>VBSM01000361.1:46842371-46858000 GCA_008086735.1 Cheirogaleus medius
AAGGTTGCACTAATTTGCAGTCCTACCAGCAGTGTAAGAGAGTTCCTATCTCTCTACATCCTCTCCAGCATTTGTTGTTTTGGGATTTCTTGATACAGGCCATTCTTGCTGGGGCTAGGTGGTATCTCA
The DNA here is from genome assembly GCA_008086735.1 of Cheirogaleus medius. Classification (NCBI taxonomy): domain Eukaryota; kingdom Metazoa; phylum Chordata; class Mammalia; order Primates; family Cheirogaleidae; genus Cheirogaleus; species Cheirogaleus medius. The sequence continues at coordinate 46,842,501 of VBSM01000361.1, forward strand.
TTGTGGTTTTGATTTGCATTTCTCTGATGATTAGAGATGTTGAGCATTTTTTTATATGTTTGCAGGCCATTATTCTGTCTTCTTTGGAGAAGTTTCTGTTCATTTCCATTGCCCATTTCTTAATGGGGTTGTTTGATTTTTTCTTGTTAATTCTTTTAAGTTCTGGATAGATTCTTGTTATTATACCTTTATCAGAAGTGTAGAGAGCAACTATTTTCTCCCACTCTGTGGGTTGTCTATTTGCTCTAATGATAGTTTCCTTGGCGGTGCAGAAACTTTTTAATTTGATCAGATCCCATTTGTTTATTTTTTATGTGGCAGTGATTGCCTTGGGAGCCTTCTTCAAAAATTCTTTGCCTAGACTAATATCTGATAGGGTTTTCCCAACATCTTCTTCTAAGATTCTTAAAGTTTCATGCCTTAGGTTTACGTCTGTTATCCATCTTGAGTGAATTTTTCTGAGAGGTGAGAGGTGGAGATTCTGATTCGCTCTTCTGCATGTAGCTAACCAGTTTTCCCAGCACCATTTATTGAAGAGAGAATCTTTTCCCCATTGTATATTTTTGTCTGTTTTATCAAAGATTAGGTTACCATATACTGATGGTTTCATCTCTGGTATCTCAGATCTATTCCAGATATCGATGCTTCTGTTCTTGTGCCAGTACATACAACATCCCTAAGTTCACCCAGGAGGTAACAGAATTCTTGAACAGACCAATCTCTAGCTCAGAAATTGTAGCAGAAATTAAAAACTTCCCCAAATGGAAAAGTCCCGGGCCAGATGGCTACACTTCAGAGTTCTACCAAACATACAAAGATGAACTCATACCTATACTACAGAAACTATTCCACACCATTGAGAAGGATGGTATCCTTCCTAACTCATTCTACGAAGCCAATATCACCTTGATACCAAAGCCAAGAGAGGATGCAACAAAAAAAGAAAATTATAGACCAATATCCCTCATGAATATAGATGCAAAAATCCTAAATAAAATTTTAGCAACTAGATTTCAGCAACTAGATTTCAGCACCACATCAAAAAGATAATCCACCACAACCAGGTGGGCTTTATTCCAGGGATGCAAGGATGATTCAACATACACAAATCTATAAATGCAATTCACTTCATAAATAAAATCAAGAACAAAGACCATATGATACTGTCTATAGATGCAGAAAAAGCATTTGACAAAGTCCAACATATCTTTATGATAAAAACTCTTAACAAAATAGGCATAGACGGCCCATACCTTAAATTTATCAAATCCATTTATGACAAACCCACTGCTAATATCATGCTAAATAGGGAAAAATTGAAATCATTTCCTCTTCAAACTGGAACTAGACAAGGATGCCCACTATCTCCTCTCCTATTCAATATAGTGCTCAAAGTCTTAGCTATAGCAATCAGGCAAGAGAGGGGTATTAAGTGCATCCAAGTGGAGGCAGATGAGATCAAGCTCTCACTTTTTGCCGATGATATGATATTATACCTAGAAAACCCCATGGATTCATCCAAGAGACTCCTAGATTGATAAATGAATTCGGTAATGTTTCAGGTTATAAAATCAATATACACAAATCAGAAGCATTCATATATGCCAAGAACCATCAAGCAGAAACTCAAATCAAAAACACAATACCCTTCACTATAGCCCCAAAGAAAATTAAAGTATATTTAATTAAATATTAAATATACTTTCGTTAAGTATACTTAACAAAAGATACGAAAGATTTATACAAGAAGAACTACAAAACACTAAAAAAAGAAATTGCAGATGATTTAAACAGATGGAAAAATCTACCTTGTTCATGGATTGGTAGAATCAATATTGTTAAAATATCAATATTACCTAAGGTGATCTACAGAATCAATGCAATCCCCATCAAAATACCACCAGCATTCTTTATAGATCTAGAAAAAATAATTTTTCACTTTGTATGGAACCAGAAAAAACCATGCATAGCCAAAGCAATCTTAAGTAAAAAGAACAAACTGGGAGGCATCAGTCTGCCCTCTTCAACAAATGAATAAGATATTGACATAACTTATAAATCCTTAACTGACTGATTCCTTTTGGCTTCAATTATTCTGTTTTCTTCAGATTTCTTTAAGCATTTATGTGCTTAGTTCTTTGTACATGAATAATTTGACATTACTTTGTATATTTTTTCATTATATATTCTTAGTTAAATCTTTTTTCTTTGTATTTGTATTAGTCGTAGTGGTGAAGATACCTGTAAGACTAATTGTTTAATTTCCTGGAAACTCCAGATATAGGTGTCATTTTTTAAACAGATTAATGAACATGTAACTCATATACTGTAGGATTCATCTATCTAAGGTGAATTCAATTTTATTTTTTAAATTCACAGGACTGTGCAATCACTTCATTATAACTTTAGAATATTTTTGTCCTCCCCCCAAACCCCTAGGCAACCACTAATCTACTTCATATCACTATAAATTTGTCTATTATGGAAATTTTATATAAACCAAATCATATAATATGTGATCTTTTCTGACTGGCTTTTTCATTTAAAATAATGTTTTCAAGGTTCATCTATGTTGTAGCATGCCTCTGTACTCCTTTCTCTTTCTTTGCCAAAAAATATTCTGTTGTATGCATGGAAGACATTTTATTTATTCACCCATCATTTGATGAACATTTGTGTTAGTCCATATACATTGCTTTTATGGGTATTTTTGTATTTTTATATTATGGTACTGCACTGTCCATAATTGACAAAATAAGAGTCTTATAAAATTTGGGAAAACTAGACCTTTCCTCTATGATTTTTTAAAATTTTTACATGATAAATGTAGGGTTTTGTTTGCCACATTTCCCAACATGTGAAGAAAGTTACTCTGTAGGAAAGGTTATTTATATGAATACACAGATAAGAGAGATAAAAAGATGAAATAAAAATTGTATAGGTAACTTTTTCATTGGTTCTAGTGTTGAGAAACTGAGCTGCATCCTGCCTTTTTTATACTTGTGCTGTTCATCTCTTCCTGGATTCTTCTACTCAATATAGTCCTTATTCTTCAACCAAAAGAATAATTATCAGGAATAAATTTCCCCAAGAGAATTGTACAAAGTAATCTCCCAGACAAATAATCGGCATCTCAATGTGGAGTAACAAAATGGTAAGTGAGCCTCTTTTTATTGACCTAAATTGGCCACTTTGACAAAATCCTGGGGAGAGGTAAGCCTGAGAGTGTCCTAAAGAGAGCAGAAAAAAATTGTTACTAGTAGCATCTCAGGATGGCAAACACGCCCCCCCACACACACACCATCAACAGCAATAAACAATAAAACAATACTTCATCTATTAACTTTCCAGCTGGTATCATAAAATAGTATAGAATTAGGACATCAGGGGGAAAAAAAACTAACCAAATAAGACATGTGGGTCTATGAGTGAGTGCTGTGGCTTTTTCATGCTTTTATTATGGTAAATTTCCCTCCCATAAAGCCAGGTGTTGAATTCCAAAACAATTATTTGTATATATTAAGGGAGACCATAACAACTGGTTGGGTATCTACTTACACAGTAATCTTTCCTTTCTTCCCATTGTGCTTATCTGAGCAAGAGAAATGAGAGGAAAGATCATTAAAGAAGGAGATGAAAGGGCACAAAGAAAAGTGAAAAAGGATACTTGTATTTATGGAGACTTAAGTAAACACTATGGGAATTAGCTTAGCTTGAACCATCTTGCTGAGATTTAGCTCCAGAGGCCTGCCTACCATGCAAGAGAACGCCAGGAACAAATGCCTACTCCACCAAGAACAGGAGTTGAAAGACATGAGAAACATTAAGTCAGAGTAAATCTCCCTCTTCACTAGTATATACAGAGAGTGGACTTTCATGCCTCCCATAAAGACTCATGCATGTACCTGCCTGAGGGCCAGCAAAAGGATGAAGGCTTTGTGAAGGGCACTCGGTCATCAGTTTTGACCAGAGAAGCAGCAACAGCTAAGGAACAAGTGCAAGATCAAGACTCATTTCCCTTTCAATCTCCAGAGTCTTCACTGTAGCAATAGGAAGAAGAAAGGGTGTCCTGCCAGAGGGAGAGAGGAGAAATAGAAGAGCAGATACAAATCCCTCTGGCCAAAGCCCAGCAGTAATGAAGGAAGGGTAGGAGATGAGCAATAAATTGTATGTGTGCTTGAATTTTTATTCTAGATTGAATTGTTATACTTAAAAGCAACCAAAGAATTAAAAAAATAAAATAAAACCATTTCACATTTAGATTGCTAAATGAACTAGTTATATATTCAGAATTTTTCAAACATTTTCAGTAATTGCTGAGATAAAATGTATCAGAGGCGTATGTGTGTGTGCACGTGTATGTGTGTGTGCCTGTGAATCCATTTCTGGAAAATGGGGCAGCTTTCACAAAACTGTGGAAGACCGTAGGCTTTGAGATTTAATGGCAATCAGAGACAATCTATTCCAAATACTCAAGTGAAGTAAAGGAAAAACAAATTCTGATAACACATCCTGCCAGGGCCACATAGTCTTGTAAACATCATGGGGGGCGCGTCTCACAAAGTTTCAGAACTCATGATGTTTCATGGCTTCCTGGCATTTTCACCTGGTTACTGTGTATTCTAGACGTTGCCCATTGTCTGAGAAACTCTTCAAAAATTGTGAAATCATAACGTTTTCTGGTTTAGGTATAATCATGATTTTTCTCCTATCTTGTGACTTTTTAGGAAAATGGCTGGCTAGGTAATAAGTGACAGCTATGACCTATTCTCAGCATTAGCAAACATTTATAGGTTCTGAGTGATCGAGGTGTTATGTTTTGAATTTACCATTTCCATATGAACAGGAATTTTCATTTGCCCTGAAATGCTTTGCTTAAATATCTTACTTTGCTGATCTTTGGATGATATATCTTTCATCTTGCTGAAACTACATTCTTTTTTAGTCACTTGTTTAGGACTGGCCTTGTGATTACTTTATGTCCTGTTTGCATTGAAGCAAGCTCTTTAGTAGCTATGGGGTCAGAGGTAGGTGTACAGGAGAATGCAGTTCTAAGGAAGTTACGTGCGATTTTCACATAGACCCGTAAGTGTAAAAGATTTTTTAAATTAAGTATGTGTGACGTTGAGAATGAATATCTAAACTTTTCATTGTTCACATAATTTTTAGATATATTTTTTATAATATACAGAATATTTTTTATCATTTTAAATACTGCCTTAACCAGCATTCTCTTATAAAAGGCCACATTTTAACATACAAGGGCAGCATCTTTATTACTCTACTATACAATACATAATTAATTCATAAATGATTCAGCTTAGGTAGCATAAAAAAGAATTATAGCATAAGCCTTTGCAAGTATGTGTTAAGGTTATGGTCATTGCTACAGCAGGCTCCATGATATTCTGATATTCTTGTAAGCCTTCCTGTTTTTGGCTCTGAGAGATTATCTATTTGATTCTAAATCAAAGGGTGCTTTATTCTTAAAATCCCATTAAAGTTATTATTAGAAAGGCAACAAAGCAAAATAGAGCACTTGCTTTAGATAAGTGCTTTAGATTCAGTCAGCAAAAGGTGATAAAGAGAGGATGAGAAAAATAAAAAAGGGGGAAAAATGTATAGGAGGAAAAATGGTATAGGTGAAAGCTAGCTGAAAAAGTGGAGGCAAAGAAGAAAATAGAATGAAGAGAGGAGCAGGTGGGATGAGCAGGATCAGGTATGAGAGAAGAAAAGGACAGGAGGAGAGGAGGAGGAGGAGGAGAAGGGAGGAAGGAAGAGAGGAGGGAAATAGAGCAGTCATGACATAGGAGAGTCTCCTGGGAACATCTGAGGGCTCTTGAACAGGTCTCATTGTTTTCAAAACTCAATTTTCCCCTGCAGTTCAAGATTGTAGAGATAGGAACGGTGAAGCTTTTTGAAAGGTTCACTATACCTATTCCTTGGATTGAAAAAATAGTTTTCATTGTCTAGTATGTTAAACTTAAAACTGGCAAAATGTTTGAAAACTTTTCACATTTAAAAATTTTGAAATATACATTTTAAGACTTTATTCCCCTAAAAAGCATGGGATATTTTTTTAAACAAAACGATATCAGAAAGAATCTTTTCCAAGTCAACACTACTTCTTTTAATCTCCCATTTTATTAAATATTCCTCTATCACCATTTTAATTGATGCAAAATATTCCAGTGCACTAGAATTCAGTGAACCATTGTTGATTTAGTCTATTCTCATAAGGAGGTTTTCTAGGGAGGCATTTGTTTTCCTTTTGTTTCCTGTTTTATAAACTGAACAGTAATAGAAAATCTTTATACATATACCTGTGTGTATATAATACTTATTATTTCCTTCAATCAATTACATAAAGTGAATCCAAGTTAATGAGTTTGTGAATTTTATGCCTTTTGTTACTCATTATCAAATTGTTCCTCAAAAGTTGCTGATTTACAATCCTTCTAGCATTACATGAAAAGCTCCATGGGTAGTTGTTTCTACATTTTTTCATAATTAGTGAAAATGCTGGATTATTTTACTTACCTGAATTATATAGCAATGGAAAAATAAATGTGTTGAAGAATAAAGGAGGCTATAATAACCTTAATGAAATCAAAGAATAAAAACTTCTCCCTATGAGTGATATTTAAAATATTTCTTAAATAATGTTCTAAAGGTACTGTAATTGTTTAAATGGGCAAAACTGATGGTTGATGCTAAAACAAAGCCTATAGACTTAAAATTGGCTGCTATTTGATTAAAGGCCTTACTTTTTTTTCTTTTCTTCCCATCTCTGCTCATTATAAACAAATTATTTGTGGAGTTATATGGATGAACATCTCTTGTCAAAATTATCCAAATCAGCCTTTTGATATATTATGCTGTATATTCTGTGCATACTAGCTTCATTGTACAGGAAGGTACATTTTAAGGTCTTTCCAGTATAGAAGAGTTTATCTATTTACATTCAAATATAATTCATAAATTATTTTGATATTATTACTATGTAATAAATGCTGTAGCTATGTAAGCACTTAAGTATCATTGGAACAATTAAAATACAATTATACTATATTTTATATTTTAAGACTGAAAATATAATTTATAATTATTTTTAAGGCTAAAAAATGATAATCATTTCCTTTGATCCAAATGTAATCATTTCCTTTGACTTTTGAAAGTGTCTTTTGCCTAAACAATATATAAAAGGAGAATCTGAACTTATATAAATTATGAAATAAATATTATTCTTTACAAGAGAATTTTCAAATTATTATTAATTCCTTAAAATTAATTCTAAAAATCACTTGAAACTTATAAATAAATATATTGTCTTTAAATAGCTTTGAAATTTGGCCATCTCAAAAAACTTCTGAAATAATTTTGATAGAAATTATATTTTACTTAGTTTTTCTTTGCTCTTTCAGACTTTCCCTAGTCTATTCCTCTTATCTATATTTCAGCATCCCCCCCCCCGGTAGTGTAATATTTGAAACCAAAATTATCAGTTTGCCTCTAATAAATCATGTCTCAAGATGGAAATGGCCTTGAAAGAGAAATCTGGATTTTAAAAAGCACATGTTCTATGGAAAGAAAGAAAAAAAGAAACCTAAACTGAAAACAAAGACAGTTTTATAATCAGTCAAAAAGAGGAGAATTGCCCAAGTGAAAAATATATACCTATTGTACTGAGAGAATTTTAGAAGCTGATGAAATATTTTAGGTAGAATGATTCAAGATAATTGCAGCAGTCAAATTTAATATAAAGAGAAGAGAGATGCCAAAGTTAAGAAGAAATTTCAGGGTTGTCTTTGATTAGAGAACAAGACAGATTTGAGATCCTTTTTGTGGTAAGTGGGGTTCTTTCTACATTGTCTAAGCATTTAGTTTTGATTTTTAAAATAAAAAAAACCCCATTTAAATAGTATTTAACTACTATTTCTCACTTGTAATGATTTTGATGAGTGGTTGGAGTTTTGCAGTTTATGAGAACTAAATTTCAATTATATCAAAAAATAATACATCTTCTTTTGTAAGGCATTTCATGTAAAAAATATTAAGTTTTCCCTGATCTATATCTAGTCATATACTTTTTCTCTTTGTACATAGATAAGACTCTCCAAGGCACTCATGAATATTTTGGTGGCTCCCATGGGGGTCTGACATTTCAATATTTCCTGCCATGCTTGAGAAGGAAGCATTTCAAAAAATTAAAGGCACTGATAAGCAAACCCTTCATTAATAAAACAGACTATTAAGTTTGCAGCTCCTGTACTTAAAATTTCCCTATTTTATCTAAAATTAATTTGCAGGTACCAGGAACCTTTTTGAAGTCTGAAAAAAAAAAAAAGAGAGAGAGATGAAGTTAAGGGCAAGATTTAAAAAAAAAAGGCTTCATCTATAGTACATCTCTGCTCTACAGATCATTTTCTCCTTTATTTAATAATTAATGCCAGCTACACCAGCATGTTTAAATCCTCAACAGATAAGAAATAATTAAGTTAACACCACTCAAAATGATATGTAACATCTCAATCAGTGAGAATTTTAAAGTGGTAACAACCAGAATGAAATTATTGGAAGCCGCACTGTAGGATACTTTTTTTTTTCAGTCAAAGTCAAAGGCACATGCATACAGATGCAAGAAACACCACACTTCAGTGAAGTTGTTGTATCATCTGCTAAAATAACTAATGTTGCTGCCAGCAATCTAATGAATACTCAGTGACACACAGACACTACTCTTCTGCCTTTTGAAGTTAGTTCTAAATTTGAAAATTAGATATATCTCTGGATGTCAAGCCTCCCTTCATTTTCCCTTTTCCCCAATCTTACCAATACTAAATTGCTTGGATGAAATAAAGAGCTCTGATAGTCCCAACCCTCTCTTTTTAGCTCAAGGAGATATAACAGACTTGAACAGCAGAAATATCTCATTCTCTCTCTCCCTCTCTCTCTCTCTCTCTGTGTGTGTGTGTGTGTGTTTCTTTCTCTGTGTGTGTGTGTGTGTCTTTCCTTTCTCTTCTCTTTTCCTTCCTCTTCTCTTCCCTCTGGGAAACCATTTATAATATGTGCCTTTGCTTGTGAATGGCTATGTGCCATAGGGATCATGTAAGTAAAGAAAATGCATCATAAAAAGTCATTTTTCAGCAAACACATTCCTTGCATTATTTTTGATAACTACCTAACATTTAATTCATCCAGATAATTTGCATGCTTTAATTGGACCCCCCACTTCAATTATTTTGCTTTATCTGAGAAATGGGAAAATAACATGAAACACAAAAGTCCACTAAAAGCAACAGCAGACAGCAATGACTTCCTCTTTTAGCTGCAATTGTCATCACCCAACACTCATCATTAACATTGTCGTGCTTAAATTCCATGGAAACTTATTGCATGTCAGGCAGATTGTTAAATCATTTCCAAAGAGCTTTGTTTCTTTAGCTTTCCATAAAAGAAAGCCTGGAAATTCCACTTTTCCAAGCCAGTGGATGAATTTTTAAGATGCTACGAAATATGGTTACTCCCTTCTATCCTTAGAGAAAGACTTAAGAGTACACATTAACCAAAAGTCACCACACTGCAGTATAATCATTGTCTGGAGCCATTCAACTATTCCCAAGCCAAATTCCCAGTCTAAACTGAGTGACCCAAGAAATACCTTGGGCAATTGCAAAGAGCAGGCTAATAGGTAAGTGGCAGCAAATCTCTGCTGTCTCAGTTTAAGAGCAGAAATGAGGTGAAGGGACGGAGGACCTTACAAGTTACTGACAGCAGGGCTGGCTGACAGGCTTGTGAGTGGATCCACCCAAATGTGGTGAGGTCAGTCTGAGCAGCAGAGAGATGGATCACAGAAAAGGTAGGCATAGCTCTACTTCCTTTCTTCCCTGTTTCTTTCAGAACTCCAACCCCTCAACTTATGACAACACTATCAAAGCAAGTCAGGCTGAGGATAGCCTCAGCAAGAGTGCTATTCTTCAATTTGTTGAAGTTATTTCCCTCCCCATGTCCAAATCTTTAAGGATATTTAATTTAGATAGTATTTTTAGTGGCTTATTTTCCCAAAATAACCAAAAGGCATTCTACACCACAACGAGCATATGTACCACATCATGCTGTTTGTAGTGCAATGTTTATCTATTCATCCCTGCAGTGTGCTACAATGGCCTCATGAGTACCCCAGATTTATCTATCTTTTGCATTTACTACATAATATTGAGTAAATTATCTCCTTTATAGTGGAGATTCTGTCTCATTCATCTTTTTATCCCCAGCTCTTAGCACAAAGTCTGGCATAGAGTTGTATTCGTCAAATATGTTTTGAAATGAATTGAACTGAGGCAATGTATATCTTATTTATTTATGTATGCATGTAAATTTTTTTCTGTAAATAATAATTTGATCCATTAATGATGACACCTAAAGTCAAGGATAGGCCCACTCTTTTCCTGAGTGTCTCTGAGGGACTAAACAGCATGCAAACATTAACTAAGAAGCATTCAAAAACCATCCTAAAATGTACTGTTTTTTTTTAAACACTCATGTCCTATGAATACAATAGATTTCTAGAATTAGAGGAAACAAAATTTATTAGGCAGAGCTTTCAAGAATAAAACAGAACTAATAAGATGGGTGTGGGGGACGGTGGGAGGGACAGAGAGAGAGAGAGATTGATTTTAAGGAGTAGGCTCACTTAGTTATAAAAGCTTGGCAAGTCCAAAATAGGCAGGGTTCAAAATTGACCCAGGGAAGTTGATGTTGCTGTTCAAATCTAACGACGGTCTGGAAGCAGGATTTCATCTTTGTTGGAGGACATCAATCTGTTTTCTCTTAAGGCTTCAACTGATTTGATAAGATCTACCCACATTACGGAGGATAATCTGCTTTACTCAAAGTCTATTTCTTTAAATGTTGATCTCATTTAAAAACACCCTCACAGCAACATCTAGACTGGTGTTTGACAAAATATCTAGGTACTCTGTCTTGCCAAGTTCACATATAAAATTAGCCATTACACAAATTATGGGAATGGGAATTTTGGGATTTTCTTTTTGAATGATCTCAGTTGAGTGAAGAAAATGTCAGGAAGAATTGATTAAAAGCCCAGAAGATAAATATTAAGCTTGTCAACTTACACTAAGTAAAAGTTTGCCAACCTGTACTAACTTTTTCTGCATTTACTGTCCATGGAATTTAAACTTGTGAAGTTAGGAATGATTGGAATTTGCATACTTTAGTGAGGCATTTAAAAATCTTCAATCCACTTTTCTAATTGCCATCACTTCTGTTAATCCACCCCAAACTTCCCAGAACTAATGATCCACAGAAAGCTATGAACTTTTGTGTCTCACTAATTTTGCAGAATTCTTGGCCAGTCCATTTAAAGTCTAAACCCAAATTAAGATTCCACTCAAATGCCATTTCTTATAAGTCTTCTGTAAAAATGCATGTGGAATAAGTAGTTCCCTCTCTTCATCTATGCTTCCATAGTATATAATTTATGCCTTTATAAATTATGCCTCTCATTTTATTCATTATTATTTCTGTATAAGTCTGTCTTCTGCAGTACATTGTGAGCTCTTCTACATAACTGGGCGAAGTACTAGGTCCTTGACACTCTAAGCGTGGTCCTCAGATCAGCAGCACCGACATCAACTGGGAACATGTCAGAGATGTAGAATTGCAGGCACATGTTTAGTCATCTGAAAAGCTATGAGTATTTTAACAAGATCCTCAGGCGATTTTTTTATATTAAAATTTGATAAGCACTGTTCTAGGTGTTGATATAAACAGAAATGACTCAGGCAAAATTTCCACATTAAAGAAATTCATGTTCTAATAAAGAGACTACTATTAATTTCTAGAACAAGCCGTTTTTCTCTGAGATTGAGCATTTGTAAGATCTATTCCATATGCCAGAGATAATCAAACCTCCCTTGGTCTTCCCTGCCAAATTCCTGGACTCCACATGTTTTCTGTGTCACAGCTTAGATTTCAATGCTATATGAAATTCAAAGTAAAATGTACACTAAGCTATAAAATAAGTATTAAAAAATTCAATACATTTGTGTGCTCCCCACCAGTACAATCGCCTAACCAGGTATTATTAAGTTCAGCCAAAAGTGTTTGTGTATTTTTGGTTTTGTTTTGTTTTGTTTTCCAGTGTCTGTGGCTTGTACCTAATCACAGAGCTAGTTCTGACTGTTGGAAAACTATCAATTCTTCAAACGCATGAGTGAAGTGTCTCTTTTTCATACTGCCATGAAACGCTAATGAGGACACATTATATATTATTTTTCGGCTTTCTTTTTTAGTTTACCTGTGGTCAGCATAAGAGTAGGAGTCACTCTCTGCTGTACAGTGTTACCTTTAGTGTCTTATCCAGAATCTGGTGCCTGGTGGGTCCTCAGTAAATATTTGTTGATTTTGTGAATGAGTGATGAATGCAATTAGATATACAACAGCTACACACTGAAAAGGAAGGGACAGACGGAAAGACAGAAATTTGTATAAAATCTAATCGTAAAAGTAGGGGTTCTTTGATGCAAAGATAGGTTTTTTTCTCTCAATTCTAACAACCATAAGGAAGAGTTTGTTTAATATATTTTATTGTGGGTGCCACAAATTTTATCTTTGAGAGATTGAAATTAAATTCATCACTCTCCTCACCACCCCCGAGATTGCAATTATCAGGTAGTGAGTACTAAACAGAAGTGAGGATGATTAGAAAAAATAATTTCTTGCTAATAAAATCAGCAAATGCCAACCTGACTCTATCCAGTTATTTCAGGTACTCAAGTGGCCAACTAAAATTAAGAATTTAAATCCTTAATCTCATAGCTAAATCCCTTCCCCCTTTCCTATTGAAAAAAATTCTTGACCAAGGTTAAAGAAATGCCTCCTTGAATTTGATCAAGTATTTCCATTTTAATTTTAAGAAAAATATTGCAGAGTTTGATATTTCTCTCAGGTGCTTGCAGGGGGCTTAGTTTTAATATCATTTTTCTTAATGTGTTAGCTATTATTTTTACATAAATAGTTTAGCAGCAGGCTATATATTAAATCCTGAAGTACACTGTATTCTTAGTATTTCTGAAAATAAATAAAAGCACACAGAAGAAACATTTATGAAAACTTATATACCTTCCCATATATTCAGCTGAAAAAATAGAAGTTTATTAAAGAAAACAAGAGATGCTTTTGAGTGATGGAAGATAATGCCCTGAAATAAACGTGAATAGGACCAGCTCTTTGAAAAATCTCTGGATCGTGTTATGGTCAGTTTTAGCAGTTCTGGTGACAACTTTAACGATGGATTTATTAGGGTTCAGACCATATTTGTACAATGCCTTTAAAAAGGAAGCACCTGGGCACAGAGCTTTGCTGAGGGGACATTTGTATGACTACTGGCATCAGGGAATGCATGAGGAATGGCCACAAATCTTCAGGCTTGTAAGGCATGATCAATTTCAGTAAACCACTTGAGTCAGCTCTCTCAGTGTCTATACCTAGGCACCACAGAGATACCCATCACCACTGCTCCTAGTGCCCAGGGAAAGATATTAGAAAGACTACCAAATTGTCTTGACCTAATTAACTGGAATTCAAACTGGGGCAATATTTTATGTACTCTAAATTATTGTACACTTAGGTATGGCTATTTTCAGCACATAGTGAGACATTATTTTGCTCCAATGTAGCACTCTCATATTTGCAAAGTATTGAAACACATTTGAATTAATATTTCTTACTGGAGGGTAAAAATTTGTAATATTCCCATAGTGAAGATGGAGAAGCTGAGGCATGAATAAATTAAACTATCTAAGCCTAGTTATATTCAATTATGAAAAAGACCTACATAGTAAAATCTTACATAGCAATAGAGGATCATGAACTTTCTCATGGCCAGCATTACCTGATATGTTTCCCCATGCATGACAGTGACTGACTTGATAATTCTCATAGTAATGGGAGAAGCATCATCCTTCTGAGTTGTATCACACAGATGATTCTGACATCCTTACTCTTCATCTTTAGTGAGAATCATGGACCTGAAAGAATGACATTCATAAATTCCAGAGGGCCTGAAGTTATGTCTGTTAATTATTTAGTCTAAAAATAGTTGCTACATTTTATTTCCATGTGAATGAATGGAATTTTTCAGAATTGACCATTTTGGATTTGTGTTTGCAGTTTAGTAAAGAAATACCCAATTTCTTAACACCTATTATGCAAAAATCACAAAGTAATTTTTCACCAGGTAGACTAGGCTAATAATTCACAAGATTTTGTCATATTGTCATATTATAAAGCCTTCTATGGCTGTCTATTTTGAATGAAACTTCTTCAATTTCCTATGCCACAGTTGGGCTCCAGTTGCCAAGAGAAGTTACAGAACATACCCTACACAGATTTAACTATTTTTTAAAGTTCTGGGAGAACATAATTGTGCTGTCTAAAACAAATATCCTGCTTTGTATGCCAATCATGAACCTCAGCAGCTTCAGTACCTGGATCTAAACTCACCTTTTTTAGAATGTATTTCCTCATGGTTAGTCCCAAATTTTTCTGTCCACTCCTTGTTTGGGGACCTTTGGCACAGATGTATTATTAATGCAAATGTTTGTGCTTATAATTATATGGCTCTTAGGATATGCCAGGCACTGTTTTAAGTTCTGTGTTTAAACCTCACAAAAGTGTTATGGAGATGTTACTATAGTTTTTACCATTTAATAGATGACAAAGCTGAAATCCTGAGACATTAAGTAGCTTGACAATGAACATGTTAATTAGTGAGAGGTGGAGGCAGGATTTGAACCCAGACCAAAAAACTTCAGTGGTCATGCTTTAAGTGTCTTGTAACGCTGTCTTTCAGGAAGAGTGTAATTTGTTATTTATTTTTTAATTTTTTCACTGTGATTTAGATATTCTTTCCTAGTAAAATTCATAAATCTCTCTGTTCCAAATATGCCATTTAGGTATCTTAGGCCTGCAGAACTACATTAGTATGTATTTTCTGTAAGATTTTATAATTTGATTCTGATAACTTCTGAAACTTGTCAATTCTCAAGGTCACATTATATTTTAATTCTCTCCTTCAAGGTGCTAAATAACCCTTCCCAGTCTGATGTTATTATCTAAGTAAATGAGCATGTTTTGAGATGATTGATGGAATTATTAAATAGCGCTCATCCCAGGACTGACCCCATTAGTCATGTTTCTCAACTTTGATATTGAACTATTTGGAGTACCACTGTGAAACAAATTATATACCTATATATTAGTAATATGGTAAGTATTTCAGCTTCCTCCAATCCTTTCGGGAAATAAGGAGGGCATAAGAAAATATGTTAAAATTATTTTTTTTTATTTCAGCATAATATGGGGGTACAAATGTTAAGGTTACATACATTGCTCTTGCCTTCCCTCCTCCCTCGAGTCAGAGTTTCAAGCGTGTCCATCCCCCTGACAATGCACATCACACTTATAATGTATATATA
>VBSM01000361.1:46858100-46901890 GCA_008086735.1 Cheirogaleus medius
TATTTGCTCTAATGATAGTTTCTTTGGCTGAGCAGAAGCTTTTTAATTTGATCAAATCCCATTTGTTTATTTTTGTTGCTACAGTGATTGTTTTGGGGGTCTTCTTCAAGAATTCTTTGCCTAGGCCAATGTCAGAAAGGGTTTTCCCAACATCTTCTTCTACGATTCTTCACTTTTACTTATTGATGAGATTGTCAGGTTTAGCAAAAACCTCCCTAAACTTCAGAGAATTATTAGTTACTTAATTATACTAATTATTAATTTCTGAACTCTTGATAATTTTTACCTTTATTATAAGAGAAAGATTATTTTGATAGCATTTGTTTTCTTATGAAATGATCCTCATTATTTTACAGTACCTGTTGGTTGTAGGGATTTATGCATTCAAAAACCAAACAAGTTCTTCAATTGTTCATTCATTTTTCTTTTTTCAATTAAAAAACCTATATCTGTAATTGGAAATATTTATGAAATTTATTTTGCATAAAATTCAAAATATAAATGTAATACATTTTCAATTTGTAAAATATATTTTTGGAAAATTCACAAACATATCTAGCCAATAATATAGTATTATTTTCATAAGATATATTAGCTTTTTGTATAGTGGCATCAAATTTTTACAGTAAAATAATGTTAGTACAAAACAACCTATTTTTAAACAAATCATATTTTTCTTATGTATTAAGATATTTAGAATGTTCAATTTTATGGAAAAGCTTCAAACCACCTTGACTTAGTTACCTTAAAGTTATTGTTTTTTGTTTGGTTTGGTTTGGTTCTTTTTTTTGAAATTGGGAATTGTGATAGTCTTCTCCAACATTATTGGGTCTTATTGCATTTAATAATTGTGCTGCCCAATTAAATAAATAATAAAAAGGCTGTTTTACTCTCTATAATTCCTTACAACCTTTCACTATGATCCTATGATCAGAGTTTGTCTGAAATTATAACTTTCCAAATCAACATGTAATAATGTCCTGTCTCCTATCTTTAATAAATTGGATGTGAATTTCACCTTGTTACCCACTACTACAATTAATTTAACTTTCAGTACATTTGGGGGCTACTGCTTTTTGTTTTCTAGATGGCATAGAACAAAGGTTGAATTGGGAGCTCTATAGTACACCCAATTTAGAATTTAATTAACCACTAAAGTTAAAAGCAAGGGCAGTCCCCAATAAGCTGACAGTGAAAGTAGTGGCTGCCCTAAACCTGATAAGAAAGAAACCGTGAGTTTTAAATTGAGATCACTACCAGCATAGCCGTGGGTTTCAGCAGTGACAAACTGTAGTTACAGATTCCAACAGCCCCTGATGAAAAGCTGTTCTCATTCCCTAATGCTTTATGGGAGAGCTGCAGCTTCTTGGAATATTTTTCAAGCAGAAAGCCATCATCATGACAACACTAGAGTAAAAGAGGGCAAAAAAAATTTCTTTCTGGTAGGGAAATAAAGACATCTTAAGCTTGACTTCAAAAGCTCTCTACAGCAAACAGTGGCTGTGGAAATACCGTTTCATCTTTGCCTCTGGGATATTATTAAGCTTTTCTAGTAGCTCTAACTGCAGGAGAAGGGATTACAGAAGTTGCTGCTGTGTAGCTGCCTGCCATACAAATATCTGGAAAAGCTGGGATCATGGATTTGTATTAGGGCCAGTGATTAGCCAACCCCAAGAAAGTGACCTGGTAATGAATATCACAAGATATTCCTTTTCACACCATGCAAACAAAAACATGCGAGACACTTCCATTTTTTTGCTGAAATGTCAAAGACTTCCCTTTTTTCAAAGTTTGCAAAACACAACTGGGCCAGGTCTAGCTCTACTTAACTATAGCATGCACAGTCCAGCAATGCAATTCACAATGCATCAGTTATGGTTGTGTCAGCATTTCTATGATGAATCCCTACCTTCAAAGATTGTCGCTTAATTGTTTAAAAATCCACTAGCAACTGCAATGACCCATGTGGTCCTGCTATGGAAACTATACCTTATCATTTTAGCACAGAGAGCAGTAACTAAATAGAAATTAGTCACCAAAAGTCTTTTATTGTTACTGTCTATTTGATTTGATTGTTCAATATGTTTTTTTCAAAATCATTTTTCAGCCAAATGTAACTAATGTCCATTTGATATGGATGGAATGCTGGTCATTTTTTTAAAAAAAGAAAAAAAACAATTCCATTTTTAAAATGAATGTGTATATGTAAAATGCATTTAAACATGTCATCAAATATTTGTAACTGAGATTGAGTGAAATTTAATTTCTCTGAGTAAATAATAGTCATAGCTATTATTTAACAAATAATCCTAACAAAATAAATCCTAATGAAATAAAATTAATGATAGATATCAAATAAGTACTAGGTGACTTTACAGTTGATATTTTTCTTCTAGATTAGAAGATGAAAATAAATCTAAAGTGTAAGGTATATGCATATATGTTATACTAGTTGTGAAAAACACAATATACTTAGAAGTTAAATTTATCTTCTCAGGACAAAGAAATACGAGAACATACAATGATGGACCTGAAATGCATAATCAAAATTGAGCCACAAAAGATCTTGAAACATAGAATAAAATTATTTTTAACCAACAGTAACATTACCTTGATTTGATTTGGGCAAGGACTGGTATATTTGACAATCATCCTATAGATACAATTTATTGCAGTGTTTTGCTGTTTTTAAAAAGCTTCTAATAATTAGGTCTCTCTCTCTCTCTCTCTCTCTCTCTCTCTTTTTTTTTTTTGGTCTCCATAGCAGAGGCTTATATTCTTAATTTTTCTATACAGTTTAAATGTCAAGAAATCATTCTATGATCATTTTCTGATTGTATGCCTTGTCTAGACCATCAATGGAATACATTAGTGCAGCCTTACCATTATTATTTTCCTCAATTTTATTTTTCTCAATTTCATCTTTTTAAATGCAGTGTATTTTACATCTACAATTTCCAGTAATAAAGATTTATGATAAAGGAGTGCCACACAGTAAATTTATACCTCTTCCAAATTTAGCCTGAAAACATATACTTTTAAACAAATATATTATTAGTCTATTATTTTATCTTCTTATTTTAGGCTGTCCTTTGTCCATAAGCAATGTGGTATGACCTTGCATATCAGTATTATTTGAATAGACATTCAGTAAAAAAGCAACAACTAAAATCTTATTTAGTTCACTAATTGAAGAAAAAGGTAAATCTATCTACCTAATTTGAGAAAAATGATATAGTTCTACAATGTAGATTAAAATTATTATGCACTTTTAGATTATCATAATACTTCAAGCTTTTATAAAAAAATATTTTCAAAATGTAAAGTTTATTGTAATCAAATGATAAGCTGATTTGGAACTATGTATCTAATAATGTCTTTTGAAAATGCTACTTACATGAAGTAAATGTTATTGTAAAATATACCCATATACATTAACTTAAGACTGAGTGCTATAATCAAATTATCACTTATTTTAGGTGAAACTAAAATTACGTTAGGATTTTAAAATAGTTTAAAGTTATGGGGTTCCTTTTTGAGAAGTAACTATTTGCATTCCATTTCTTGACATGAAGCTTTAAATATCAAAGTGCTTTGATGAATAATAAATACAAATATAAATGAATAAACAATATGATGCCAGGAAAGTGGCAGATAAATATTCAAAGGAGGTGACTTTGTGTTTTGTTTTGTTTTATTTTATAATGTATTTTGCATTTGGTCTAGTCAACAAATAAAAGAAAACAGAAAAATAAAATAAAATATTTACTATACAGATAAGCCACTCTTGTAGTTCCTTTATTTCCTGATGAGTCTAAGGTATATAAATCCAATGTTCTGTTATGCAAGATGATAATTCTGCCTTGGCATTTTATTCTCTATAATATAGTGGGGGTGACCTATGAATTGTGGGGGTTTCCAAAGTGATTTTAAAAATCAGTCCTTATGGCAGAAGAAAGACAGTATTTAATTCCTCTGTAGCTGTTGCTGCTCAATCAAATTTATTGCCAGTTTTAGAGCCCAGCCGGGAGAAGTGCTCAGCGCTGCTCCTGCTTTTCTGATTCAGAAGCACAGGCCATATAGGCAGCCAGTTCAAGGGATTTCATGTCTGGGGATCAAGGCATGGTGGCAAGTATTCTACAGCTCTGAACTAGAAAACTTCAGAGAAAGGTGTTTATTTGTATGATATGCTAGGAAAGCTGGGATATATTAAATATAAGCAGAAGTACAGATTCCATCGCTGGTTTCCTGTTTGGCTGGGAAGGTCATGAGTCAGGCTGATGAAATGTAAAAGGCAGAGAGTTAAAGTTTTCCTCCTGCTGTGATCAGATGTTCTTTGGATTCCAGTGGAGGTAATCTTTAAAGGAAACATGGCAGAGCTTTGGAAGGCTTTGCATTCATGACCCACCAGTAGCCCATAGGCTCATTGGAGGCGCCAGTATGTGTGCTAGCCTGTGGTCAATTTTTATCTTGCTATTCTTAGATACTCTAAAATTACAGATCTTAATCTCTGAAGTAGGACTTTAACTCCCACCATGCAGAGGTGCCAAAAATAAGGCCCCAATGATGTCTTTTTAAAAATAAGATAGAAAGAACTTATATACTTATGTCTCTATAATGTTCCAAATTCAATAATAACTTATATTTTAGGATTACTTACAATTTACAAAGGGAAATGCCATATGATTCAATTCTCAGAATAACTTTTGAAGTTGATGAAAAAATTACAAACTCTCCTTTATTTTCTTAGCAGAAAACAGTTTGTTATTGAATGAGTGACTTCTTCTGCCAAATAAACAAGAAATAAACATAAGCTTCCACATCCTGGTCTTATATCTAGGGCAGACAGAAATACTCATGGTGTAGTAGGATCTCTAGGAAATTCAGACCTTGTTCACACATGACCTTTCAAAACAGTATACATGGCATACATCAAAGGAAACAAGTTTACCATCCCACTCTCATGGACCAATGAAAGACAAAGATCAGTGCACACGATATCTGACTCCAGCTTTAAAAGTTTCAGGTAATGGGATCTCAGTAGAAGCATATCCTAACCATAAGTAAATGCAATGTCAAATAAATTTTGTCGTGATACACAGTATCTCTATGCATGTTAATAGTCTATGTCTTCAATATAGTAAATCAATATGAAATTTAAAAAAAAAACCCTGAGTACAAACAGAAATAAATAAACCCACTGTATTTCATATGAATAACACAACCACACTGAACGAGGAAAAAGCAAACCAAACAACTGCAGAAATAAATAGATAAATCAAATTAACGCATGTAACTTTTAAACTCAAATTTTTAACTGTATACTGTCAGACTAAGGGGAAAACAGAAGTGCAAACAAATCTTGAACTCTTTCTTGTAAGTTGTGTTTTCATAGTGGTGTGGATCTAGCATTTCTAAATCTATTTTATGTGTATCGTCAGATTGAGTAAATGAGTAAGTATGTTGATGTTTCAAGCCACTGTATTCATTGTGGAAGAAGAGGCATAAAAATACAGATAGAGGAAACACAGGCAAAAACCAGGAGGTGGGTTGAAGTTGGAGGTATAGGTATGTATTTAGCATGCATGCATACACACATACATGTACATGCACAGAAATCTTAGTTTTATGTGCTGAATGGGCCTAGAATTAATGATATCCTAAAAAAATAAACACACTTAGATCTTGATTTGTAATTATGATTTCCCACTGAAAGGAACTAGAACTTAAAGAACTGTCTGGATTCATTTCAAAGCTAGAAAATAAGCCTGAAATTTTTTTCAGAATGTAAAAAAGTGCTTAAAAAATAATAATAATAGTGAGGGCATAGCAAAAGGATTAAAAAGCCAACTGAAAGGAGTTACTAAATCCCCAAGATTTGGGGAAAATCTGGAACAATAAAAGCATAAGCATAAATAAGGACAATAATGGAAGATAGTCCATTGAATAAGATATGAATTTTTGATAAGTTCACACTGATAATAAAAGGTTATAAATGATAGATGATAGACAGATAGAAATAGGTATAAATAGATACACACAAACTGACATAGGAAGTAGGGAAGAAAGCAGGCTCATAACTCCAGTAGAATTCAACTGATAAATGTAAAGGAAATAGTGATGACAGAAAAATTACCATTTTTCCACCATCATAGTAGAAATTGTTTGTGGCAAGAATTATCAAAAGATTCTAAATCTAGCCATGAAAGTTTACAAGGAAAGTGTCACCTTACAGATTAGTTAACTATTTACAAAATAAATAAATAAAATAAAATAACAAATTAACATTACCTGGGAAGGATCCAACCTCACTTTTGTGGAGTGGCTTAATACATATGTATTAAATAAATTGATAGTTTCCCAGTAGGCACCAGTAAATTATGCAGACCATTCTGTGAGCACGTTATGGAAACCAATTCCTATTGCTCTCTCTTAGCTTCCACATAGTAGTTGGTTTAGTCAGGTAGTAATCACTTCTGGCTTTTATTCA
Organism: Cheirogaleus medius; assembly: GCA_008086735.1. Lineage (NCBI taxonomy): Eukaryota > Metazoa > Chordata > Mammalia > Primates > Cheirogaleidae > Cheirogaleus > Cheirogaleus medius. The sequence continues at coordinate 46,864,591 of VBSM01000361.1, forward strand.
CAGAGAAAATCTTTGTTCAGTAACACTAAGTTAATCTGTCCCCAAGTCACTAAAAACACCTTCTTCAAGTAGACTATAAATAAACCCAGGAGGACAACACAACAAAAACATCTACTTAGGTTCAGAAATGAAAACTCTGTATCTCACAGATTGTGGAATTATTATCATCATTATCAACAACAACATCACAACACTCACACAATTCTCCCTGTGTGATAAGAATGTCATATGAAGTATCTAATTTAACATTAAGCTGAGTAATTTGTTATAATTTGAATAGCCAATTTTAGGAACATCTACATAGGTGTGCTCCTATTGGAAGGAAAAGTTTCTTTCACTTCCCTAAGGTTCCTGGCTAGGTCTGAAATAAAAATTGACAAAGAGATTAACAGGAGAAAAACACAACAGATTTATTTAATCAGAGCTTTGTATGACACAGGAGCCTTCAGAAATGAAGAACCAAAGACACAGGGGAAATTTCTATTTTATGTTTAGATTCAGTGAAATAGGAACAGCCATGTAGAACTGCGATTAGACAAAAAAGGTATGACTGAATGGTAATAGACTGGGGACACCCAGAAAGGCCTTTGTTCAGACTCCTGTCCTCTCTGTGTGGCATTTCTTCCTACTAGGTATAGGGCAAGACCGTTTCTAGAGTGGGGGTCTTGTGAACTGCTATAAGACAAGGTAGGTAAGAAAATTTCTTTATGGCCCTTCCTTACACAGAAATGCAGGGAAAGAATAACTAATATTTTAGGTTTTAATGGTTGGCTTTGGGGAAAGAAGTTCGTCTTTGAAAGAGGAATTCAAGTTTCTATGGCCCCCCTTGAGGGGAAAAGGGAGCAGGGAGGTGGGAGAAGGTAAGAAAGACCTCACTTCAGAAGCCCTCAGTTTCCTCAGCTCAAAGTACTAACCATGCCAAGGCACCATACTTTGGGGTATCATGCTATGAGCCCTGACATTCCTCAAATTATTGCTCCTTTAATATGTTTGCCTGTATCTTTCTATATAAATTTATTTTTTGAAAAAATTGTATCTGAGGAAATTCTGATAATATTTTGGGGTAAATTAATTTGAAAATATATATGCAAGTTACTCAATCTGTTTATCTCCAAAGCAGTTAGTATTCTAATATATAGACTTCACCTCACTGTATGATGACTAGAATTCCACGCAAATGTCTCTTTCTTGACACAAGAAAGTTTGATAATTGGGAGGTAAAAAGCTCTTATTAAGAGAACATGGGATCTGGACTGAGAAGAACCATTTGTAAGTCCAGTTCTGTCAACTTTCACTGTATGACATTGGGAAAGTTACCATTTTCAGCTTTGTTTTTCTCATCCGTAGTGATTAAAAAATGGAATAGTTGTAAATTGCCAATTTCACAGCTGTTGTTGTAAAGATCAAATTATAGATGGAGTAGATACTCAAGTTCTTTATAAACTATAAAGTAATGGCCAACAATTGGTATCATTTGGAGGATCACTTCCAGGATAATCACCCTAGAATCACTGTATAATTCTAGAATATATATATATATATAATTCTAGAATCATTGTATTAAGTATCAGAAGAAAGTCATACAAGTCTTAAATGAATAAAATAATGTTACAAAATATATGATGAAAATCGTGGCACTGTAACAAATTTGTACTACAATGAAAAGCACAGAATACATACAATCTTAATGTGATGACTTTTTCTACTTTTCTTATATGAAAGGGTCTAATTCTGGAAATATGGTGTTATATTTCCTTTTTAAATGTATCAATATTATTATAGCATATCAAAACCTCTGACAGTTTAAGGGAATTCTGACAGATCTCAAACACTGAATTACAATAGGTTTAAATTTCCATAAAATTTAAATGAACTTTTTGTCAGACCTTAAAACAGGTTTCATGTTATATAATAAATAACTGAACATGAAGTAAAGTACTTTAAATCTGGTGCTTTATATGATTGAATAATAATATGATCTATAAAAATTTTATAATAAGATACTTATAAATCTATAAAAAAATTGAAGGTGAATATTTACCTGATTTTCAACTCATAAAAAGCTTTCTAAACACAAAAGTTATGTTGAGGGAATGGGGAAAAGGTAAAATATCAAAAGGTTGCTATATATGATGAAGTTCATCAGAAATAATAATAAAAAGCAAAGAATGGAGTATTTCTAAAAATAGAAACTAAAATAATTGATAACTTTAATTGCAAACTTTTAATGCAAGCTATAATAAGTGCTTAAACACCAAGAGAGCAGCATAAAAATGACATGAACATATTTTGAAGAAAAAGAAATGCAAAATACATAAAAACACATGAAAATATTTCAATCTTTGTATTACTAACAAATTTTCAAATAGCCAACAGCTACTATGGTTTTCCAACAAATTAGCAGATATTTTAAAAGTCATATTTAGTATGTGTGCACTATAAGGTTCACCTATATACTCACCGGTGAGAGTATAAATTGGTACAACCTTTTTGGAAGGCAATTTGTCAATACATAATAAGGTCTGTAAAAAGTTCATACCCTTTGGGGCAATAATTTCTCTTCTAGAGCTCTATTCCAATCAACTACAAAAAAATCCAGATAAACATTTTAATACAAAGATGCAAATCATAATATATTTATAACATAAAAAATCTAAAAGCAACCTATATGTCTTATGTTTGGATAATTTAATATATTTTGGTAGAGCTATAAGATAGAAAATGTAGTATGATTAAATGTAGATTTTTAAACAGTATTTACTGAAATGGGATAATGCTTATGATTTACAGTTAAGTTAAAAGTAAGAATGCAATTCAGTATCAAGCCTATTTACTATTATATAATGTGTGAAACATTTAAAACTTCAAATACATGAATTTAGAAACTTGTACAAATACATCAAAGTGAGTAAATAATTTTCTACATAAGGTAAATTTTGTCACATATATCTATTTTTCTTTATGCTCTGAATTCTTTGCCATGAATACATTTTTCTAAAGACAAAAAAGATATAATCAATTATAAGTACATAAATTTCAATATAATTTACCATATTTCAAAGGAGATTAAGTTTATATATCTAAATATTTAAATTTATCAAATATAAGTCATCAAAACCTTATAAGATTATTTATATGTACTCAAAATTATTCTGTATACAAGTACAAAATATACACTATATTTTTCAATGTTCACTCTTTTTGACAATAAATTATAAAATCCTTAATAACTAAAGTAAGTTTTTTTTCTTATTTGATGACATACTCTGTGAATATCATTTGAATATTATTTGACTATGTCAATTTTTCCCCTCAAATATTTGTTTTGGGTGGTGTCACCGCCAGTTAGACATCAATGTTAAAACCCCCTTTTGCCATTTTTTCATTTGCAGTTCCCAATTTCAAATTGAAACTTTCTAATTTCCAAACAGCATAGCAACAACTGTATTCTCATCAATACCTCCCATATAAATTCATCTCATATGGCACAATATGGAACTGCAAGAAACATAATAAAAGAGCTTATCCAATTTCTTCATTTTAGACGAGAAAAACAAGAATGAAGAGGGTTTTCCTCATCTTTTATTTCTCTTAGATTTCCAGCAACCCTAATACCTTTACTAGTTATTTTCATCACATTTTCAATCATGTAACAATCTACAACTGTTGTATGTGCTATGAAAATATTTGAAATGGCTTTAAATCAGTCCTAGTGGATATTGTGAGCTTTTGGGAGTGGGATGAGGACACAGGGGGCATTGTGGAACAAACAAACAAATCCATAATCACTTCATTGAGTCACAGACCTCAGGACTTCGTTGAGTCCACACCTTAGGAGAAGGAGGGATTTAATCACAACAAAGGTGTATAAACTGGTTCTTAGAGATTTTACTTTGACATGCAAACCCAAACTTTTACTAATCTAGGTTTAGCAAAGACTTCAACTTTGTTACTTTTGCCTTTTATTCTTTAAAGAATTGTGAGCAGACCGTAGGAGAAAATGAGATGAGCTACAAATGAAACAACTGTGAACATGTTTACTAAACTGTCTACTCCAAGACTTTTTTATCCAACTATTATTAAATTGTCTCCACAGCCTGCAATGAAGTAGAATAAAAGGTCAAATAGGAAGCTTTTACAGTTCACTCCTCTGATTTTTTTTCCCTTTTTAATGGGAGTAATCCAATGTAAGAACAAATGGATCAATCAGAAATCTCACTATAATACAGAATAAACTTGGTACTAAACTTTCCCTGATCTGTTTTTCTGCTTGAGGACTCTTGTCCAGCTTCTAAATATTTAATTCTTATTTTCATATAGAATAATAATAATAAACAAAACTTTGTCCTCAAGAAGTGGAGGTAAAGATCTAAAAGCTAGTAAAAGAGAGAGCATGTGTAAATAATGAATTTATGAGGCAGAAAAAACATTTTTGCAACAAATAACCTACTATTCCAAATATCCAATAAATATTGAATACAGGCATAATTGATTTTAAACAATGTAAATAGGCAAAGTAAATTATAACTTAAATGGCAGATATAATTTATAAAATCAATAAGAAATATAATAATTATTTAAATGATTAGATGACTAGGTAGTTCCTATGATAATGTAGGTAACATAACTTTAAAGAGAGTTTTGGGGTTGTCTAAAAATACTTATTTTAGAAAACTTAATTATATCAAATACATTGTTCTACAAGTAGATTAGAAAATATGTAAAGTAACCTAAGCACCTCTAGGTTATGTTCACCTATACAAACAAGTCAATCATTTTTCATAGGAAGTGATATTTTCAGTTGTCTTGATTTGTTTTGTATTTCTGTAACAGGATACCTGAGATAGGATAATCTAAGAAAGCACAGAGATTTATTTCTTATAGTTTTGAAGGCTGGCAAGTCTAAGATTGAGGGATCATCATCTTGAGAGAGCCTTTATGCGGCTTTATTCCATGGCTGAAGGCAGAATGACAAGAGAGCAAAAGAGAGTGCAAGAGGAGGCTGAACTTGTCCATTTATAAGGAATTCACTCACAGGATAATTGTATTAATCCATTCATGAGGGTGGGGCCCTTTTGATTTAAACACCTCTTAAAAGTCCTACTTCCCAACACCTCTACATTGAGGATAAAGTTTCCAACACATGAACTTTGGGGGACAATTTCAAACCATATTATCAGTCCTATTCCTCACAGGGAAATGCATTATTTTAAAACTATAAAGAAATAAGATCAAGAGTGGTTTCTGCATTACATTGACTGAAATATAAAGACCCTTGACACAAGTGCAGAGTGGTGTGTAGTTGGCCTTCAGTGCTCAATCGTGTGTCATTCAATAACCATATGATCAATATCACATGCTGTCAAAACAGTCTGAACAGAATTTTCCAGAAATGTCATGTTATGGCTGCTGCAGTACTCCATTACTCTGGAAGGTTTACCTTAGTGCCTTAATATTCACTTCTAAGCTCTCTTACATTTCTTCCTGGATGACTCTGGACATTCATTGTCTACCCACACCCTTCGTGCAAGAGTTTTCCTACTATGGCAGATTTAGCTGACTAGTAACACAGACTGTTACCACATGGACACTCCTTTGAATAGGGGATTTTTATTATTAAATAGTAATGTTTAACAATAAAAAGCAATCTTCCCTCTCCCCACTTCTCTCCTCATCTGCCCCATATTTGTATAGTGTTATCAGGGTGGAGGCCCTTTACAGAAACTTTAACAGACCATCTATGTCTGGCCTAAACTGCAGGTTAATGAGAGTACAAGGTATTGAGTGTACTCCACTAAGTCTGTGCTTGTAGGTCCTCCCCAATATGCCTTACTATAAATCTGTACCATGTAGAAACATGGTAGTGTGTCTCTGACCCATTGAATGGCAGTCTTAAAAACTGAAGCTAGTCTCAAAGCTGGAAATGAAATATATCTATACCAGTCCAGACAAAAATTCAGGAGGCCCATGCAACAGAGAAAACCTTTTCTCCCTTCGTAAACAGAAAATAAAATCATCTTTGATGGCAAATAACTTGGAAATTCAATTTAATGAATAAAATTAAGTGGCCAATAAGTATGTATTAAATTGATTTTATTATTTATCCTTCTTCGTCCCTCCAAATTTTTTCTATATCCTCTCTGGATTTATTATTTTCAACTTTGCAGTGCTAAATGCTATAAATATGCAGCTTTCTGTAGAACTCTTTGATCATTTTGAAGAAAGAAGCTGTTGAAATTTGATGAATAATTAGGAAAAACTTGACAGCAATCAGTCAATTAATCAGTAAGTATATGCCAAGTGGATTATACTATGATAAGCGTCAAGTAAGATAAAGAAAGAAATAAAAGGTATGGTCTTAAGCCTTTAGGAGTTTACAACCAACTGAAGAGAGAAGTCACATATATCTCAAACTGGCAGCATATCTTTGAATATCTACTTATTTAACTGATTGAATACTAATCAATTATACTTACACTTATATAAAATGTAAGACTGGTATGTGACACAGTAGTCTTAAATTGAAAATTATTTAAAGTATTTTAATTGTAAATATTGAAGTACATAATTATTGAATAAACCACAATACTTTGATCAACTCTGAGTTCTAAACTGTTATCACAATTAATATATTTTGCATGTAGGATTTTTTTCAAATCATCTGTCATGGTTTATAATGAAGTAGGGAGAGGAGTCTAATACTGGCTTCAAAATGTATTGTGTGCATTCTAGTTTTGGAGTAGCATTTTTTAAATCACAAAGCTCAGTGAATTTAATTAAATTTCAACTTCCTTGAAGCAATTCTTTTTATTGTACAAAATTGCACTTATCATTCTGATGGCAAAAACCATATAAAATACCAGTCTTTCAAAACAAGAAATTTACATATAGGCAATAAGTAAAAAGGTCCATAACATGACCCAGAAATGCCATTTAAGCTTTCTGATGGATGTTTTAAAATCAATTCCGATCAGTGTATGGTGAATTATGTGGTTGCCTTAGAGAATCTTTGTTATTCAAGGACCTGAGATGATAGAAGTCATTTGAAGTGTATATAGTCTCAATAACAAAATAGACAATGAATGCCAAGGTGAAGAAAGCTTTGAGAATATAGAAGTTCCACCATAGTGACATACATTCTTTCTTTGTTTATATTTTCATTGCCCTGCCTTAAAATCACTTAGCTTGAGCTCAGTTAGGTAATTGTCTAATAAAAACAATTGACCTCATATTTAATAGTATGAATAACCAAGGTTTTAGATGTTTGTGGTTATTCGTGGGTGTTTGTGTGTGTGTGCCGATAGATAGATAGATAGATAGATAAACACATAGATAGATATCTTTACTTCCCTTATTCATTTCTGCTTTGTGACTGTAGGATATAAGGGTTTTCACTGGGAAATATCAGCAGATTTCACAATGGATTGTTCAGGTCCTTGGTACATTCACATGGATAAAAATAAATGGTCATGTTGAACTATTCCAGCAGTACTGCTATGATGCCGTTGTTTACAACATAAAAATACAGACAAAAAAATACAGATATAGTAAATTAGTAACATGCAACACAACTACACAAATGAACTTTATTAAAGTAGCAATTTCTACAGGGTGATGCTCTTTTAATTTTACTCATTCTGTGTAACATAATGCATTTTTATCAATACCATCAATATTTTATTTTATGACAATAATTAACTGCTTATTACAACATGAAAAAAAACATTTTAAAAAATAAAATCTCCCACCTACCAGAGAAAACAGTTTGCCTTGTGGTATAGTTCTTTACACATATTTATGCCTATATTTATGCCTGCACTTATTCTTATTACTGAATTAAAATCATGCTGTTTTATGATTTATATTCATTTTATTGCCTTTTTTCATATATTTATTTGCAGTGTTTTTTTAAGGATACCAGTTTTCTGCATGTGAAACTTTCACAATCTCTGCTCCATTCACATCAATCATGTTCATTTTCATTGATCATCTCTTCTTCATATTCTCAGACTCTAATGCATTTTCTTAAAACATTCTCCTTCAGATTATTAATTCAATTTTCCTGAACGATTAATGCTTTTCTTTATCACCTCAATTACGGAGTTTAATTCTGCTATTGCTATTTTAGTTTCTTTGCAATAGTTCAATGTCTCACCCAAGTCTTTTTTTATCTCTACTGTTTTTATATTTTCATCTCTTTTCCTTTTATCATATAATATTTTCCTATTAGATTTTAAGTTCCTAATTCTCTGAAGCAGTATGATTTTATATTGGATTGATATATATTTTGTAATTTTCTTTTGTTTTTTTATAGTAAATAATATATGGCAGTATGCTCTTTCTTTGAAATATTAGAAAAGCTTTACCTTTTCTCTGTGTGTTTTTATGTGTTTCCAAGTGATTTCTATGATATTTTATATTTATTTATTACCAAAAGAGAATGCTAACACTACCAAGGCAATCTCTTGCTTTAAAGTTTTATTATCAAGTACAACAAGAAAGAATCCATCTTTACTTTTAGTATATTATAGAATTTTACTGATTTTATGATTCTTTCTTCCCAATTCCCTTCCATTTTATTCTGTTTCCCATGATAACAAACAATAGTCCTTAACTAATGCTGAAGCCATTACATGAAGGAAAGACAAAATAAAGCCAGTCAGTGAGACAAACTGGTTGAATTTGTTTTTGAGACTTTCACTAATAATCTTACAGTCTCCTTTGGGCCCTTGGTGTACATAAGCACTTTGCATAAGACTGGGGTACTCTCAAAATCTTAGCATAAGTCTAATTTTTAATTTTTTTATAATTGAATATTTAAGAGTTCCTTTTAATATGGAAATTTTAGTGAGATGATATAACAGACTATCTCAGAGGCAGCTAACCAAATGTTCTTTTGGCCTAGATGTTCTTGTACCAAATTTTTAAATGTATTATTCAAGTAGGATTCACTCAAACTGAAGTTTGTAAGATCTGTAGATTATGAAGAAAATAATTTTTAAAGAATTGCTAAATATATATTAATGAAAAAAATATAAGCATTCACCATGCAATATACATATATTACATAGCTATTTAAAATATGTATATGTGTGCATATATTTAGCAAATATCATTTTTCCTACTTTAAATACTTTAAAATACTACAACCAGCCTCTATTTTCTTAGTGCTCTGGTTTTTTGTTGTTGTTGTTTGTTTGTTTGTTTTTTGTGAAATTATTCTCTGTCTCAATGAAGTAAATGAGTGTGTGATTTAAACTAGTATACGCATATGTATAGGAAAAGTAAGATTGTTGGTTTGGATCAAGGAAAAATGAGGAAAGCATTTAGATATGATGTAATGAGCTTAGGTATTAGAGTCAATGAGACCTGTGCTGGTATCTCAGAACTTCCATGAATTAGATGAGAAGTTTTTCATTTCCCTAAGTCTCTCATCTGTAAAAATACGGCAAAACATTTTTGAAAAGATTAAGTGAGAAAATGTTCCACATGTATTAACTCTTCCCATGCTCGCTTTTGACATAAATGAATGTCATGGTATCTCTGGTATAACAAAGTCAATTATCGTCTCTGATTAGAGCATCTCAGAGAATATTCTTGCTGAATTCTTTCATGATGACTTCCATACAGGGTTAACAGATTGGCCATAAAACAACAGTAAATACAAAGATATATTTTCTTTAAGAGAACATTTTACTCTATAGCTGCTATTAATATATTCAAACCTTTGATAATGTGCAACTGAACAATCATCATTACTTTTCTCCTCAATAAATATTTATTGACTATAATGTATGAATCCCATCCTAAATATTACAAAATATATAAATACAATTTCCTCAAAAGTTTGACTTCATTAATATAACCACCTGACAAAAACCGAGTGCCTGTGGTGTTTAAAAATTGTGTCAGTCTCTAGGCTCTGTGTTAGAAGAAAATAAACTTTCCAGTTTAATCTTTGTTCAAAATGGATTAACATAGCGTTAACATAAATTTACATGTGAATAACAGAATATGACATTTTAAGATAATAGATAAAACAAAGTAATTGGAGTCAAAGGGCTTCAGTTAAATTATACCTTTGCCACGTTCTTGTGGTAGTGGAACTCTGGGTAACTCAACGTTTTGTATACATCATGCAATAAAAAGAACTATGGAATGGTACCTGGAGAATGTGGATACGAGAATAATGAACCTATAGAACACTTACTTCTAGTGTAACTCTACAGAGTTCCCTTTTGTTGTATACTTTGACAAAATGATTAATCCGAGCCTCAAATATCTCAAAGTAAACCCAATTGTACCATCTTTATCGACCTCACTAAGGCATTGTGAAAATTAAATTAAATAATGCCTTTGGAAGCATTTTGCAACATGTAAAAATGCTGTAAAAATAATATTGTTACAATGATAAAAACACATAATCTAAGGGTATAATATATTTCAGTCTGCATCTTTAAAAATGTTTTTGGTTGTCCGTACTTGCATTTAATGTCTATGAACTGTCAAAGAAAATTTGCACCAATTGTTTATCAAAAACGGCACCAAGACTTTTTTTTTTCTTGCAATGGGGTCAGCATTATTTCAATAAGTTGGAAACACTGAACTTCTCTGAAACAAGACGGAAGGATTTTTGAGCACTGGGGCAAACTAATGGAAAAGTAATGAAAGACTTTAGTAGGGAGGTTGGACAATGTGATTAGACCCTCTGTTTTGCATAATTGGTGCTCTCAGAAGAAGTTAGGCTCCTACCCTCCCACAGAGACTGGGAGAGAGGGGTACTAACTTTCTTGATGATTACATTTCTGAGGGATGGCTCCCTGCAATCCAGCGAGGCTCCTGAATTGCAGAGAATTTACATCTCAAAAGAGCAGAGAAAGAGTTTTCAAATGTAAGTTTTCTAAAGTAAATGCTCTAAGAAAAGGAGGGCCAGGAGCCAATCCTCTGGAATAAGCCTTAGTCAACAGAATCAAGTTGAGGGATACACTAAGGCTGTCTTGGTCAAGTCTCATGCCATGTATTTTTTGTTCAACTATGCTACAGAAAATGCTCAGGAAGCATCAAGTCCCTAAATGAATGTGTCCCTATCAACATTTTTAATTAGAAGAATTAAGCTTTGCTTTTTTAATTAGAAAGAGTTGTTGCCAAATTTAGATATTTAAATGATTATCAGAAATGTCTGCAGTATTTCAATAAATATGACTGCTCAAATATCAGACTCTGTATGATTTTCACAGAACTGGTGAATTTTTAATTGTCACACAAAATCTTTATCTTCATATGTTTTTTTTAAAAAGTGCCCCCAAAGAAGAAATATATCTAACTGACTGAATTTTGAAAAGCTAGACATATGCACAAAAGTTTATATTACTATGTCCACACACACATAGTTCTTTATTTTTATTTACTATGTTTTATTTGTTAATTTATTTCATCAGTTATAACCAAAGTCATATATGATCCTTTCTGAGTTATTTCAGCCCCCCTTCCCATTTTCTTTATTATTGATGTGTATATTACTTCTCAACCCCAAATAAGTCATTTTTAAACTAGGAAAGATGGTTACAAGCAATATCTTTCTTGATCATAACAATTTGATGTGGGCTCATTCTCTGTGCACATCTAAAGAGGAAAGTAAATTGGAATTTTTCAGTCAGTGATGCACCAGCATTGCTACTACCCTGGAGACCCATCTTCAAAGGCAAACAAGAGATTTAGGTATCCCACACCAGTTCGATTTAGGAAGTGCATTTAGGAGACTTGCTGTCTCAGAAGAGAATTGACTACCAAAGGTAATGGGACCGCCTGCAAAACAGTCAATACTTCCTTTAGTACTAAGTGAGGTTAGTGTTGACAGAAACAACATGGTGTGAGTGCTTTATATTGCCTTGTCTTCTGTTTTTGTTTTTATTTTCTTTTGTTTGTCCCAGCCATTTCAAATATAATTAAACATAAGATATGCTACTACTTATACAGAAATATAGACAGGAAAAATGTAAACATATGTTTATATAATTTTAGAAATTTATCATGGAGATGAAGATGTATTTGTATGTTGAGAAAGTAAAGTATACACAGATCAGTGATTTTTTTCTGTGAAACAATTACAATTTTAGAAACTACTTTATGTGCAAACTGAACAATTTGTGCCTTTTCTGCTGTTCATCTTAAGGGAAATCCTAAAAAAAAAATACATTGTTATACTCCTTTTAAGAAGTATGTTTTCTAAATATTGTAAAAGTTTTCTAAATATTGCAATGGTTCTTTCAAACTAAATATACAATCAAAATGAATGATATAACAAAATATTTTTTTCTTTCTTGATGTGAATTATCCTTTTCTATTTCTGAAGCATTTAAAATAAGTTCCTTAGGGAAGTCAAGAGAATAAAATTCTGGCTCTGACCCTCTCTTCAATTCTCAGCTTGAAGCAGATTAGGGAACTAGGTGGTACAATTTTGGTCTGTATTGCTGCTCTGCTACTGTGCTCCTATTGTAGGCAAAATCTGTAAATTTTGCTCTTACTTGCACAGAAATTTTCTAGTAAATTTATTCAACAAACCGCCAGTTTATATTAACAAAGTTCAACATATTTATAAATTTCAACAACTGTATTTGTGTAGCACGAATTTAAGTAAAATCCAAAAGACTCTTTCATTAACATGTTCACTCTAGCTAACTGACATGGATAATAGAGCCTACGAAAGAGATTTGCTTGAATTACAGGGAATAGATTGATATAATGAGCATAGTTTAAAGAGGCTGTTATCAAATCTCTTTTCCTCTTTCTCTGTGTGACCATACTTGAAATAATCAGGCTAAAATTACCAGACTAATATAGAATATATTTTGTAAATTCAGACATCTGAATAGGGCAATGGGTAACATCCAAATTGATTAGAGAGTAGATTGGAACTTTAGTCCAAAATAGTGTAGCCACATAGCCGGATACTTAGGTTAAGAGCAATAAGATTCTATTAGAGTTATTTAAAATCATGATTAGCAAGTCACTACCTCACAAGCTCAATCATTTGGTGTCATGGAGAAGCACTAAAACCCTATAGTTTCTAATAATTGGTAATGAGAATGAAAAAATAATGTATATTCATAAAATCATATTTGTGATTGTGTGAGTTCAAGTTATATATGTAAGTTTTATATGTATATATTATAATCATGTCAGTGACAAAATACATAAATAAAATCAATACATTGAGACTGCTATATAAACTCAGAACTAGGGCATTCATTACCAATATCTTGAAGCTACCCATGTGTTTTTCCCATACCCCATTGATGTCATTTTTTTAAAAAAATAACCAATATCCTAAATTTTGTGATTGTCACTATTGCTATTTTTTAACGTTTTACCATTTAAGTATCTATACACTATATAGTCATTTATTTGCTTGCTTTTAAGCTTTATAAAAATCATATCACCCACTTTATACTCTTCAGACTTGTTTTAATCAGAAACATCATGTTACTAAGATTTATGCATTCATTTTAATGCATTAATAATGTGTCCATTTTCATTTCTAATATTCTGTGGTATGACTATTGCAGAATTTATGCATTACCTCTCAAGATAGAGCCACTGCAATATGGTATTATTGTGCCACTAGACTGATTGTTTTATCTTTTTGTTATAATAAATAATGTAAGTATGATTGTTGTACATATCCCCTTGTGAAATTATTTAGTCACTGGATATAAAAATACTTAGAATTATACAATAATGTTCAACTATTTTCCAGAATATTTGAAATATGTTTCTCATATCCACAGATATAAGAGCTTCTTTTGAACTTCAATTTCAGGAATATTATGAGATAAGCTATTCTGCATATTATTCCTATCAAACCAACTAAAATACTAGATAAAAAACATATACATTTCAAATTATTCTTAAGAGAATTAACTGAAAAGGTAGCAAGGGATTAAAATTCCTTAATAAATACTAAGAGAAAGCTAAAAATCAGAGAGGAGAGGGATTCTTGAAGTCTTTTATAAACAGCAAAGTTGCCAAGCCCTAAAACAATTTGAAATTTTGATTGTGATATTTTATGTTCTAAATCAAGAGAAACAAAAATGAAAACCACAAGTCTGCCCAAAAAAGGGGTTATTATATAACAGTAGGCATTTCCCGCAATAAACCAAGTTTCTATGTGGTTAACCCATCATCATGAGAGGAAGATAGAAAAAAAATCAACCTTTCTCTCGACAGCATGCCATGAGAAGCTAATAACAACAAAAAGTTCCTTTTGTGCTAAGCAAAGCAGAACACATCTTGAGTAGCTATACCATAACGCAGACAGTATGTAGATTTGGAACTCTAATCTCAGATGTTGAAATGAAATAGTTCTAGACAAATAGTGGCACCTCACACTTAGAAGAAGTAATCACAGATCTTCTCTACAGATGATCGTCTTATTTACTACCTCAAATAATTTCTTAAGAACATCGAAAATTCAATCAAATAAAAGATAGCCAAACGCCATAGAAAAACAAGGTACCAGAAGCAATAAAAAACAAAATATCTGCGGTATAAACACATCCATAGAGAAATCAGACAGGAATTATAAGACACATATACATACAGTTCTAAAATATGGTTTTTTAAAAAGAGTTTCAAAAATATCTCCTATGATGTAGAGACAAAGCAGATATGAAAAGGAATCAAAAAGAAATTTTGAAAATAAAAGTTTAATAAAAACTAAATAAAAATAAAAGTTTAATAGATGAGTTAAATAGCTGATGAATAGTAGAGTCAGCTGAAGGGAGAATTCAAAAACCAAAAGATAGATCAGAAAAAAAGTATTCAATATACAGTACAGAAAGATGAAATGATAAAATGATAGATGAGTATAAAATATAAAGGCTATAGCAATGTCTAATATAAATTGAAATGATATTTGGGATGTATTGGATTCTATAAAATGTATTAAAAATAATTTCACCTGTTTCTTTTTTTTTCAATTTGACAACTAGAATTATAATATTACAGATGTTGTTATCCTTATATTTTTTTAGGAGACTTGGTTTAAACCTGAATTATCAAATTTAGCAACTTCAGTCTTCAGTTTTCAGCTCACTCTGCTCTTGAAACCCCAACCTCCTGGAGATATTTTGTGAGCCCACTGTATATTCATATACTTCTTTGTATTTTACCAAGGACTTAGTTTTTCTGAGATAGAGAATAGAAAAGACACCTGAGAGTACTTAATTTAAAATTTTGCTAAATATGGATGTCCCCAAAGTAAGCATTTTAAGAAGATTAAGATTTTCTGGCAGCATTTGGGCAACTTGGTGTCTTTCTTTGCTATATATATATATATATATATATATAATTATGTGAATTATTTAACTTTTCTGTGGCTTAATATTATAATTGGTAAGGAAAGGGTTTTGGTCTAGATTATCTCAAATATGCTTCAAAATCTAAAAATCTATCACTGATTTAAAATTATACTCAGAATGAGAAGAATCTTGGCAAATAAAAACTTAAAAAAACTGTTTCCAATATATAGAAAAATCTTCTAAAAAAAAGCTAAAAGGGATGCATGATCATTGCCTGAGGGAAGAAAGAAAACAGAGATGAAAAGTGAGAAAAGAATTTCATGAAGGAGACATGTATTATAACCCTTTAAAAAGAAGAAAATAACTTCAATTTTGATAGGGATAAAAATATTGTTGCATAAAAGTAAACATTGTGCATCTTTCAAAAGTACATGCTCACAGGAGAAAAGCAGAGTGAGGCATAATATTTGTCCTCCAAAATATTGTAAAGCAGCTACTGTAGTGCAATTTCAAAATTAGAAGTGAGCACATTGTTGACATTCATAAATTTAGAGAAACATAATGTGCAAATTGAACACTAAAAGGTGCATAATACAATAATATAGTGAGAATTCTTAGAATATATTATGTCTATTCTCATGACTATTTATAGTTTTATACCATTATTCATCATCTATAAATTTTTTTAATGTCAGGGAAGTAGGAGGAAAGTTGTCACCATATTTTTTAGGGAAAAAGATGAATTTTCTGACAAGATGGTCTTTATCTATAATTTTCTATACTTCTATATCTCTTACATTTCCATAGAACTGTTCATACCTTTAGATCAAGAACAAATATATACACAATAATTTTCTCTAACTACTGAAATGTTTATTAATGGTTTTAATTTCATTTAAAAATTACTTTTATCTCACTGTTAAAATACTTATATTTTCTATTCTTCAACGAAGATGTTTTCCCTAGCTTCCTCTTCATGTTTTTTTTTTTTTTTACTTCACACCCCACATGCCCTCCCCCAGATATAAAATACATATATATGATCAATGGAAAATTTCTGATTACTAAAACATTTAAAAGAATCTTAATTAAATAATTAGTTAAATAATTTTTAGCATGCTATACCATACCATCTGAAGAAAATGAAAGGGGAGAACATTTTTGAACAAAAAAGATTTTACTAGGCATATTCTTTTCATATTTCATTTTGGAAGAGCTCTTAAAATTCTCATAATATTTAGTAACAAGAGATATAAAGCAAATAGTCAAGATCATTTGTTATTCATTATAAATAATAAAATCATTACATCAGTTGTGATGATTTCTATATACATAGATAAAAAATTATAGTTTTATAGTAGTACACACTACATCTTGCAAAAGCATTTTTGCTTCCATTCCAGAAATAATTCCATTCCAGAAGAAAGCAAGGGGATTTGGGACCATAAAAATTTAATCTCATAAGAACAAAACAGGAGTCCATTCTAGTAATCAATATTCAACGATTAGATATTAATTAGAATGTTGATATTATGCTAATATCTTTACTCATCCATGTTTGTGGATAGGACATTTATAAAAGAAAAACAGATATTAAATAAAATACTAACATTTACCACTCCCTTGCCTGCATTCCCTAAATGACAAATTAGGTTTTGAAATAAACATTCCATTGTGAATTTGACATTGTAATGAATTTGGCTATGATAATCTTTGACTATGAAAATAGTTAAGTGTTTTTATATGGTAACATTTCTTCAATTAAGGAATGGAGGTTCATTTAGACAATAAGATTCTCCAATCTTTATCATTTTGTATTAATGGAGATTTTTATTTTTCCTGTTCTCTTTATCTTCCCTTTGTTATGTAATACTGTGAATTTTGGCTGTCACTATTAATGATCCAAAATACTAAGATATTCCATACAAATCTTTGTGGTGAACCCAGGATATTTGCTGAAGAAGAAAAATTTGTTGGAATTATTTTCACTTCCTGCTTCTCTTTCATTTAGGCAGACAACAGTTGATCTTTTAAGTTTTCAGTGTAACTAGTACCAAAATTAGAACTAAAGTAAAATTAATTCTTTAAAATCATATATATGTCACACAATTATTGGTTCTCATTACTCTGGGGCTCTTTGGGATGACCAGATGATGACTAACGGAAATACATTTACTTGAAACAAAATAAGATTTATGGAGGACTTGAAAACTTTGTAAGATTCCAGGAAAAAAAATGTGATAGAAAGATAAGAAGGAAAAATGGATTCAGAGTCAAAGGAGAGATCCGAAAATAAATTTGGATTTGAAATAAGAGCTAAAGTTCAGTAATGCTTGCCTGGAAGGCCTAAGGAAGATTTGGAATTGTGGTGAAATTGAAGATCCTAGAATTAAATTTCAACATGGTTTGCTCTTTCAAGTGGTGTGGTGGTAGATGTAAGTGTGTCTGTCTGGGCTATAGTGTTTGAATAGTTTGAATGATATTGATATTTCCAGATGACCACTTGGTTCTGGTTGTGTATCTCACAACGTTTTTTGGTTTTATTGCTAAAAAAGTTACAGTATAAAATAGAAAACCATTTATTTGGATGTCACTGAAATATATTTTAAGTGTAGATGCAGATCTTTCCTGTTGTCCTTAAAGAGGCTTTAAAGATTCCGAAAGTTTTAACGGAAACCAAAAATTTATCTTTGAGTTTCTGCCAAACGGGATAGTAGAATTGACTCAATTGAACTATGGCTCATAATTCATTGTGAAACAAATATTATGTGACATCAATAGAACAGAAATATGAGCTACTCTAAAAAAGCTTTAACAGGTAACAGCAACAAGAACAGCTCTGCTTTTTCTCATCTCCCATTTCTACCTAAATAATCTTTCTTGAAACAGATCAGACAAAGAAAGCAAAGTGAATTCAATGTATTTTGAAGGATAGTCAAATCTTTGTATCTTTTTATTTACCCCAAAGCAAACTGAGTAATATGAATTTCTCCTGTAAATTATTAAATTTCATCCAACTCTTCCATTATGAATTAGCCCCCTTTGTTAGTTTTGCAAATGAAGAATGATCTTCATTAAATCATCTTTTCCAGATTGATTTTTTTTAAAAAAAATAAGGATAATATAGAAGTAACACTGCAGTATTTGTTTCTTCCATTAAATATTGATGTGCTATATTGACAAATTTAATATCTTTAATAAACATCTGCTAGACTTAGGTTCTTTTTACATCTATGCAGTGTATGATTTAGGATTTAATTCTGCCAAATGAGGTATTTGGCCCCAAATAAAACCAGACTTCTTTTCAGATTTTTCTGTTTGTTACATAATAATGCAAAAGTCTTAAATAAAGATCTACAACCACATATATATTTCTATTTTTGTGCATAATTCTTTTCATATTCCTCAATAAATTTGATTGTGAATACACTCACTGTAACAGATCATTGGTGTTAGGAAGGCAGAAGCTGAAGAGTAATTTTGATATAAATTTTCTTGGCCTGTCTTTTAAAATAAGAATAATAGAATCAATCCTTTTTATCCCATGTTAACATAAAATGGATGTACTAATAATTATTTATTTCACACAGATAAAGCACTCTAAACCTCCTTCTATTAATCAGATACTCTACATTGTATAGTAGCGATTATACAGATTCTCCTTGGGAGATTTAACTGTGATAATCCATATTTTGTTCCTGGTAGAAGTATATTCTAAGAAAACAAAACGATTTATGATAATAAAGTTAAAAAATAGACTAACAGCAAAAAAAATACATAGTGAAAAGGCAAACTAGAATGGCAGAAAATATTTGCAAACTATATATGAGATAAGGAATTGATTTTTAAAATATGTAAAGAACTCTTATAACTCAATATCAAAAAGAAAAAAAAAACCAAATAACCTCGTTATAAATGGGCAAAGACATAAATAGAAATTTCTTCAAAGAAGACATACAAATGTCCAAGAGGTATAAAAAAAAGACACTCAACATCACTAATTGTCTTAGTGGATTTGACCTGCTATAACAAATTAACATAGCCTGGGTGGCCTAAACAACAAACTTTTATTTCTCACAGTTCTGGAGAATGAGAAGTTCAAAATCAAGATGCCGACAGATCTGGAGTGTGCTGAGGGCTGGCTACCTGGTTTGCAGACAACCAACTTCTCCTTGTATCTTCAACTGGTTGGAAAAGGGTGAGCTAGTTCTTTGGCCTGTACTTATAAGGGCACTAATCCCATTCATGGGGTTATGCCTTCCTGACCTAATTCCCAACCAAATGCCCCACCTCAAAATACCATTGTATTTGGAATATGTTGAATTTCAACACATTCATTATCATGGGAAACAAACACTTAGTACATAGCAGTAATCATCAGAGAAATTAAAATCAAAACCACAGTAAAATATCACATTACACCTGTTAGGATGTCTAGTATCAAAAAATAAAAGATAACAGTGTTGGCTGGGATGTGGATAAATTAGAACACTTGAACACATTTGGTGAGAATGTAAAATGGTATAGCTACTATGAAAACTGTATGAAGGTTTTTCAAAAAATTAAAAATAGAACTATTATATGACCCAGTAATTCCACTTTTGGATATTTATCTAAAGGAATTGAAATCAGGATCACCAAGAGTCATCTGTACTTTCATGTTCATTGTGTCATTATTCACAATGGCCAAGATGTGGAAACAACTAAATATCTGTCAAGGGAAAGGATAAAGACAATGTGGTATATACATACAACAGAATATTATTCATTCTTTAAAAAGAAATAAATTCTACCATATGGGACAACATGCATTAATGTAAGGGACATTATGCTAAGTGAAGTAAGCCACTCACAGAAGGACAAATACTGCATAATTCCACTCAGATGAAGTATCTAAAATCATAAAACTCATAGAAGCAGAGAGTAGAATGGTGGTTCCCCGGGGCTGCAGGGAGGGGAAAGTAGGGAGTTGGTATTCAATGGGTAGAAATTTTCAGTTATGCATGATGAATAAGTTCTAGGGATCTTCTGTGCCTATAGCTAACAATATTATACACTTAAAATTTGTTTACAGACTAGATATTGTGTTAAATATTCTTTCCATAATAAAAAATAGACTAATCTCTCCTCTCTTGATAAAATAATTTCACTTTACCATTTTTCTTATTAACTCTTTGTGATGATTAACGAACAATCAACACCCTTTTAAAGCAAAAACAGACGTGAACTCTTCCATTAGGTACAATGGTTTGACCATGAAAACATTTCTAATGTTTTCTCTTTAAATATTAACCCATTATTTTTCAGTTCCTAGAATTAAAATCCATTACTGTCCTGTATGTACTGTATAATACATATATAAATATAATTCAAGTTTGTAAGTATTACTCAGTTTGTGAAATTAATAAGACCAAAAAGAAAAATTGAGCCTTTCACTTCTGTAACACAGTGAGACACACAGAAACTATGGTTTAAAATTTTTTAAATCATTTCTTTCTAAATGTATTGTCCAGGAAGGATATTTTTGGTCATTTTACATTATATTATTATATTATTACATCATATTTTAACAATATCTTTCATGAATCTAGTGTGTTGACAAAATGGTTTGCCTCATCTTCACCCTCTACATTGTCAACTTTAGAGACTAATATCAACATCAGCAATATGTTTCTGTGTAAAGTTCTTAGCAAGTTAATGGACTCCTTTATGCAAAATAAAGCACAATAAACCTTGAGGGTTTAGAGAAACAGTTCACAAGAACTAAATTTGAAAAGCTTTTTAAGTGTGTGAAAAAAACCAGTTTTCCTATTTTATCCTAAATTAACAGCAGTCCATTATTACATAAAGCAAATGATGATTATCGAATCTCAAGATCACCCTAAAGCAAATGTTTGTGTTGCTCACAATTTTGTCTTTAAAATCAAAAGCAGGAACAAAAGAAAGCAGGTATAAATTAAGACCCAAGTTCAAAATATGAATTGAATATCTATCTTTACACAAGTAGAAGGTCATTTATTTGTTGCTTCAAATGCAACTACATCTCTCTAGTGTTATGTTTTATTTTCCACACTTCCAAAATTGGCTGACTGCCTTTTCAAGGGCTCGCTTCTCCTTATCTGTCATGGTCTCCTTGATACTCTACGCTGCTCCTAAGAAACTCCTTCCCCACCCTGTCTCACTCTGTATTAAATACAAGCAGATTGAACTTGTTCTTTTATATGTAGGGCCAAGGTATTATTTTAAAATATTTTTAAAAACAAGAAGATATGTATGGCAGGAATCAAGCTGCATTGACTTTATACATTTTGAAGTACTAAACGAGAATCATGTAGGATTCATTAGCAGCACAAATATTCTTGCTCTGTGTTCTATGGTGAGTTTGAAAGAACATACATTTCTCCCCTCACAAGGTTTATTTGTATATTTTACACACACCCATATACACAGGAACTTTTTGAAATTATGCCAAAATTTCAAACAAACAAGAAGACAGAAGGAAAAAATTATAGACTCGTAATTGTGAAACCCAAGAATGTTAGCAGTACTGTTAAATCCTTAACAACATCCTGTGTCATTCAAATTCACCTAATTTATTCTTTCCAGGATGTGGTTTATAACTGGGCTTTTCTCTATTAATTGATAAACAGCTGTACGTGCAAAAGAATGAAATGTGAAAAAAGGGCTTTATATAGCCGGAAAAAATTAATGAACATGGCTCAAGCTGAGGGTGAGTCAGTAAGTCCTTCCATAAGAAAAATTCTCATTGAAATTAATGGAAATTTTGTCCCTATGTGTTTAGGGTTTTATTTTAACTGAATCTGGTTGCACAATGAGCTCTGGAATACAGTATCACATTTGTGTGGCATCATTTTAATCAGAGAATACTATAAATACTAATACTACTATAAATACTGGCATTTATAAATTCTATAAATACTAAGAAATATAAAAATTGTTATTCTATTTGGGAAAAAGTAACCATAATTGGCCAGCTGGATGTTCATACAGTCATAAATTCACTACTTGCTAGTGTGATTTTTCAGACATATCAGTAAGATTGAAAAACGAGGTTAATATTTTGAGTGCCTGAGCATTTTTTCCCATGTAAAGTCTAAACAAGTTTAAACTCTAAAGGAGAGTCTGTCTCTCAAATTGAAATACTAAGCTTAGATAACACAATTTTCTATTTGGAAAATATGTGTTTCCATAACCATGGAATTTCTTTAGCAAATGAAATATATTTTGGTCAATGATAAGGAGTGTAATTGTTTTTATTTTTTTCTGTCTTCATGAGGTTTTCATTACAAAAAGAAGGTAATATTTTGAGATCTTAGTCTTTTTTGTAATCTTTATATCTTTTCTTTTCTCTTTTATTTAAGCAAGTGGTCAGGTTGTATTTATTGTCCCAAAGAATGGATGCACCAGGGCAAAAATGTCAACCTCCTTCAAGACATCCTGGCTTTACTATCAAAAATCTTAAGGTCGAGGAAATGATTCACTAGTGTATCTATACAAAATATCTCATCCAAAAACATGGGGAAGAGGATTAAGGATATAGACAAAAAGTATCTTAACCAAAAGTAGAAACAGGAGAAGAGTTTTCTCCTCACTAGAAAGATATTGCCCTGTGATTGTATTAGGATTGCATCTGTGCCCTGCTCCCAAAGTGGTGTTGTGAGTACAGAAAGACTCCAGAGATGTCTGAACATCTCAGGAGCTGTGGGCATGAAGCCCAGCCTCCTTTTAACATTCCAGCAGATTAGCCAAAACCCAGTGGGAAATGAGGTGATGCATGCATGCCATGAGAAGCTTTCTGCTTTCTGAGCACAGCCCACAAGTGGAAGAGTTCCTGGAACTGACTCAGCCAGGCTGCCTGGGATGGGAAACCTACTCATGTTGTTTGTAGGCAGTAGCAGGAGGCCTATCCCTGAATGCTTTGGTACGCATGAGCATTCCAGAATCTTCACCTGAATGTGCGAGGGGAGAGACTTGGATAAGGATTTACAGGTAATAGGATCTAATAAATTTAATAGATCAGAGTATAAAGCATCTAAATAGAAATTAATTCGTAAGGAAACATTTTTTCACATCTGTATTAATGGAGTATGAGTCTATCCATTATGTTGCTTTAACTTTTGACAGTGGTCAAGTGGTTTGTGACTATTGTGTGGATATGGTTTGTGAGACCACCTTTTTATCTTTTTTACTTCTGCTATCCCCTCTCCTACCACCTGCAAAACCCTTCACCACATACACATAAACACACATTTCTATGAACATGCATGTGCTTACAAGTGGACCAGTGCTTTTTACTTGGCTCTTTAGATGTCTTAGTCTGTTTGTACTCTATAAAAAAATATCGGAGATAGGGTAATTTATAAAAAATAGATATTTATTCTCTCACAGTTCTCAAGTCTGGGAAGTTTATAATCAGAGAATCAGCACGTTTGGTTGTCTGGTGAGGGCTGTTCTCTGCTATTCTATTCCAAGATGGTATCTTGATGCTGCATCCTCTAAAGGGGAGGAACTCTGTGCCCTCACATGGTGGAAGACAGAAGGTTAATCCAACAGAACTCCACATGAAGCCTTTTCTATAAGGCCCCTAATTCTGTATATGAGGAAGGAGCCCTCAAGGCCTAATCACCTCTTAAAGGCTCTATCTTCTAAAAATATCATATTGGCAACATCTGAATTTCAGAGGGACGCATTTAAATCATAGCACTGGTTCACCTTAGAATTGTCACACCTTAGAATTAAACGAGAATTTAAACTCCATCTGTCCAATTTGCTCTTGACTCTCCAACATTTTATAAATATTTCTAGTAACTCATCAGCCATACACAACTTAAATGAATTTAGTTTTGTAGATTATACTATCTTTAGAGGACATCTAGTTAATTTTTATATTGTTCTGATTATTTCAAAAGATCTGTCTTGGTTTTAATCAATCAACAGTAACTTTCTCCCATTTGGCAAGCTCTGAACAATCAGACTACATACAATGTGTCTTTCTCTAGCAGTTTTTTTCAGCATCTCAGAATATCATTTTTCTCTCAAGTCTATTCTATTTGCTAAACATCACAATTTACTCCGACTCTAGCTCACGCAGTAGGTTTGAAAATCTACTTATCATTGCAATCATTTCTCTAAAGAGCTCCAGCTTTTCCACATCAGTTTTAAAGTGTCGATGCAAAAGTAGATGCAAAGCATCTTTTCCTTGCCTGAATATGCTTAGGTCTATCAATTCATCTGAAGATCACTGTCCTCTGTAGCCACTAATCACGTTATTTCTTTGTATTAAGCATGTTTTCCTATAAGTTTCCTGAGAGATAGAAATGAGATGAGGTGCTAGCTGTTACATTTCTTGAGACCACAGGAAGAAATACAGAGATTGCTATTCACTCAAAAGAATATGTTCAGGGATTTCTTATTAGAATGGATCTCTGGTCAACTGATGCAGCAAATCATTTTTTGGAGTCTTCTTGAAGACCTCACAGCTGGTTAACACAACATATATGTGCATTATGGTTACTAAAACCTTCACCTAACACAGATTATAAGCATTTTTATTTGAAATACCAACATATTATTCTTACATGTAAAATGAATGTTTACTGTAAAAATTTTGAAAAATATGAAAAAAAAGAAAAATATCACTCATAGCCCAACTATCCCAGCTAATAAATATTATTAATATTTGATGGAAATTCTCTTGGAAATTTTCCATACTAAATATTCCATATGTACTGGTTAGAAAATAGGATTATATTTTACCCAAAGTGTGTATCTCCTTTTGAAATCATTGTCATGATATTCAGTTATATGGGAATGTAATAATTTATCTTAGTTTCCAAAGGGAGAGTATATAGATTGTTTTAGGTTTTGCGTTTATAGAAAAAATCCTACTTCACAGTAAAAGTGGTTAATATTTGCTTAGTTCTATAGGTAAAGAAAAAAACCCAGGAATTTCTAGAAGAATGTTTCCTTTACCTGGAGTGAGGGAGAGAAGAATGGGGAAAAGAGAAAGCCAATGGGCTAAGTGCCTATATTTAGAGTTACTGACAACAGTCTGCAAATGGTAAACTTTATCAAGAAAATGCCTAGTAGAAACCAGTGTAATGCAAAATTACATGTGTACACACACACACACACACACACACACACAGTCTTATATATTTTTCACCTCATATGAGGCCCTGAAATGTACCCACTTGAGAATTCATACTATCCACTGGGTCTCCTCTTGTCTGTGATACTTCAAAGTCATTCAGTGAAGACGGTATCTATAAAAGCATAGCTTAAATCAAAGGAGTCTTTCAAATATTTTGAAAATTAAATTTCTGTTTAGTCCTGTGGGCACATGTTGAGAAGCAGGCCATTCATTCCATCTACACACAGAACCAGTGCTTGATTTTTTTAATCCTTGTAAGATTTTATCAAATATAAGACAACAAAAACAAAATTTTCCAGGGTACACAGAAGAGGGTGAATTTGTAAACAGAAAACCAAATAAGAATTTAAGCCAGGCTTTTATTTCTCATAAGTGCTTATTCACATTTTTGGCAAGCAAATGGTAGAAATAAAAATAATTCACATTCAGACTTGAAAGCTTGGTTTGCTTGGATAGATTTCCAAAACTAAGAAAACACAACAGTTGCTTCTATGACTCAAAGAATAACAACAGTTCTTTATTGATGATAGAAATACTACTCATATAATATTGTATTTTACAGTTCAGAACTCGTTAATGGTTGCAAAGTGCTTTTCTATATTTTAACCCATTTGATCTTTATAAGACTGTATTGTACTATGATATTTAGTGAATGAAACAGGCAAAAAGTCATTGGAAAAAATTAGAAACAGAATGATAAACATAAACAATTTTTACTATATAATGACATTTGAGGAAACAAACTAAATTATAGGATAAATTTATACAGAAACATGTTAGAAGACTTTGATATTATATTTCTGAGCAGAACAAGCACCATCATCTAGACAATGTGATTTCTCATCTAATAACATATTTTATGGTTATAAACTTTTAAATGAAAGCTCAGTCTTGTGATCACCTCTAGAGGATGAGAAATTACTGTGGGAAATAGTAATAATTTGATACCTAGTATAACGTATTATATATATTGGTGAAGTAAATAATTATATGTGTAAGTTAAGGGCATACTATTTTTCATGGTTTATTGGGAAGAGACATCTAACTGGGGATGAGAGAGTATTTTCTCACTTCAAAGAAGGCTCAAAACATTTGTTAAGATGGGAAAAACAACATGCCTCCCACCTTTCCATGCAGGATGTTCTAAATGAGTTAACTGCTCAGAGAGGAAAATATGGGAAGAGATTTCCAGGACAGGGAGGAGTACATGCAAAGGCCCAGAGCTATGCAAATGAAAAAGAGTCTTTCAGGTAATGTCAAGGGTTGAGCACCAAAGGTTTTTAAGTTGAAGGAGTTAGGATCAAATGAAAACATCATCTCATGTGAATTTCAAGACTTCTCTGACTGCTGTGTGGAAGAAAGATTGAAGATGAGAAGGAGTAGATGCAGCTACCCTTCTACTTTCGCACATCCAATCTCATGTCAAGTATCACTCCCTCAGAGAACCTTCATTTTTTTAAATTGAATGCTGTCCTAAACGTTACTTGTTTTTCAAGAATATTTTTAACATCATAATGATTAGTGTATTTACCTTATTCACTGTCTTCTCTCTGACTTTAAGTTCCATTAATGGAAGACCATTGTACACCCAGTGGCTAGCCTGCTGCTAAGTTAACGCTCATTGAATGAATTTTGAAAAAAAGGTATATTTAATGTATTTTCTAAAAAATGCAGTGAAAAAAACTCTCAAAAGTTAAACTTATCTCCTGAGTCTTTAATTCTCCAAACTTTTTATGTGACTGGTACTTTTAAAGTATCTAATTAATTTGGTTGAAAAGAAGGGACTACTTAAGGAGTTTTGTTGACTGTAAAGATAGATGATTCAGTGCTGCCTGCAGTAGCCTGTGTATTAGAAGTGAATTTCTTTTCTTCTCCTGAAGTTCATTAATCAAGATACAAATTATTTTAGTGTATCTTGAAAGCTTGAGAAATAAGGAAGCATATAAAACCTTAACTTACTTGATTTATATATACACTATGATAAATATTATCATAAAATCAAGGAAATGGAGAAAAACAGAAAGGAAGGGGAAAAAAGACATGAAAGAGGCATAGAAATAGGCCTATATAATGTAGGGAGAATCAGACATAAATAGAGGGGACCACAGGACAAATGATAGCAGTGGATAGAGGAGCAGACAGTGGAGAAGAGAAAGTGGTTAAGAAGATAAGACGGAGTAGAGCTATTTGTTCTGTCCAGGTCCACACCCCTCTATGATGCTGTCAGTATTTTAGATGGTCATCTCTACTCATGACAGCCAAGTGACACTCCAAGTAGCAAAAAAACAAACAAACAAACAAAAAAACCTCATCCCAGTGTTTAAATGTCCTTTAAATTTGACCTCCAGACTTTTTTTCTGAATGGAATAATCACACCAGGTGGGAGAGTGGAATGGCCGGATCACTGTTGTTTCATCATTTTGACCTTTTAGAAGCAAATACTACCAGTAAAAAATCCAAATTATCTGATGAAATTTAATATTCTTCTTTGCATCTATGTGGTACAGAACTGGTAGAGGACTAGGAGATTATCCAAAATAAGAAGCAAGAAAATCATTTCTAATGACAACGGAAATTGAATAATTTGTCTTGGAAACCATTTTGAGAATCAGATGAACACAGAGACCAAAATGTCCATGCTTTTATATATAACAAGCATGAGATTATATTTTTAGTCCCAAGAATCTTCATTAATATAAATTGGTATATTAGATTTTTAAATTGGGATAAGAGATATAGAATTTGAGTCTGTAAATTAAAATGTTCTTGGTATTAATTGCAATGTGATATTTGCTGATAGATGGATTTTTGAAAAACTATTAAAAACAAAAAAGTCACAGGCTTTCATATAATGGATCTATTCACTGAAAACCCCTTAAAATCAAATTCCTCCAGATAAAAATTTTAATGATGCTAATTTTCCCAGTTTTAGTTATTTCTGGAGTAGGTCCTTAAATTTGCTTTGTATATATATCAATATAAAGTAAACTTTAATTAGAAAAAATATTCAAAAGTCTATTTTAAAAGAATAGGAATTATTAAATAATAGAAATGGAAGAAATAAGCATTTTATTCAGCAATCATATTTACACTATGATGAGAAACTGTATTTGAAAAGCAATAAAACAACACTTATAATGTCTTAATGGTCATAATATTTAATATACATTGTTACTATTGTTTTCAATTGTGTGGATAATACTTTTACTGAAGTAGATAGTGTACGTTTATTGAATACAAACTTCTCTGCACACTTACTTTTATACATTCTCCTCTTGTTTTTTCTTAATATGTTTTCAATTTTTGTTTGTTTGTTTCTTCTAGTCTCTGTTGAAAATCATGGTTAAGTTAATCATTCATTTTAACCACAAGCCCCTTAGTCCTGACAAGGCTCCTTGTTTTATTTATTTATATAACCAACCACATCCTCATTCTACACTCCCATTCAGAACTCCCTTAGATTACCAGAGGCTACCCTTTATCCTGCTTCTATTCGACTGTGTTACATAAGTATGCATTCTTGAAAAAGTTATTGGTGTCTTCCCTACATGAATTTCTATTTTGCATAAATGATATTGTACTATACATATTATTATGACTCGTACATTTTTTTTGCTGACCACTATGTTTTGAACACTCTTTTATATTGCCATATATACCAATAATCACCCAGTGATAAGCACCTAGATTACCCAGACTCCATGCATCACAACAAAATTGCTGTGATGAAATCCTTTCATGTGGTCCTTATAGAATTGTGTGATAATTTTTCTGGGATTTATATGCAGGAATGAAATTTCTGAGTCATAAGGTATGCATATACTATTTGATTAAGTACTGCCAGATTGCTTTCCAAAATGGCATCATTAGTTTACAGACCCTCTTACAATGCACGAGTGCTCCTATATCTCCTCATCCTAGCAACTCTTGACATTATGCAGCTTTCTCACTTTTGTCAATTTGATGGATTTAAGGTGATGTCTCATTTTACTTGCAGTTTTTTGATTATTAATGAGTTTGAACATCTCTTTGCATGTTTATTTAATATTCGGGCTTTTTAAAATTGCTTCTGTTCATGTTATGCTATTTTTCTGTTGGAGTCCTATCTTCTTCTTGATATTTTGATGATATATGTATACGACAGATGTTAATTGCTTATCAGTTTTAGGCCTTGTAAATAGATTTGTACAGGACATTATCATCTGCCCACTTTGGCTATGGTATAATTCACTGAGCAAAAATCATTAATTTTGTTGTAGTTAATATATAAATTTAATGACATAATTCATTTGTGGATTTTGTTTTAAAAAAACTCCTATTTTTTTATTAATTTTGTGGTTCACCTTTTCCATTAGATCTTTAATTCTGATGTCCAACTCACATAGGGCTTTAGAAATGAATTTCATTTTATTTCTCATTAGATAGTGAATTAATCACAGTGTCAGTTATGACTTTATAAATTTAGAGACTGAAGTTTTTAATACATTGTTTTTTTGTTAGTTATTTTTACTTTTTAAAAGAATCCTACCGGCATAGAACATTTTTCTTTGTCTCATACTGTTTTCTTGTGTTCTTTTAGATGATAAATTTATACCTCAGCCTTCTTTCTCCTGGTATGTTTTTCCATCTATTTATTTTCAAATTTTCTTTGTCTTTTTAAATGTGTCCCTGTAGGCAACAAATTACTGAGTTTTAGGTTTGTTCTGTTGTTGTTGTTGAATCCAACAGGAGTCTCTTTTTGTATCTGATATATGTAATTCCGTTTTTCTTTTATGGTGGGTATATTTGTGTATGTAATTAATTGCCCTGTGCTTTTACTTTCTCTGGGTTAAAGGCTATCTTATATAGGGATGGGCACTGGAGATTGGTGAAAGCCAGACTTTATTCTCTGTTACTTCTCAGGAGTTTAAGAAGAGAGGAAGAACCAGCCCCAGGCAGAAGAGTCCAGCACCAACATTTTAGACAAGCCTGTTTGCTGATATTACACCAAGCAAATACTCTGGTCAAGGATTTGCCTGTTAACATTTTTAGAAAGAAGCACTAAGGCAAGAGATAATTCGCCAGCCCTGGAGGATTAGATAGGGAGACATGGATAAACTGCTCATCATTAGTTTCTCAACCCAGTAGGGCTTTTGTGCTGTAATGAAAATATTACAACCACTTCCTCCCCACAGAGGTCTCCACTGTTGCTGTTGACTTAAATAGAGAAGAAAGAGGAAACAGTTTGCCCAGGTGATATTGTAGGTACAGTTTATAACCTCTCCTCAACCTATTCTGCCACCGCCTTCTGGCCGCCTCTGCCCCTGACTGGCACCCATTATCCAAGTCTAAGACAGCTTTGGATCTAAGCAGAAGTTTCTTAAAGGTTTTGTTTGATTTTTCTCAGTATATGTTTTCTTCTCCTGTAGTTTCCCTAGGGTTGATTTTTAGAGATGAAGCCAGCAGCATATGCAGGTTTGCCACTGTGATGGATCCTCGTGAGCATCTTATCTGAAATACTGTGGTATGTTCATTACCTCCTTTCCTGACACTACAGTCTTTGCCCCTTTCCACCCACCAGCACACATTGATCTTTTGTCCTCTGGAGAGTTACACACACCCCTATCAGGCTGGCATTCCTAATCTGCATCTTTCCCCTCCAATTTATCCTTATCACTATATGTTTGCTCCTCTTAACCACATCATCCAACTTCATCTACTCCAGCCACTGGCTTAATGGGTCACATGCTAGAACTGCCCAAGGAATACCATGTGCAGTGGTGGTTCCACAGAATGTGGGAAGAGGAGCACTTGGGTAGAAAATGTTTCCTTCATTTTAACACAGGTTCTAATACCATGACCCATATGAAGCTACCAAGTGATTTGATGGTATCTCTAAATATTCTTTGCCATATTGGCCTGCATGAATACTAGTGAGGGCATAATTTAGAATATATTCATCTCAAAGCTTTAATTTTAAAAATTTCTCAATATTAAAAAGTAATAAAAGATAGAAAATAAAGCTTACATCATCAGCTATGTGAAACATTCAATGAATAAAGTCTAAATTTACATGGCAGTGAATTATTAAAATGTTAGGAAAAGTCAAAATCTTAGTAATACATAAAATAAAAATCTTAATGATTTGATTAATTTTCTATGTGTTTGAAGAATTTTGACTGAAGGACACTATTAAATCACAGAAAAGGTCACTACTGGATTTAGATGTATATTTAGTCAGTAATTAAGAAAATGCTGGAATGCATTTGTGTTAATCCCATCAGATATTTAAGAAATATTTTATATTGTGGAGATTCATGGAAACTATGACATCCACTGAAAAGTACGACTCTATGAAACTTATAAAAGCCAAGCCCAATTTTTTTCAGTTTTTCATTTTTAATAAGATTTTAAAAGATCACTGTGTTAAAATGAGTCCACCGGGGACATGGTTCCTAATCCACTCTGATTGGTGTCCTTATGAGAAAAGGAAATTTAGACACATAAGGAGACAACAGGTGTGAACACACAGAAGAAAGGCCACGTGGGGACACAGCAAGAAGGTAGTTATCTGCCAGCCAAGGTGAAAGTTCTCAGGAGAAACTAAACCTGCTGATATCTAGGTCTTGGACTTCTAGTCTCTAGAACTGTGAGAAAATAAATTTCTGTTGTGTAAGTCACTCAGTCTGTGGTACTTTATTATGGCAGCCTGAGCAGACTAATACAGCTTCCCGAGTCTTTCAGTTTTTATTTAGTTTTTGCTGTTCATATAAAAGACTCAAACACTATTGATGATGGCTTTGTCCATAAGTTTTTGTGTTTGTATGTATACTTAGGAGTGAGTGTTTGCATCTCTGTGTTACAAATGTTTATGCTTTTTTTCTACACATTGTTGCACCATAAATCCAAATTTAACAATTATGTATTGTTTATTTCATGCCAAAAAACAATTAATCACTTCAACACATATTAAGTATTCATAAAATATGATATTAAAGTTTCAATTAGATTTGACCCAGCTAAAGAGAAATCCAAACTGGTCTCTGGGGTAACCTAATCTAAGCTAACCTTGCCAAGCTCCAAAACATACAAAGTTTCCTGGTTTGAATGCATAACTGAAACCATCCCACAGCAATCAAACTATGACTTGGTGACTTCATCAACACACAAAAATTTTAAAGTCACAAGTGGAAATGTATACTGAAAATAAAAATTTCCACAAAGATGACAGTTGATAAAGTGG
Organism: Cheirogaleus medius; assembly: GCA_008086735.1. Taxonomy (NCBI): domain Eukaryota; kingdom Metazoa; phylum Chordata; class Mammalia; order Primates; family Cheirogaleidae; genus Cheirogaleus; species Cheirogaleus medius. The sequence continues at coordinate 46,897,286 of VBSM01000361.1, forward strand.
AAAGCTATAATATTTTCCTCCATTAATAAATTAAAATAAAATACTCAATGTTTATGTGAGATTAATGTATTATTTATCACAGCACATTATAAGATTTGAAAGTACATAGCATGCCATTTATATATGGGAATTGTTTGTGCTTTTCATTTTTACCTCTTTCTCCTATAATTTACCTAATTTATGAAGCAACTTAGGAACAAGTTTCCAGAGAAAGAATTGTACATGGTTCAGTCTAAAATTATTTGTCATTGCAGGTACTTAAGTGAAATTTCCTGGTTAATGTTAGAGGGAAGATGCTGTCCTAATATAATTACATTGTTAGATATCATGATCCTGCCAGGAAAGGAAATGATAACTGTCAGCATGCCTGTCAGTCTGAAAGATTCAGAAGTCCGTGCTGCAGTAGACAAAATAAAACTTTCTATAGGGTCTGGCGAGGTAGCTCAAACCTATAATCCTAGCACTTTGGGAAGCTGCAGCTGGGGAATCCCTTGAGGCCAGGAGTTAGAGACCAGCCTGAGCAAGAGCAAGAGTATGATCCCACCTCTACAAAAAAAAAAGGAAGAAAGAAAAAAAGAAAAAAGAAAGAAAGAAAAAATTGGTCAGATGTGGTGGTGTGCACCTCTAGTCCCAGCTACTGAGGAGGCTGAGGCAGGAGGGTAGCTTGAGCCCAGGAACTTGAGGTTGCAGCGGGGTATGATGACTCCACAGCACTCTAACCCCGGGCGACAGAGGGAGACCTTGTCTCAAACAAAGCAAAACAAAAACTTTCCACAGGAATTTCAAAGACAAAACTCCTTACTCATTGATCTGACTTAGACCAATATTAAGAAATGCTTGATTACTTAGTGTCCTTTTTTAGAGTAAGCTAAATGCCTTTTATAAAGGGAATGTAAGGTTTTTTATTAAAATAGCTAGATGTTAAGTAGAAAGGAGACTTCCAGTTAATACACTTTTCCATGTGCTTATAAAGGGCATTCCTGTCAAGCCATGTAGACAATTCTGCCTTTGGTAACCTAAAAGATTCTTTCCCGGAAAATGAGAAGATTAATAACCATTCTCTAAAGTACTGGACTTTAGTTACTTCAACCATCAGGGTAAAAAATATGCTATGTTAAAGGATATCAGCTCTCTCCTCTCTTAACATAAGATTTATAACATCTTAAAGTTTGATCCAGTAATTTTTATGAAAATTCATTTTTTGTGTAACTGGAAAAGACATAGATTGTCTCATGGCTAGTTTGTTTATTAAACTAAGGCCAAAGTATTTTTTCTCCAGAATTATTAAAACTTCAGGAAATGCATTTGGATTCAAAGTTAGCTTTTCAAATAAACGGATAAACCTCAGTATTCTACAAAGATCATAGTCATATCGCTTTTTATATAGTTAATATACTTGCAAAAGTATATTAATTGTTTTTCATCATTTTATGAAGTTATTGAAGTTCAAACACTAAAATTTCTGTCTGTACAGGGTAGCAGAAACATCAGTAAAATTGCAATTGTGATAATACATTCTGTATAAATCATTTTTATCCCTTCTGTAAGTAGTTTTATTTTTTCATACAAAATTAAGTGATTTTTTTACATCTTGATATAGATATCCTATGAGGTGATTTTCTTAGCCTACATTTTTATTGGCCCTCTGCATCTCATTTTGATGTGATTATGTATGAATATGTTAAAGACCATAAATAAAACAATTCTTATAAGTGTAGAATTCAATAATACATGTGATGGCTTCTGGTTGGAATGGTCATTGGATAGAATACACAAATTGTTAAACTTGAGGACATATTCTTGAGAATATGTTTATGAGGGTGGTTAATTTATTTACATTAGAATGTGTTATGTTTAAAGTTTATTTTCTCTGAAATAATTGTAATCAATGTACTTTGAAGAAATTTGTGGAAAAGTGGAATGTATTTTATTACCTCCAAAAAAATAGTAATAACATTCTGGTATATTGTCTTCCAATTGTTTTCTAGGCAAATGCTTTGAAACAGTTGTGCTAAAACTATTCAATTTTGCAGATGAAATTTAACTTATTCTTATAAATATTTTTCATTTATTAAAAATCTTAATAAAAACAAATTTCAATAATTTCATAGTATTCCATCATTAGTATTAAATATAATTACTTAACTCTTACGGTGTTTTCAATTTTTGACAATTCTTAACATTACTATAATAATCATTTTTATTAAAAATGCAATAATTATAATTATTTCCCTAATAAATTTATAGAAGTGGGATAATTAGGTCACAGATCAAGGAAAATGAGTATTTTTGAGGCTGTTGATACATAATATTTAATTTCCTTCCAAAAGTGTTACACAAATTTACCATACTATAAAAATATATAGTCATGTGCTATTAATAAATAAGGATGCTTTAGTCAATGGCAGACCTCATATGCAATAGTGAGCCCATCAGATTATAATGGAGCTAAAAAATTTATATCACTAGTCATGCTGTAGCTATCATAATGTTGCAGTATAACGCATTACATGTGTTTGTGGTGATTTGATATAGCCAAGGTACTGCGCTGACTTTTTACCATTTTAAAAAACAATATTATATAAAATAACTATAAAAGTGTCCATCTTCCACATATAAAAAAGAGTTAACTGCAAAGCAGCCTCAGGCAGTTCCCTCAAGAGGTATTCCAGAAGAAGGCATTGTTATCATAGGATATGACACGCTGTACAGAGTTGTAGCCCAGCAGCAATCGGCCATACTACACACTTTAGGTGTGTAGTAGGTGATATCATCCAGATCTGTGTAAGTACACTCTATGATGTTTGCACAACAACAAAATTGCCTAAGGATGCGTTTCTCAGTACATGCTGTGTTGTTAAGTGACACATGACTATACAAGTGCATCTTTCTTTGGGTCTTCAGCAGTATTACATACTTTATTTAATTTTATAATTCATATTTTGGATATTTTATTGTTTTAATTTAAATTTCTTTGATTTCAAATGAACTTGAATTTTTAAAATTTTAAAGTTTCTGTCTTGTAGTTTGGCAGCTTATACTCATGGTTTTTTTAATCTATTGATGTGATCTGTCTCATAAATTTAGTGAGTGCTTTGACTCTCACAGATATTTATACTTTTTCTGTCATATTTCTTGCCAATATTTTTTGTAGCCTTTAATTTAATTTTTCTTTGGTTATTACATTGGATTTTGTATAAAACATCAGCGTGGCTCTATTGGCAGGCTTTTATAGCATATCAACCTCTTCGGTAACAAGAATAATTCCAGTTTATCACCCACTCAGTGTGCTCAGTCAGCCCTGAGTTAATAATGGGAACTAAGATAATGTAACCAAATTGATTTCTGGGCTGATTGATGGACTGATTAGTTTAATGGAAAACAAAACAAACAAGACAAATCATTTTAATTTAAATAATAAATGATTTCACCTGATAAATCAATTTATCTGGGAAATCAAGGGCAGGTTTTGGTGAAGGCATTATTACATCTCTTCAAAATGCTAAGGAGTCAAGCTGCGCCATGAAAAAAAGGAACATTCAAAAGATGATTCTAAAACCTTCAGAAAAGGAAGTGATTTACATGACACCAAATTTTACATGAAAGCTGCAGTTTGGATTGTTCTAACTGCTTCATTGGTTGAACAGCTACTAAAATTCAACTGACTTGTTCAACTCAAATAATTCATCTTTGGTTAATAGAAGCTCTTTCTTGTTGCCTTATCTTCTTTCAAAAAGCTCCCATCTTTTCTTAAGTATGTTCATATTTCTGTTACCACAAGATATTACAGGCAAATCCTGCATTTTCCCTGCCCCAGCCATGGAGTCAACCATTTCTGTAAGACATCCAGTTTCTTTTATTAAAGAATTGTCTTTAAAACGCAAAATTTAGGCTCTATGTGTTCTCACTGCTAGTAGGGTGTCATTGTTTTTTGATTCTCTCAGTGGACAGAGCTAGGAAATATATGTATGTATATTAAGCCTAAGCATATATATATATTTTTTTTTTCTGTGCCTATCATGAGTTTATAATGAATCCAGCACAGCAGGGTTTATTTTAGGTATATTCTAGCTTTCCCATTTTATTTTTAAGTTCTTTCTCCAATAATAGGAAATTTGGCTTTTATTATCTAATATGTATTTAGTTGCTTATTTGTTATTTATAATAATTTAATTTCTTCAATGATAGTATACACAAAAAGTAATTTTCAGAGTTACTACTCCATAACCCTGTGAGAAGTACATTCACTAATCATAGTACCACATATATGTACAGTTCTTTTTGTCTTTAGCCTTACAACATACAGTCAAGGTATTGTTTTCCAAAGTTAGTCTTAGTTCTAGTCTTCCTCTATTGCCATCAGTGTAATTATGTCAATCATTTTCTTAACTCAAATATATTTATTTGTTAGCATTTTTATTCTACTTTGGATCTCCTTAATATCCCAGTTGTTTTTAATCTTTTGATCATTTGGAGGAGGATGTGAAATATTATGGTCCTAAGAGTTGGCATTTTTGCTACTTTAAAACATTTTATCTTAAAAAGTAGAATGAGGCCGGGCATGGTGGCTCACGCCTGTAATCCTAGCTCTCTGGGAGGCCGAGG
>VBSM01000361.1:46901990-46942788 GCA_008086735.1 Cheirogaleus medius
AAAAAAAAAAAAAAGTAGAATGAAATTTTATTTTCATTCTATGTTTTACATATATTAAGTACACTCTGAAAAAAGTTTCAGAATTTATATGGCATGTGTATTTGCAATAAAATGAAATAAAGTAATAAACACACTGGTTAATAGTATTAGGGATTATACTTTCATTATATGCAGCTTTGTTTTTTTGGGCACTTTTATTTTATGCTAGTTTATAGCTAATCTAAAAGGTATGACACAAGTCAATAGAACATATTGTATGTCACTAACATTTTAAGCATATCTGGAATACTTCATCTTTTTCTCACAACATTAAGAATGAAAAAGAAAACCAGTATTAAAAGTAGTTCAAAGCTATGATGGAGTAAAAAGCAAAACCTGAAGAAATGTGCTGTGTTAAGATTTCTGCTTTGGAATTTCTTCTATTTAATTACTGTGGGGCATCCTGCACGGCTAGGATATACAGATGTTCTCTGCATAAGAAAAAAGAATTCAAGGAAATAATGATGTTTTCTTTTTGGATGTAAAAAAAAAAAAAAAGATTTCTGCTTTGAATTTCAGCAGTTACTATTAGTATATTTTGTGTAATACGTATAATTTTTTTCTCAATGTTGATGTGCCATTTGTGTGTTTACCTTTAAGTATGTTGAAAATTTGACTAGTTTATGCAAGTGGCAGCATAATTTCTTGGGAAAACAAGAAATAGGTAAAAAACTTAAGAAAACTTAAGAAAAAAATCCATTTATGATATCAATATGTGACTCCAATCCTAAGGTCTACATTTATTACAAAATTAAATATGCACTTAAGTCATACTCTTTCCATTAATGTTGAGCACACAAAGACTAGTTACACATTCTATATTTAATTAAAATACAAAGTATGACTTCCATTTGCATGGAGCAGAATGAACGGATTTAGTTTGTGCACACAAATTTACATCTGGTATTCAAATACTAGCAAGGGGATTTTTTAGCCACAGCAGGTATCATATAATTCATCAATATAAACTCAGTATAGTAGTATTTTTGTTTAAGTTTTAATTTTTAACAGATATTTTTAGTTCCTCACATCCTTGCTTAAGTTCTGACTCATAAAACTTCTCTATTAGATCTGATTCTCCCTTTAATTTGAATGTGAATTTCTAAGTTTTTCTAGTGAAAAATATACCTTGCATGGTTTTATTAGTTACTTGAATCTTATTTAATGTTTGTACAAGTGTTAGGTTTTAGTCTGAAATGTTGGTTCTTAGTGCACTCATGGCTGAAGTATGACCAGACACGCCAAAGTAAGGCAAGCACGAAAATGAGGTTTGTGGAGGACAGAAAGATAGGATTATAGAGCAAGAGCAAGATATAGGTTCACAGAGTGCGATACATACACCACAGATGGTGATCGGACTCACTGTCACAACAAAGGGAGAGCAAAAGGAAAGGCGCAAAAAGGGCCTGGTTATGGTCTGCATCTTGTTTTATAGTGCTCAGATTAGGACCTCCCTCATTGTTCAGAGGTCACCATGGAATCACTTTGACTGGACACTTGGGAGTTGCATTACTATGCATGTGAGTTGTTCTAGGTCAATTTCTGGACTCTATGATACCTATACTGTTGGCCGTTGGGCTAGAGAGTCTTCTGCATTCTTTTGGAGTTGGTGCACTAAGTTCTGATTGGCAGATTTGTAGGGTGTTCCCTCCTCCTCCTGGTATGGCAGTAGCTCAGGGCAGGATCAACGTGGGGCAGGACCAAGATGGAAGCCTGGGGCCCACACTTGTCCTTCTTCCCATGTAGGGCAATTGCACCAAAACAAAGTGCCCACTCTCATCCCTAGGAGACCTGGAATCCCTTGCTTGCTACCTAACACCAGCACTTTTTAACAAACTCTAAGATGAGTCTATTCTAAATGTTTTATACCATCATCTTATTTTTGGAAAGTTGCAATGAGCCTGCTAAACCATTAAAGATGAAAACTCTTGGTTCTCCCATTTGGCCTTTAATTATTTAATGTAATGATACAGTGTTCAGATTTGGTTGAAAAGGAATTATTTATATCCTTGCAGTTTGGGAAGATTTTATGCAAACTCAAATTCCCTCAGACCTTGTTTTTACCTTATTGTTTTAAGGATCCCTGAATGACCGAGGAAGCACAAGAAATCAACACAGGAGTTGCACTTTCAGGCTTTACAGAGAGTACAACTACATCCCATCTATATCCAAAATGCAGTCACTCTTTTAGTGGTACACCTGAGGCTATGGTGCCCTGGCTACTTTCACATCCCATGAGTAATGTTCACCCACTGCTCCATTGTGCGATTCTCAGTATTGGCCCTACATTGGAATCACTCAGGGAGCTTTAAAAAATACGAATGCTTGAGTTCCTTCCTAGACATCCTGACTTAATTCTCATCTGGGGTGCATCCTGGGCATTGAAATTTTTAAAACTCCCCAGTGGGATTCGAAGGTGCAGTCGAGTTTGATAACTGCTGCCCTCGTGACTTTATCATGCCTCTGGTACCAGTTTTCCTTATCATTTTTCCTCACTGCATTTCCCTTTTTCTCAACTGCTCAGCTTCTGTTTCTCTGCTATAACTTTTTTTATATATTAACTTCTCTTTGTGTGTTTCACAATCAAAGCTCTCAGTGAGAAAAAAAAAAATGTGATCATATCCAATTAGCTACAGCCAAGGTTTCACAGGTATCAACTTAAAGGAAGAAGCTAAGGCACAAAATATACTTTTAAAGAATTTACTTGAGTCAAGGTTAGGACAGCCGCCTGGGCAACACTTCTAAGTTACCTCAGTAAGTGCTCCAGAGCACAAAAGAGAGGCTCAAGCTTTTAAAGAATAAAAGGATAAATCAGGAGAGGGGTGATTACAAAAGTTGTTTTTTAGAAACTCTCATTGGTTTAAAGAGATAACATGGGTTAGTCGTAGGCTATACATTGTTGATCTATAAGGTATGAGTTATGTGTCTAGTGCATGGCATTGTTAGGCTAATTTATAGCTATTTTTGGTGACACTCAGTATAGAATTCACATGGCAGGGGGCTTCAAGAGATGATTACTCAGCTCAAGCCAGGGGGGAAGTGGAATGTGACTGCTGCCTCATTCCTATGCTTCACTGGGCTTGATGATTTAAAGGGAGCTGCATTCCTCAGATAAAAAGTTTCCTTTCTTTTTCTGGGGCCAGAACAAAAAGCACATGAACTTACATGCAAATAATAGCTTGTGGTTGCTTTTGTCAGAAAACAGTTGTGGATATCTGGTAGATATTCACAGTCAATAGACTCTTCCACGTGGCCAGTATTTACTTACTTGATATATAAAGAGTTCTCTTTAATGACAATGACTTGTAAAACAATTTTTGAGTGCTTCATATGAATTAAGTTGTATTTTTTAATAAAGGGAAGTAATAGTTAAATTTTGAGAGCATTTCTTATTTGAATCTATTTTCAGATAGTTATAAAGTTATAAAGATTTTTTTGTCTGTTTATGTTAGCATATAAGAAAGAACATTTTGTTATTTTTATGAAGTTGGCTTATTATTAATATTAACACAGTGACAATGTAGAGTTGTTATTTTTAATAGAATCACCATTGAGCCTCAGGGGGAATCACTATGATTATTACAGAGATTTCCTTCTTTATTTATACAAAGGCTTTTACTTGTAAACCTGCTTAATATAAAATACATTACATTGGAGATCATTCCAGAAAGCCCTATTTAATGTTGATTCTGCAATTCTACCATGATTTGGCCAACTGAGAAATGAAACAAAGGAAATCTTCTGAAACTTATCACTTATTATACCAAATTGAAGAACTGTGTATATGTTAGAAAACTTTCTGCTACTTTCTTCTGGTTCTGAGAAGTCCAAGGGACCATTTGTGTTACCATATAGTGATTATTCTTTTCTTCAGTATGAAGTGTACAAATAACTTAAATCAATGATATGATTTTAAAAAGGAAGCAACAGAGGAAATAAATGTTCAGTTTGTGAAATTGGCATATTGCATCCTTTGAAAAGGAAATTGTGCTACCTCTCCTCATTTCTCCCTTAATGATGGAAATGCAGGGATTTTATAATAGTGGACAACTTCAGCAATGCAGAAAAGGAAAACCTCCTCTGGAATAATAGGGAAAAAAATGAATCTGGTGCCTGGATGACCACATGAATTAGAACTGCCTACCTGTCCTGGACTTTTTGTCTATCTCTGGATTGTCACAGTCAAGAGATATAAAATTCTATTGTTTTTTCTTGAACAACTGCTATTTGGGGTCTGTTTGTGATATCAGTGTAGTCTATGCTTATAATAATAACCAAAAATAACTGATATGAAAAATTAAAATATAAGTAGTTACTATTAGAAGAGTTTGCTTAACTCTTATGGTAGAAATACAACTTACAACTTCAGTTCTCAATTATCAAGTTGTTAGATGACTATTTAATAGAATTATACCTTTAATTTAGGTTGTGTCTATTCCAAAAAACAACTGAATTTTCAGGTATGAACTAGAGTAAATATATTTAAGATGTCAGCATATCTCTAGGATATCTATTTTGGGGGCACATAATAGTGTCTTAATGTGTTAACCTGAGTTTCCTCAAGTTCTATTTCCCCAACCAACTATTTCACAACAATGTTTTTCTTGAACTGTCACTCTCCAGTGGCTTCTTCTGCATGCAAAACAGACAATCTGCCTCAGGCTTCCTAGAAACCCACTGTATCATTTGGCCTAAATAATTCCAGTTTGGTTTTATTTTTGCCACACAGAATAATGCTACAAGGCAATAAAAAAAAATGCTTGGGGTCAAATGCAATACACTCAGAATAACTGAAAAACATGGAGAACATACAGACAGGTCAATGTGCACAACAGGACTGTGGTTAGTAACATGTATTTAAATCATATTTGGAATAACTGTCTTATATTTGAATTCCAGTAAGAGGTAAGGTAGAGAAGGATGACATTATGACTAAAAATGAATTTATTATTAGGTGACTTAATCTATTTTAAGCCTGGAAGAATATAATTTCAAATTCAGATAAGCACTTAAGGAAAAAAATATATATAGTGTTTATAGACATTCCTAAGTTCTCATATTGATATTTGCTTTTTCCGTTCCTTTGTCAGTGTATGATGCTTAGACTGGATTGCAGCAAAAGTATAGAAGGTTCAAATCTTCACACCTATCCAAGGCTCTGCAACACTCATATAAAATGCATATAGGTGACTAATTGGCAGGAAAGAGAGCCAGGAGCTTGGGTGGCATTACCTTCCATGAGGAGCAGATGGCTACCCACCTGGGGAGCTGTAATATGCACTTAATTGAAAGGAAGTCATAGCCACTCAGCAGAGATCACATTTAGAGTAAGCCATACTCATGATTTCATAATCTCTATTGTTTTACCTCTGATGTTCATTCCTTTTATTTGGCTGTAAGTGTATAAATATTGCATTAGAAGGCAATGATATTGCATTATTATTGCATACAAATCCAATAACATTGCATAAGAATACAAGATTTTCCATATTTTTATCTCTAGAGTATTCTATAAGCATTCCAAAATTCTTTTTAAAAATTAAAGTATACAAACTGTGTGAAGAAATTAAACTTGCACAACAAACACTTAAACAGAATACTTACGAGGAAATGGAATGTTCTGATCAATTGGTTTTCTGATGAAATGAATGATTATCAATCATGTCCTGATGAGAAAGGCACTGTGCCCAAACATTATTAAGCATAAAACAGGAGCTCAAAGAGCATAAGATTTAGTTAGGATAAATGGAAAATCATTTTTGTTTCAACTGTCACTATTAAACATTTTTTTTCCCTAAAATGTATGGGAGTAATTCCTTGTCTAAGTGGAGAACTTGATTATCAGTATCATTATTAAGACTCTTTCAGTGCTTCTTGGTGACCATTCTCAGTACTAATCCTCATTTGTACTGTTGGAATTCAGTTCAGTAAACAGTTTGAGCCATTCCAGGTTAGGCAGGATGCCCAGCATTGGGGCTTCAAAGATGATTAGACAATGTCTATCCTCCAGGATCTATCTGTCTGTCTATCTATCTATCTATCTAGCCATCCACACACTATTTATATATATACACTATGTACACATACATATATATTTCTGTGCATGACTTATACGCAACTTGAAAAAGAGTTCATGCAGTTGCCAAGGTAGAGGTATGTGAGTTATATATGCTTCACGAGGCCTCAGGCTCAAAACTAGCATAAGTTGAATACAACTCACATGGCAGTTAATGTGTTAAACGATCTCTATCCTCCAGTAGCTCGCAGTCCTTTGAGTCACAATCAGAGCCTAGTGATAGAAACTTCTATACAAAACCCTCTCCAGCATGGGCTTGATTCCTGTCATTATCTCAGCCATTCTCCAGCTTAAAATTCTTTAAGAGTACGTTTTGCTTTCCTAATAAAAACCAAACCCTCTGCAATAATGCTCAAGACATTTCCTATCTGTTCTCAGGTTTAAAAAAGAAAACCGGTCGTTTGAGTGGTGACTGAGAGTTGACGTGAACAAGAATCAAGGATAAGAAGTTCTCAAAAAGGCCCAAAGAAGGCATTGTTAGATAGCCTCCCTAGAGAAAACTTGGGAATGAAGGCAGTGTCATACAGTCAGCTCTGCTATAATGCTACATACACATTCCCAAAAATTATCATGTTATGCAAAATTGTGCAACAAAACCCAGACTCTCAACACTCAAAAACTTTATCAGTAACACATTAAAAAAAAAACAGGTAGGAGCTTAATAAAAACAATAGCACAATTTTACACATATTAAATGGTCTAGAAATACATAAATCTACAATAAAAATGACACTTTAAAAAAGACTTTTAGTTTTCTAGCTTCAGATATAAGCAGTGGAAGAGTAGCAGCTTGTAAGTTACTGTGAGCTGTTAGAAGTTGTGTTGTCGGAAATCAGATGGAATTTGTAACACCAGATGTGGATGGGGGTGACTCACAAAGTACATGCTGAACTGAGATAGCTGGTGGATGTTTGAGGTGTGTGTATGCCTGAATTCTATATATTCCTATGCAGCTGGGTTCAACTGGGTGCAATTTTCTGAGTTCAACTAGTGTTTCTAGCAGAGGAATTCCCACAGAAAATGTGAAAATGTGAAATTTGCATTATGCTTAAATTGTTCCTTAATATAACAATCATATTGAAACAAATTCATGTTCTCAAAATAAGCGTTATAACAGAATTGACTGCATTTTGTGATTTCAGGTATTTGAACAACTCGGTGAGCCACCTGCTCATGAATTTATAGCATTTGTTTCACAATTAGGAATAAAAGGCTGAAGATACTAAAGCTGGCTTAGAAGAATACTTGAAACCTTTTTCTATAATGGACAATAAGTCAATCAATTCGAAAGTGTCCCGATGAGCCTCAGACAGAGCCTTGTGAAACAGATATAGGAAACAGGGGTATGGATCCCTGAAGCAGGAAATGGCAGAGCAGAGCCATCAAGGGGATGTGGCAGCAGAAGAAGAACTTGAGATAAAGAGCAGAACATGTCCTGTCATCCTAATTGTGCCTAGATTTGTTTCTGCTTATTTTCAACTAAGCGGAAATAAAAATAAGCTGTTCTCAGAGGTATTTTTGTCATCAGCAGCTGCAAATGAATGCAACTCTGTTTTGCATGATTTATAAAAATTTTATTTGTGTATTTTAACATATACATCATTACAAAGGTGATCCCCCACACCTACCCCAAGAGGATACATTAATTGAGGCGTGCAAGACTGGATCTGCAAAAATGCTTGAAAACAATCCCCATAGTTGCAGCCAGGAAAACATGACCTTGGCTGTCAAAAAGGAGGGGAGAATCCAAGATCTGTGACAACGTATTTTAAGCTGCTTAATCCCTTCACATATAGCTATAATATCTGGCTCTATGTGATGATATTTTCCATTTAAATATTTTTCAGAACCATATTCTTTTGAAAATATATTTGAAACATGAATAGAAACCAAGGAAATTAAAATTATCAGGGATAGGATGTAATTATACAATTTTTTTTAAAAAAAGAAATAAAACATATAACAATCCTAAAATCATGTAAACTTGCAATGAGATTATCAGATCATGTGAGATTGAATATAGCATATACGTAAATATCAAGTGAGTTTATTCAAAGTTTAGTTTCTTCATTTACTGCACAAGAATTTTTCTTTGAAATCACTATGAGCTTAGTAATTACACCAGATCTTGGAAAGTATTATTTAAAAAATTTTACTATAATTTTTTCAACTTAAAGAAATTAATTCTTATATCCTAAAATATAAATTGCATATCACAGCCATATACAATATGATAGAAAATAACAACAAAAAATAAATTAATAAAAATAAAGTTAAAATATTTTTAAAAGTGCATGCACAATATAGTCTGATTTTTTAAAATTAACCATGCTTACCATTTTTTCTACACATATTCTTTTACCCCAAATTTTGTTTTCTCTGATTTGTTTAATATCTCTCTTTTTAAAAACCTCTATTTTACTAGGAAGATCTGTTGTGCATAGTTCCCAAAGAAATACTTCCTAAAGTACTCTAAACCTTGAATGTAGCTAGATGCACCCCTAGGGAAGTAGAGAAGTGGAGAGTAGAGAGAACTAACATTTGCTCTCTTGTGATGTAGACTCCAGTGATCAAAATGGGATCCACAGGCACAGAGTCCATCAAGAAAAAAAAAGTGAGAGTGTTTAGTCAATATCACCTATTATTTCAGGTACAGAAAAAAAATGGTGTTTCATGCACATGGGATTTGTTGTTGTTGTTAATACTTTCTATGATCTATGAAAGAAACCAAATGTAGCAACGATATGAAATGATGACTGGTAACCCATTTAAATCATGCTCATATCACACAGTTATGGTGAAAGAGAAAAGCCTACTCTGATTGACTGTAAAATTATCCCTAGTGATTTAAATAAGCCCTGCCTGAAAAGTTTAGGGGGATAAATACAACACACACACACACACACACACACACACGTGCCATTAACTCTATATGCAAAATAATACATTATTTAAATTCAGCAGTCTAACCATGACTGGATTGTTGCTGAATTATAGACACATAGATCAAGAAGGCATAAGGATTCACACATTTGAAAAGTCAATATTTAAAATAACTGAACAAACAAGCAAAAAGAAATCTCAGTGTCTTTCAAGTAACTAATAATGGTGATTATAAGCTATTTTCAATTTCATTTACTACCTATTTTTTTTTAACTTTTAGGATCAGAGAATAATGAACCTTAGCAGCTTTTGCAGTTCAAGCTCTTTATCAGATAAATGTGGTCACTAAGATGCCTTGTTTTATGACATAACAATTACAGAGCTAGGATTAGAACCCAGAAGCAATACAATTCCTTAGTTTCTTTAGTATATTCATCCTAATTTTACCAGGCTAGGCAGTTGCAATGGCTAACATTACATTAAATATCAACAAGGAATTGATATTTAAAAACCCTGAACCTCACAATGGGTAGTGATCAGCCCATCAAAAAACACCAGCTCTCTTTGCATTTCTGCCTCACGTACTTGCAACATAAGAAAAGGAGCAATAAAATATTAATGTTGTGAAATATTTGGGGTTACAGAAGTAGGAAGAAAAAACACTGAAACATGATTATATCAAATCTCTCGCGCTGAGTCCAGACTCCTCCATTCCTAGCTGTCTCCTTCTAGGAGAGGGAGCTGGGATTTGGATTCATCTAGCAGCAGCATCCAGCTGGATATACAACTCTGCTGCTAAATTGAAGACAGAGATAGAGTCCAGTTCCCATTGTTGGCTTCCTGCCTCGTTGGCCTGTGGAACAATTAAATAAAGGGAGCCTGAGATTTTTCTTAAATATAGAAGGCTCTTATGATTTCTTTCCTTGAGATCAGAGATTCCAGTATTTCTTTAGCATTCTGCAGCTGATTGGCTGCTGAGCAGTGAAGTAGTGAGCAAGGGTTACACAGCTTTAGGGAAACCTCCTAACAAATGGCACCTTTTCTAGATGCATGATTCTACCACGTGTTTACACATACTATGCCAACACTTCCCTATATGTAACCTCTGCAGTAACACTCCTACCAAACTCCTAAGACTGCCTGACTTAAGTGTTCCCTTTGTGAAACCTCCCATAACTGCTTTGGACAGAAGTAATTGCTCCTTCCTTTGTGATGTCGTAAGAGTTTGTTCTCACCTCAGTTATAGGATTTATCTTTGTGTATTGCAGTTGGCCCTTCATCTCTGCCAGATGTATAGGGCTATGCCTTCTCCATATTTGGAACTCCAGCGCCTAAAGTAGTACTTGGTTCACAACAGGCATTAACATAGTTGTGTTGAAAGAATGAGTGAAATATTGCAAGTTCATTCTGGCTCATATGTAATCGACTGTTATGTATTTGGTCATATTGCCTTCATTTTTAATTTAAAAATCTCAAAAATCATTTTTGGTGATTCAAAATTTATTATTATATTAATCCAAAAGTATTAATTAGGTACTTAGGATGTGCCAGGGACTGTCATAGGCACTGAGGGTACCAGCATTTTTTAAAAAAAATTCTCTCCTAAAACTCATAAACTCATAAGCAGTATAAATAATCAAATTAATATATTCTATGTTATACAATGATAGGTGCTGTAAAGGAGTAAAGTAGTTTATGGAAATAGAGAGGTAGAAAGCTATTTTGCATAAAAAGTGGAGTAGGCACCATTGCAAAGATGACAGTTGAGCTGAAACTCAAAGTGAAAGCAGTAGTTAAGTGGTCAGATTGAAAAAGCACATAACAGAAAATGGAGTAACAATTGTAAATGCCCTGAAGTAGGAAGTGCCTGATGTGTTAGACGTAAAACACTGAGACCACTGGAGCAGACTAGTTTTGGAGGACTGCAGTAGCAAATGAGGTCAGAGAAGAAATGGTGAAGACAACGTTACTGTAGATCGGAAACACATAGGGAACTATGGGAAGGTTTTTAAAGAGGAGCCACACAATTTTACTGATAATTTAGAAAATATTTGTTTCTAGCTGCTCTGTGAGGAGTAGATCACAGAGGAGAGCTGGAAGCAAGAAGACCACTTACTATACCTGCTAACTTGCTAGGGCTACTGGTAACCAAGTACCACAGACTGGGTGGTTTAAACCAGCGGTCCCCAACCTTTTTGGCACCAAGGATCAGTTTCACGGAAGACAGTTTTTTCCATGGGGTTGAGGGGGTGTTTGGGGATGATTCAAGTGCATTACATTTATTGTGCAGTCAAACCTCTCTGCTAATGATAGTCTGTATTTGCAGCTGCTCCCCAGCACCACCTCAGGTCATCAGGCATTAGATTCTCATAAGGAGCGTGCAACCTGGATCTCCCTCGCATGTGCAGTTTACAGTAGGGTTGGCACTCCTATGAGAATCTAATGCTGCCACTGATCTGGCAGGAGGCGGAGCTTAATGCAGTGATGCAGGCGATAAGGAGGGACTGTAAATACAGATGAAGAGCTTTGCTTGTTGGCCTGCTCACCTGCTGTGCATCCCGGATTCCTAAGCCACAGACTTATGGCCTGGGGTTGGGGATCACAGGCTTAAACAATAGAAACTTACTGTTGCAAACTCTAGAGGGCTACATGTCTGAGATTAAGGTATTGACAGGGTTGTTTCTTTGAGGGCTCCGAGGGAGGATCCGTTGTATGCCTTTCTACTAGCTTCTGGTGGTTTGCTGACAATCGTTGGTATAGATGTGTCACCGTGATCTCAGCTTTCATTTTCCCATGGCATTTTTTCTGTGTGCTTGTCTGTCCCTGCATCCAAATTTCCTCTTTTTAGAAGAGCACCAGTCATATGAGATTAGGGCCCCACTGAATGACCTCATCTTAATCCATCTACATCTGCAAAGACTAAATTTCCAAATAAGATCACATTCTGAGACACATGGGGGTGTGGCTTCAACATATCTTTTGCAGGATCAGAGGTTGCAATTCAACCTATACCAGTATACTATGGAAATACTACAGTAGAAACACTGGAGGTAGAGGGTCAGTATTGATATTATTTTGAAAGCAGAGCTGACAATATTTTCTGAAATTGGGTGTGGGGTATAAAGAATAGAGGGAAGAAAGACAGACATTAGGATTTGGGGCCTGAATAATTGGTATATTCTGAGATTGAGAAGACTGAAAAGCAAATGTATGGAGGAAAGCCAAAAGTTTGTGTTTGGATATGTTAGCATGTTTTCATTAAGGTAAGATTTCTAGGCATAGATATTGATAAAGCATTTGGATATATAATTCTTATTTATGGAAAGTTATAGCTGCAAAAAAACCTCATCATCTTAGTTCAACCAATACTTTTTGTAGATGTAGAATTCAATATTTTTCAAAAGGTTTATTTAAAAAATAAAATAAGACACCTTGCTCCAAGGCCACTGAAACATGCAATAGAAAAACAAAACAAAACAAAACAAAAAAACCTCAGCTCTTTTGGTTTCTAATCCAACACTTTTTCCACTATATTTCAAAACTTCATCAGCATTTTGTAGTTCTACATGAAGTTAGCAAGCAGTGGTTAGTAGCCTTATACAACAAAAATGTTAAAAATTACAATGCTGGGCTCAGTAATTGGTTGAAAAAGACACCAGCCTATGGTCCTTGTTCTCCAATATATTATCACAAAATTTATGAACATGACAAGATTTTGAAAACATTGCAAGATAGGATGATTTTGGAAATTGAACAGGTTTCTTCTTTTTTCCCCCTATTTTCAGAGCTCTAAATCAGGATCTGATGTTGAGACTTTGCTTCCTTGAAGCACAGAAACTGAATGCCCTCAAAATCAGGCTCTCAACTTCTTTCCACCCACATATCACCTGGCAGCTGACTCAATCCCTGTTGAGTCCAGGGGAATGTTTTGTCCATTTGAAGATTTGATTGAGATCAACTTTCTATGTTTGGCACTCTGACTAAATTTATACTTCAAGAGGTTCTGAAAGATATGATCAGTATGTCAGTCTTCTGCTAGCTTTGAACAAGGTTAGATTTTTTTTTAAGTTAACATAAAATCCTTATAGTTTTCCTCTGGGTTGTTTTCATTTTGCTATAGAATATTTGTCAAAAGTGGCTACATAGAATGATGCAAAGCAATATAATTTATAATATACACATACATTCTACATATTTGTAATACACATATGGCTACAGAAATATGGAATAATCTTTGTTGGCTCTTTTAAAACTATTTCTACCTACCGTAGGTTGACATTTTATCATGACTGTTGAGGCAATTTTTTATTCATTAATGCAGCAGTTAATTAGCTGAAACTGTAAGAAATATTAGAAAAACTTCAGAAAACTGAAACGTGTTCAGTTCCTTATGAGTACATAAGGAAGTTTATTCTGTTAGAGTACTACAGTTATCAACTCACCGGAAGGTTGCAGCGCGTAATGCTGGTTTCATTATTTGACCATAGGTAAGAGACCACTGAGCAGCCTCAGCAAATTTCAGAAACAAAAGGGACAGAGTAGGTTTGGCATGCTCTGATATATTGTAAATATTCATATGCACTTAATGTTCAGGGAGTCAAATTCAATCGAAAGCGGCACTTAAAAGTACTAAATGTCATCCCCTGTAATGCTTTCAATTGAAAAATTCCACCAACAACCAAAGGAGAGAAACAAGAGCAGGAAGAGCCAGTTGAATCCCTTTAGCTAGAGTATTTGATTTGATTTGTTTTAAATCCTGCTGATAATATTTTGCAGATCAATTGCATACACCAAAACATAATAAAGCCTGAATTATGTGCAAATGCTAAATATTGATGATTATTTTATAATAAATAATACTAAATTCTGGTCTAATAATAAAATATATTTTGTTGTTTATACAAAAATGTAGCAAAATCAATTTTATTAGAAGGCCACATGGGCTATGTATTTGTGAATGTATTCTTTTCTAGATGTTTACTATAAAAAATTAAAAACCAGATAGAAACTATGTGTCATCTGCATTACGCATATGCACCCATCACTATCTATGGCTAGCAAAGAAATCATGGAGGTAAAAACAGTTGCAATTTTTATGTTGCATTGATAAATTCCATCAGCCAGGAATGAAAGCCACAACATCTTTTGTGGTTAAAGGATAAAAGGCGGTGTTATAGATTACAGCACCCTGAAGGCACTGGTGGCAGGTGCAGTAATTTAAGTCATCTTAAACACTCACTCAGGCAGCCCAGGTATGAGGCCAGGTGGGTAAAAATACCAAGCAAAATAGTTTTGAACCACTTTGCTTTTCTAGCAGTCTTGAAAAACAGAAGAGATTTTCATATCTCTCAGGTGATTTGGTTATGACCCCAGTAGCAAGTAGGGATGGAATTCTCAAATCCCTTTCAGCCCTGCCCTTTCATTCTATGATTTAGAAATAAAATAGAGGCTAACATAGAGGAGTAGAGATACGCATATTCATCATCTATAGTGTCCAGTAGAGGGCACTGGAAAGGCAGGGCTGCAATATGAGATCAGACTCCTATCCTTAAATGATGAGGGTAGATATTTTAGGAAAAGAAACATGGGGAATATTTATTTCTAAGCGCAAATTCATTTACGAGGTTTGACATTTGGCCTTCAAATGCAATGTGAAATTGGCATTACCGCTGTCTTCAAGTTTGACTTTTTAAATTAAGATTGCTTGTCATAATGTGTTCCTTCAATAGTCAGTAAAAGGAACCAAATTCCTATAACAGGATTGCAATATTCAGTTTACATTTGTTCTCATTGATAGGGAAACAGATACTAAATGATTTCCGGACTTCAACATTCTCTTCTAAATTTAAACACTAAAGCTGTGAATCCAAAGTTTATCTGCTTTTATTTTCTAAGAATGATAATATTTATTGAATATTGTCAAGTCTAGAATATTATTCAAACATCCCAGCCAAGATACATGTCCTAAATGTTTATGTTTCAAGATAAGATGGGTTTCTGTATTATAAATAAATACACTTATAAAAAATACTGAAAAAGTGGTCCCTTATGACAACTTTTCATTTTTATCCTCTAACTTCATAAACTTTATGTAGACATATGGGGAAAAATATGGTAGAAAGGTTGAGCAACTGTCCTGAATTCAATTGAATTTTAAAATATTACAAATAAATTTAAAAGATAGCCATACTAGTTGAAGGATATTTTAGATAGACAGTAGATATTGATAATCCAAAAAAGAGCACATTCTTTGATAATTCATGCTGCCCTAAACTTTTTCTGGGACAAGGCTTACAAACTCATGGCAACTGACATTTACCTTGTGCTGCCCTTTCTTCCTTTACAATGAATAAGAGTATCACACACATTGCTCCACATCCTTTGTAGAACCACTTGGAGTTACATCAAAGAACACCCTAAAGACAAAAAAAAAAAAGCATATGTGGACAATATTAATAAACATAACTTGCTGGAAAATCTAAATTTTAACAATCCTGCAGTTTTGCATTAAAGACCACTCAGGGTTTAGTGGACATTTGCATTTTTTCTAATTTTGTAGAATCTACAACATCTGCTACATTTTGGAAAGGTAGAAAACAAAGAACAGGGAGGCTTTTTGGCTTCTATACACCTCTCATTTGAAGAAGGGTTCAGTCTCTTTATTTTTTAGTTTAGTTTCATCCAATTCCATATGCTTGTGGAATGTACACAGTAATACGGATGCATCTGTTGACCAGTTACAGCTGTGCTCATGATGGTATTTGCTAGTAATCCATCCACTCTCTGTGGTGTGGTGGTGTTTTTCAGAAAGAAAACTGAGAATCATAAGAGCTATACCTTTGTTTGACGCTCACTGTTCTGCAGAATTAGTCATCATCCCAGCAGTGGCGTGGTTTCTCTAAAGTCTTATTTGGAAGCTGCCAAGTTGTAGTCAGATGCAAACACCATGATATGGACACATTTAAACACAGGAGACAAGCATCATGGCAGCAGCAACTGAGCATTTTTATCTCAAGCCTGAGACCACAAGGCAACAGAACAGAGCAGTTTAACTCAGGGGGACAGCAATGAAAAGTGTGGCAGCACATGAGAGCACATGCTGTAACAGGCTGACGGACAGCATTTGGCTTGCATCAGAACACGGACTCAAAAGCAATGCAAAGACAGAAAATAAGCTTCTAATTTCCTTCCTTGAAATTAGGTCCAGCTTCTGACTACTGTTCTGTGTTGGTTGGGGTTTTGAATACATAAAAGCAGACAGGCTTTAATTCATATCTGGTAATGGGTTTCCTTTTTTTTTCTTTCCTTTTTTCCCCCTTTCTTAACTTCTTCAGTGTGCTTCTTTCAGTCCAGCTGGAAAAAATCATTTCTATTCTTCAAATGACAAATTTCATGACTTATATATAAGCCTCCATCATTCATTCATATATGCATTTCTACAAAAGTACCTACTATGAACCATGTTCTCTTCACTTGTTGGGGATAGATCAGTGAGCAAAAAAGACAGAAGTTCCTGCCATCCTGGAGCTTACACACCAAAAGCGTGATGATAGAAAATAAATCTGCATAAAATATATAATGGACCAGATGGAACACAGGCCATGTAGCAAAGTAAAGCAGCAAATGGAATAGGAAGTGCCAACTTGGGTTTAGGAGAGAGCTGCACTCTTAAATAAAGTGATAATTGAAGAAAAACTTGTAGCAGGTGAGGGAACCAGGTGATGTTCAAGACAGAAGGAAGTGCAATAGCAATGATGCTGAGCTGTGCCTATTTGCTGTGTTACTAGGTTACTCCTAACCAGTGACAACCTGGTATACACCTTGTTCCCTTTTCTTTCTCTTTGTATTCATTTCTTCATTTACCAAATGCTTATTGCACATCTATTATGTGTACTGTGTCAGTCACTGAAATAGTGAAACTGAATAAAATGCAATCCCTTAGAGGATTCAGGATTTAAAGGAGTATGTAGGTAAATACATTTATCAGTTCATTCTTGTTAAAGCTTTCCTATAATTTATTTTCTACCTTGTTTTGAGATAATCATGTATTTCCTTTTGGTCAATCAGCACTCCTGCAAATATCTGAAATCTGGGAAAGACATTCTTGTCATTTAATTATTTTCATAAGTTTGCTTATTTGGAAGCCTCCTGCCTGTAAGATGAAGGTCAAACTCTAAGATCGTTTGACAACATGTGGAAAGTCCACAGCTCTCGGTACATGGCTCTAGCTCCAGCTTCTGCTAACGTTGCTGATCCACATGGGGCATTTTTCCATCTGCAACCTGGTGCCCCTGCATACTGCATCTCTTCTGCCAAGGCACTGACACCTCACAGGCTAGTCTCTCCTTGTCCCTCCTGCCCTCTTCACCCTTGTGTTGCCTCCAGGAACTCAAATTCTTCTCACTCCACTAAGCAGAATGTTTAGCACATTCTGATTGCTATTCCCAAACTCAGATCCAAGGCCCTATTTTGCATATCCAAGACTTACATAGATTCTCAACTAAAACAAAATGGTCTTCAACCATGTCAGTGATTTCCTTTGTAAGGCTGCCCTGAAAGGACATTTTAATTTATAAATAAAAAATTGTTTTTTACAATATCATGTGACATCAATTCACAGGTTGTTATAGGAAATCAGTAAATCTCTTTTTCCCCATGCCCTTGCATTTCTGATCTTTTATCTGCAAGTTCACAGCTGTTAACAACATGGGCAAGCCTTTGCAGATAGCCTTCCTCACAGCCTTGGCACTTGGTCCTGTTCCCTGTGCTGTAGTCTCCAGGGATGGTTGTATTTCCCACTCTGCTCAGATCATTGCTGCTCTACTAGAAAAATCTGACTGCTCAGCTGTGTGCCCCTTTGTTTACTTTGATGTGAGCGATTTTACCTATTACTGAGCCTCACAGGTCATTCAGACATGGCTCAGTAGCCTTTAAGTCAGCCAGTTTCACTTCAACCTTTCTCTGAGTCCTCTTCACCCAAAACCAGCGCCGTCTCCCTGTACATGTCCTACTACACACAGGCCTTCAGCTGTCAGTTCACTCTTGACTAAACTGCTCCGCCATTTCTGTCATGTTGCTTCAAGGTAGAAATCATCTCTAGTAAAAAGAACAAGAACTTGGAAAACTGAACTGGATCTTAGTACTTAACTAAGATCAACGTGCAACAAATCACAATGCGAAGGAGGAGGAGGAGGAAAAGGGAGAGAAAAAGGAAGAGGAGGGGAAAGGGAAGCAAGCTTTCCTATTTTCTTATTGCTCTGGATCTAGTGGTGAATGAAAACTATCCCCTAATTAATTCAGGATTCCTCCATCCAGGGATATGGTACCAGGGTCAGAGGTGGAAGGAATCCCTCTGTGAATATGCTGGAGATAAAAGAAGAGAGATTGTCTCACAGAGATTCTCTCTGTATCAGGTATGAACAACAGTTGCAAATCAGATATTGTATTTGCACAATGGGAACTCTATTGTATTTAACCCACTAAGCCCAAGCAATGCAAAAACACACTATTTGACCTTTCATATGCTCTAGTTCCATCTTAAAACAGTCACAGGTAAATGTTCCTTCCAAATAAAGTACAAATATTGTCCAAGTAGATT
Source organism: Cheirogaleus medius (assembly GCA_008086735.1). Classification (NCBI taxonomy): domain Eukaryota; kingdom Metazoa; phylum Chordata; class Mammalia; order Primates; family Cheirogaleidae; genus Cheirogaleus; species Cheirogaleus medius. The sequence goes on from VBSM01000361.1 coordinate 46,920,587, forward strand.
TCAATATCATGCTCTCACTTGCTCTCCAGTTCAACTCTCCCTCTCTTAGCTTCCCCAGACTGATCCCTTAGCACCACCATTGCTGCTGCTGCCACCGCTTCACTGCTTTCGAGGTTGATTACACAGGTTCATAACCAGTGCCAGAAGGAATATGAGGGAGGGATGTCACATCTGAGGTCTGGTTAAGATGCCAAAGGTGGATCACTGCTGTCATCTCCCTTGAACCTGTGCCCCAAGAACAATGGCATAGGGGAAGAGAGAGGGCAGGAAGGAGGGGCACATGCTAAGGTCTGTCTCCCTCCTCAATATGCCTTCATCAATGACATCTGCTGATGCCTAAGTAAATCTAGGTAGTTATCAGCTCTACCTCTTGGGCCATCTGAAGGAGCAGAACAGCCATGTTGTCTACAGCACAACAGAGGCAGCAGTTCCTTTCTTCTCTGGGTATCTGACCGCTTGCTCTGCTACTTAATGGCAAGACAGCTGGCTGACCACAATCCTGTGTTTTGTCCTGCAAGTCAGGAGAACATTTTTTCTCTCCTTCCTCTTCTTTTTCCTCTTCTTCTTCTTCCTCCTCCTCCTCCTTCTTCTTTCCTTCAAGAACCATTTATACAGGAAAAGAGTGTTTTTCACTCATGCTACCTTGGTGTGTCACCCACTATTTTATTTTTTCTGGCATGGGGGAACTTCATGAGCCCTCAGCCCTTAGATTATTTCCAGAGTCTCCCCTAAAGCTCATAGCCTTTTCTCTTTGGTATTTTTCCAACTTCATACATATGTCCAAATTTGAGCAGGACTTTTCCTGATGTTACAGAAGTTGAAATTGTAGTCTAAATCTTGGGTTATTAATTTAAAAAAAAAGATGTCAAGTACAGAACAACAGCAAATGATAACTAGAAAACTCCTTTCAGGACTGATTAAGAATTGAAAAACCAGATGTGCCTCCTGCAAACACCACTCCAGTTGTTTACCCCTACACCAGATTATATAAGCAAACAATCCTAACTGGGCATGAGGAAGGGATCTACAGAATCTAAAACTGTCTGTCAGTCTGCTGGAGGATGCCATGGCTTTCCCTTTTGCTCCTTGAATAAAGAAGGATGGAGGCATGTTTCTCCCTACTCCTAGCCAATTGAAGAGCCCTTTAAGAGTATCACTCTAACAGACAGAAAAGGCTAAAATAAGGGGAAGACTGACATTTCATTTTCTGATTTAATGCCTCCTTAAGCAATAGACTAATTTCTCTGCTTCACATCTTAAGTAAGAGGATGAAAACTTGAAGAAAGAGGGCAGGGGGAGGGGCAGCAGGGGTGCAGTGTGTTCTCTCTCCACTTGGTAAGAGAAGGTTGGTTGAGTTTACTCTGGAGCAGGTGGGCAGAGCAGATCCACCCAGCCAAGATTCCTCCCAAATAGGATGGGAACTGAGCAAGGAGACAAAACAGCATGGGTTGTGAGGCTTTTCACCAATGTGAGAGCTGAAGAAGGCTTCAGGGAGGTCGCTCAGGGTGGAGCTCCTGGATCACACTCCTGGCAGGCATCCCATGGCAGTGAGGATCATTAGCAGTGATGGCAGTCGCAGAGGAAAAATGTCCATTTTTTTTCCTGATTCACAATGGAAATCAGGTAAAATTTTTGTAAAAACAAAACAAAAACTTCCTAATCTTGTGGATTTCATGATAAATTTGCAGGAGAGAGAAAAGAGAAAAAGGAAAAACCTAAAAGAGTAATGATGAGCTCCCGAAGAGTTTGCACTAATGGGGAAATAAACAGTCAAATTACATTTAGAGAAATAAAGGAATATGATTCTAATTATATCCCCCAAATATGTGAATCTTTTATAACCAACTCTCAGTATATATTCCAAAATAGATGACTCTGGATTCAATTATGTTACAACGAATGTCACCTTTTGCATGCTTTGTCCCTTTGTCCAGCAGAGACCACAGGCTGATAGTTCAGTGGGCTGGACTAGGCATCCAAATGCTTGATTTGGTTTGATTTTGGTTGGGAAACTAATAGAAAGGCAAAATTAACTTTCAATAATGTTTAATAAAGAACAGCATCTTCTCATCCCGAATCTGCACCCTCACTGGCATCCATCACCAGGGCATTTACTTCGAATTGTCACATCTGGTCTGCTGAGTTTGCAGACCACACTTTACCGGACAAATTGAGGTTTAGAGGGAAAGAGAATTCCAGAAAATCTTTAACACATACATCTTCCCAGGTGTTGTACCTCTTACAAAAGGATGTTATCTGGACAAAATGTGTGTGTGTAGAGAAAAACCCAGCACTACTATCTGCTTCATTTAAAAAAACAGTATAGGGAAGAAATACTGAGAATCTGTTCTATTCAGTCATGAATTGTGGGAATCATCAGAAGTAATGGGTCAGGAGGAAGATGAAGCATGAAGGTTGGTTCCTAGAGTTCTAATGACACTTCAAAAGATGTCATGCATTTAACTAGACAGAGAAGCAGCTTTTAAAAGCTATCAAGTCATTAGATTCAGCCCACTCAACTATTTTTTGTATGTCTCTGGTGTCCCATCTCCACACCATGGCTGTCACACCAAGGCCAGTAACTGGAAGGGGGTGGGGACTGCCCACTATCCTGCCATTGAGGGGAAGGGAATCCACAGTCCCACAGACGGGAAAGTTATGCCCTGGCTCCTTTGGGGGATTGAAGGACTCTGAATTAATTTTTCTAGAGGCGTATTAATAAACATGGTAATTAGGTTCTCTGCAGTACTGATAAAATATTCGACTTTGGTAAATTTAGAACAAATTACCCAGTTGTAGACACTCTAGTGGGTTGTAAAAAAAAGAGCAAAATAATCCCTGTATTTCATTAGGTAATCTTGGTGGCTTAAATGTACTTGAATATCTCATTGACATTTATTACTGAAGATGGGTTGACTGTTTCTAGACATTTGAGGTTCATATGCAGATATAAGGACTAAGACAAATAAAAAAGACATTTTAATTTTACTATCTCATTACTTATTATAAATCTTTCATTTAATTAATCCCAGAGTGTGGGTTGGTGAATGATACAAAGGACACAATGACATTCTCTATCTTTGTGTTTTAGCCCAGATAATATCACTTAGAATTTAAGGCAATTTAAGATTATTTTGCTTTTCAGAAAGGAAAGATATTTGGTGGTTTTGTTCTTAGAAATAAATTGTGCTCACACTTTAGTCTTTCATAAAAGATCAGAGTTTTCTAGGAGATATATGACAATCCTAGATATGTAGAGAATTGACATTAAGAAAAGAGATATGGAGCAATTCTTTCTGCAAAAGATATCTTTTTATTTTTTATTTTTATTTTATTTTTTGAGATTGAGTCTCACTCTGTTGCCCCGGCTAGAGTGCCGTGGTGTCAGCCTAGCTCATAGCAACCTCAAACACCTGGGCTCAAGCAATCCTTCTGCCTCAGCCTCCCAAGTAACTGGGACTACAGGCATGCGCCACCATGCCCGGCTAATTTTTTCTATATATTTTTAGTTGGCCAATTAATTTCTTTATATTTTTAGTAGAGATGGGGTCTCACTCTTGCTCAGGCTGGTTTTGAACTCCTGACCTTGAGCAATCCTCCCGCCTCGGCCTCCCAAAGTGCTAGGATTACAGGGGTGAGCCACCGCACCCAACCTTTATTTTTTAAGTACCCTCAAAAATACATAATAGATCTGAAACTTCACTTATTAGTTCCAGCTAGTAAAACAAACAGGATGAAAATTAGCATTGAGGTCATCAATCAAAATCTAATTCAAAGTCCTATATATTGCTTAGCATGTTTTTAGTATCTAAGAAAAAATAACCCACCTACTGTGTAGCAGAGACATTATCTGATTCTGTCTCTCAAGTACGAAATAAAACAATTACCTTGTTAGAGTTGTCTATCACACAAAGTAGCAGCTTAAATAATGCATTGAATATTTTCCTCCATAGCCACTATTAATCATATAAGCATAAATGTTATCACATTATTTTTAGGACTAAAATCAATTTTATCTAAATTTCAAGGTATACTTAAATTCAAAGAATTTTTTAAGTATACTTTTATGATCTATCTACTCCTCTAAATTTACAAAGAAGTTTTTGCTACAGGCAGATTCATGACACTAACTGTTTTATATAGCCCATGGAATCCTAGACTAGAGGAGTTGAATTCCAAAGATTGACACTATGGTACCATGTATCAGAATTATATGCTTTTCTGGCTAAGAATGAGACGGGGGGACTAAGTTAATGCCTTTTGTGCAGTACAGGAGGGGTGGTATATCTCACTAAAGGAGTTCCTCTCAGAAGAAGGCTGAACCTTGAAGTCAGGAGTTCCAGGCAGGAAGAAAGGAGCTGTGAAAAGAGACCTCACTATCTTCCGAAGATGTAGTATCAATAGGAGTATTGCGGGATAGCAAGCTTTAGATCTTCTGATCTTCCTACAAATTACTGTAAAGAAAATACTCATATTTTTTTGCTCTACTTCAAAGTAGATAGTGGTGGTACATCTGAGTAGTAGCCCATTGTTAAGTTGTCTGTATACACTGCTTTCAGAAAAAGTAAGAACTGAGCCTCTGCTATAGTCAAGGTTGAGAATGTACGTGTTTGAAATCAAGGAAAGGTTTTAAGAGACCAGAGTATAAATCAGTTTTCTCAGTTTAAATGTAAAGCTAAATGCAAAATATTTCTCCTATGGGGGAAAAATTAGATATTACTTACTCATTGTATCCTGACCTTTGAGAGCAAAGTCACAATGACAACTGATGGTAAGTAACTAGGCTTAGACAATAACACAGGTTACTAACAGGTATAATTGGAGTTTGGGGACATTGTAAAGTTTTTTTCAGAGTTGTATATTTCTCTCCCCAAAAGTAAGTAGCTCTAAATTTTAATAGGTCTAATGTATATTGACTAGAAATACTCCCCCCAATTTTGCTGTACTCTATGGGCACTCTGACTTTAGAACTAAAACCTTGATCTAAGGATCTGATATACATCATGGGAAATGATAACATGTTCAGTGTAGAATCTCCATGTTACTTCTGAAAATGTAGAGGATCTGACACAATTCCATTTGTAAGCAAACATGTTAGCTTGTTTTTTTTAATGTATACGTATATTGATAGACAAACACAAAACTTTAGGCCAGAGACACAGATGGTGTGTTACTCACAGCAAAAGTAGTAGTCAGAGCAATAACTTGATATCATATTTCCCCATCCCAGTCCCCACAGGGCAACATGATGAGGGCAAGATGTTTACCACGGCATGCAGAAGGTTTGCATCACAGGAGAGGAACCTCTGAATTATAGAACTCTAAGTTTTTATGGGCTTTTAGCAATCTGCTTACCCTCCTCGTTAGTGAAAGAGTAATTAGTCATTAACCTGGAAAGTAAGAGAATGTTTCCAGTGAGGGAAAGGAGACATCAGTTGACACATAAAATTAACCATCACACTTCACTATCCTGGAATGTCTCTATTTTTAGGTAGACACTTTCTATAGTTCCCCAAATGATATTTGCTATTCAAACATGTCGATTGCTCAGCAAGCCTGAACAAACAAGAAAACAAGAATTCCATAGCTAATTGTTTCCCTACACTCCATTGAATAAATTTAGGGTCAGGTGGTGACATAAGCCTTCACATATTTGACCACATGAGGAAAGTTCACTGATAAGTTATCATTATCATAGAGGGAGTTCTTTACAACTTACCTTTCCAAATAGTTGTGATGGATTCTTTATAGCAGAGATTGTCAAATTTCTGTCTATAGTAAGCTAAGTGGAAACAGTTTATTCAGAGAATTAAAACTGCTTTGCACTCTTATCTCAGTGGACAGCTGCCTTAGTTGAATTGCTTTTTATCCTCACCATCCTTCTCTATACACAAACAACACTACTTTTGTTTTTTTTAACGCATAGCTTTCTATTTTTAAGGTATAATTTACATAGAGTGAAATGCACAGATCTTAAGTTTATAGTTCCATGAGTTTTGACAAATGCATACAGCTGTGCGCACCAAGTTATAGAACATTTCAATTACCATAAAAAGTTCCCTCATGCTCTTTTCTAGTCAATTCCTACCCCCACCAGAGCAGTGAATATTCTGTGATTAGCAACTTCCCTGAATCTTCACTCTTCTTACTTTCACCTCCCTGAAAATATCATTCTTAAATGGAAACGATGTTTCCTTTCTTATTCCACATAACTCCCTCAAAGCCTGGAGCAGAAAAAATGCCTCATTTCAATAAATGGCCCTACCAACTATTAACACTTAGTTTCTCCGGTCTATAACAAAGGACTCATCCTCAGTTCTTCTCAGTTTCTCTCCATTTCACACCTAATTCACCATCACTTCCACTTTAACATTTGACCTAATCACTGTCTTATTTCTCACCTGGATTTGTTGAGCAATGCCCTAAGAGGTCGCTCTTTCTCTTCTCTTGCCTTTATAGTTCACATTTTTAAGTAGCATAAATGAGATTATGTCCCTCCCAGTTTAAGACTCTACTGTTTTGCCATGAGAATGAAATCCAGATTCCTTCTTATGGTCTCTAAAACCACACATATTCTGGCTCCTGCTCACTTTTCTGATTTCATTGCTTTCACTCTCTGGCCTTGTACTACTGGCCACTCCTGCTAACCTTTCTGTCTCTTTGGATTTCTGTCTCCTCTAAGTATAAAGAAATGCTACCTTTTGATTTATGGCAACATGGATGAACCCAGAGGACAATATGTTAAGTGAAATAAGCCAAGAACACAAATATAAGTATTGAATACTCTTACTCCTGTGTGGAAGCATAAAATATTGACCTCATAGAAATAGAGAGAAGAACAGAGATTACCAGTAGCTGGGCAGCATGGTGGGGAGATAGGGAAAGGTTTGTTAACGGATACAAAATTGTAGCTAGAGAGGAGGAATAATTTCTATTATTCTATAGCATTGTATTGTAACCAAGTACAGTTGACAATAGTTTATTATGTATTTTTCAGATAGCTAGAAAAGAGGATTTTGAATGTTCCCAAAACAAAGAAATGATAAATGTTTGAGGTGATGGATATGCTAATCACCTTGATTTGATCATTATACATTGTATACATGTAGGGAAATATCACTCTGTATCCCCAAAATATACGCAATTAATGTGTTAATTAAAAATAGTAATAATAAAGCTTGAAGATCAGTTTGAATTGACATCTCATAGATTTGAAGTAAGACGTGATCTGCATAATCAATGCCACCACCTTAGTCACCCCATACCACACTAGAACAGCTCCTGGAGCCTGAATCAAAAAGAGACCAAATAAGGGAAAGGAAGAGGTAGAGGTCGTACAAAATTGTGATTCCATCAGGAGAGCTTGAGGGGAGAGAGCTGGCAGGGACTAATGTGTGTTTCTTTTAATTCTGCCTTCCTTGAATGAGGAAATGAAGGTGTACTTAACTACCATAGTCTAGGTTTGCAATAGTTGGTAGCTAAGTTGAAATGTAGCCTGGCACTTCTAAACATTCAGGGGAACAAGGTGGCCAGAACACCCTCTCTGGGGGATCATCAATGCCAAAGAGCAAGACAGAAAAACAAAAGTGAACCTATTAGAGCTACAAATGACTTTTTTTGTGCTGAAGAAATAGATGACGAGGTCATCAGCAACTGATAACAGTGATAACATAAGGCCTAGACACAGACAAGTTCCAAAATGTGGACAAGGTCTCTTTCCTGCCAGAGCCCAGTTGCATTTATATAAATTCCCCATGATATGATAGTCAACCAGGCAAGAAGACAAGGTAAAGTTTGGAGATTGGGCTTTGAAATAGGACTGAGTTATATACCTTGAATTTCATTGATCACAGATTTGAGTTTTATTTACTTCAAAGCATCTATAGACTGTACTAAGAGTTAAAATAAAACAATCCTAAAAATAAAATGCTATATTACATCTAATCAGTGGATGATAAAATGTTAAAACTATGAAATTCAATTATTGCCACTATTACTAATGCCTAACTTTTATTAATCCAAGCTAGATACTAGAAATTTGCATAGCTCTTCTTTACATATTTAATTTAATCCTTAGAACAATGTGATGAGGTAAATCTATTTATAATCCCCCTCTTTTTACAGAAGATACAACTGAAGCAAATAAAAGTACATTTCCCAAATTCACACAGCTAACAAGTGATGGGCACAAGATTAAAAGTCTTTGCTGCCTTTTTAAACATTATATAATATTACTCCAGTACAAATCAATCTGATGTCCACACATTATATTTATTTGTATAGAGTTTTACAAAATAGTCTCTCAAAATAATTTTCTCTCTAAGTATACTTATACTTACTTACTAATTAATAAATTTATTTACTTTATTTTTTCTTTTTCTTGATTAGATTTTCTATGTATTTATTGTATTTTCAAACAACTCAGTATTGTATTTTACCATTTAATTTTACCATTTCTCTATTTTTCAATTAATCATTCTTTGTGTCTGTCTTCAATAAGTTTTTCAGATAATTTAATGCTTAGAAATCAGTGTTTCATATTAAGAATATTTTCCCCAATATAGCCTTAAACACTCCATTGGTTTTGATATATTATGTTATTGTTTTCATTATGTTATAAATAGCTTATAAATGCAATTTTGATTTCTCTTCAACTCTAGAATTATTTTGATGTTTGTTTCAAACTTTCTTATCAGTTTTGGTTTTAGAATAAATTTTTGTAACAAACCAGTTTCATTAAATATATTTTTCAGAATCTATATATTCTTATTCATTTGGATTCACATAATCTTTCAAAGTCTCATAATGGTATGTTAAATTAAATCTATATTTGATTTAAGTCAATAGATCTTATAGAGAGGCATGGAATTTTATTTACACAAAAAAGTAATTTTGGTGTCCTTGAAATGTGACCTAATAAATTTATGATTTTTTGATGGATAGATGTTCCAGGTATTTATCAGTTATTGGCATTGTATCTGCTGATGACATTTCTTGTCTACATATACCAAGAATGAAGAGAGGCTGCAGAAATCCACCAAATATAGATTATATGCTTGGGATATGAAAGGAGTATTAAGACAAAAAAGAGAGTAGAAATAAGGGGCATGCCCTGGCCAAAATCCCAACTTAACCATGGAAAAACAAAATAGAATAATTTAGAGGGCAAAAAGTGACTGCAACCTGCATGGGCTCAAGGAAACCTCCTTGGTCTAACCTCCAGGAGAAAAGGAGTAAAGAGGTACTGTTTTTACCAAGCACTTGGGGGAGGCTTTTAGCCGCTGGAGTTTCTAAGCCAATAAACTCAGTGACTCTAATTACAGAATGCAGATGGATTCTGGATCATATAAGAAAGTAACAACATCATGACCTCAGCATCATATGGAAGCCAGAAATTTAGAACTATGAGAAAAAGAGATGTTCCATATTAGAAAAAGGGAAAATAAAACCAAGCCATGAAAATTTAAGAATGTGCTTCCCAAGTTTTATTGTATTTTGAATGGCAGTATTGATTAGAAAAGGAGATAGATCAGAGGGGAAATCAGAATGGCACTGAAAAAATATGTACAATAGAATGATGGAAGTTGGAAATTCAGAAGAAATTGTATTTCTTGTATTTCAACCAAGACCCTATGAAAAACAAGACAGAATGAAAATGGAGGAACTGCAAACCATTGTGTTGTCATTTGTATGTCACCGTCAAAGAGAAGGGAGCCAACCACATTAGACAACTGAGCAAAGTGGTTGTCATGTTTTCAGAATGGGCCAAGGTGAACAAGAACCACTCCAGTGTTGCCTGCAAAGAGTATCCCTTCCTCCTTCTGATTGTATTGGAATGAGAGTTCCATACGAAAACAAAGAATAAGTAGAGAAAAAGCTTTTGGTGGCCTGGTTTGTTTCTTCTACTTTGGATAGAAGTCTGGAAGGGATTTAAACAACAAAAGTTGAGGTCAGGAAGAAACAAAATGAATTATTAATCAAAGTGCTAAACTTGAGCCTGTGCAATTAAGACAATTTTGCACATGGCACATTCATCTTATCTCTCTCTGACTTTGGATATAATTAGTAAAGATAATAATCTGGTAGTTGCATCTACATTTTTTTCTCTTCTGTTCAGTGCATTGATATCACTAACTGTAGTGTTGTTTTGACTGTGGCATTACTGACCCTTGTTATCTGGCTTTGAATTCGAGCATTTGGAACAGTGAATTTTCTACTTCTTGCGAAGGTATAGAAAGAATGGGCCTATTTAGATTGGGTAGCAGGAGTGTAACATGTAGTAAACATTATCTGCTATAAAACACAGCCCTTTAAGTTAATTATTGAACATACATTTCCAATGACTAAGTCAATTACAGTGCCTGATATTTCAGGTCTGATCTCTCTCCATGATACGGGGATGAGAGGAGGAATGGGAAAGACAACTTTATGCCCATTGGCTTAGCTATGTAGCCACAATTTATAACCTTGGACACAAATTCAGGAAAGTGTATAGTTGAAGATACCTATTCTAGCCCTGGTGCTGTGGAATTCATCATTATCAGCATCACAACTGAAATTGATTGAGCTATGAGGTAGGCATTGTTCTATATAATTTCTATGTTTTAATTCTTACAATCCTTACAATAACCTGGTGCTGTAAGGTATGAATCACTGTGCAGATGCCAGAGGTAGATTTAACCTCAAAATTGACAGGACATGAGAGATCTATATCAGGGTGAATGGGCCTCTGGTTGGAGTTTTCATATTGTAAGGAACATTGTCTTAAACATGGAGGTCCCTCAGCTCCATTCCTCAAAGTCTTCAGGCTGTGATGTTGGAAAAGTCTCCTCAGCACATACCCTATCCTTCCTAGAGATTGCACTGATTTGCCTCACTTTCCCTAATTATTACATATTCTGATTTCTGAAAAATCCTTTTGATTCTTTTACCCATGCACTATTATACATCAATCTTAAAAATACAGAAATGTAAACAACTGAATTTTCTAAATAGCATGGTGAAAGATGTTTTAGCTTAAGGATCAGAATTTCATACCTATTAGTTTTAAAATATAACAATGATAAATTTCATGTATTTTTATTTATATTCTTGACATATTTTCACATCTATTATCTCACTTCATTCCCATCACCATCCTGAGATGAGGCAGGTCAGGGATAGTTAATGTTATTTTAGTGATGGGTAAATAGCCTGGAAAATAAAATATTAGGGAGACATGATAGCTGTTTTCAGTTATGTCAAGGGTTGTCATAGAGAAGAAGAATTAGATAATTTTGTACGGATCCAGAGGATAGACCTGGGACTAGTGGGAAGAAGTTGTAGGGAAGCAAATTTAGCTCCATAGAGTGAACTGCTGGAGTGGTTTTAAGTACAGAACAGACTGCGTGGGTAGGCAGTGCATTTCCCAAAACAGGAAGCCTTCCAGTAGCTGGGAAGGGGATGTCCTGAGGGATAGTAAAGTCAGGGAAGAAAGACTTTATCTGAGGTACCCCCAAATGCATGTCTATGAGCTATGAATTGGAAGCATAAATAAATTCAGTTACTGTTTTTTAGTAGTCAGATACAGAGGCATTCATTAGTCAATGTTCTCTGCTGTGGCCCAATGCTAATTACATTGGTAATCTGGACTCTTTTAAGTCCACTACTCCTTCTTATAATAAAAACTTAGGCCTAGGTTCAAATGCTGATATAGTCCTCCCCTCTGAGAAATATTGAATCACAGAATGTTTAATTTTTCTTCACTTTTATCCCTACTAGGCCAGAAGACTTAGTGGCACTTTATTTTCTGTATGTTGTATTATGAAACAATGACTTTCTCATGTTATCATGTTATATGCATAGAAATATTACAGTTGGAATGTGTCTTTTTGGAGAATACAGTCCTTTCTTGGTCCTGTTTTACCTCCTCCCCCTTTTTACTTGTCTTTCCTTCTCATTGGCTAAAAAGTTAGTTATATAAAATACACTGTCTCCCAAAAGGCAAGACTAAAAGAAGATTCCTTCAGAGTAAGTATTTCTTGTTGAAAATCCTACACTCTCCAAATCGATGGCAAAACTAACTGGGTGTCATGATAACACAAGAGGAAAGAGTTATATATAGATGCCATAAACCAGAATGCAGTAAATGCGGTTATCGTGATCAGGAGTTGAGATTTAATCAAAGTGATAACGTATGAGACCTCGATCCCTGGGATTTACTTCAGTTATTAAACCAAAATAAATGTTATAAACCATAAAGGTTACGTTTACAGTAGGAATATTAGGGAAGGCTACATACATATGCAGAGCCAGCAACTCCTATGAGGGATTACAGAAATGAACTAAAAAAAAAATGTCCATCAATGCTAGAATCCTGCTCTCCATAATATTATAATTATAAAGTTACCTCACATAGCAATAATACTTTTGAAAGTAGAATTAGGAAAGAAATAAATTACTATTAATTGCACAAAAAGACATTTCACAGAGAGTGCCTGCTATGGTCTAAATGTTTATATACCCCTCAAGTTCAAATGTTGAGATCCTCACCCCCAAGGTGATGGTATCAGGAGGTGGGGCCTCTGGGAGGTGATTAGGTCATGAGGGCAGAGCCTCTGTGAATGGGATTTATGCCCTTATAAAAAAAGGCCTAAGAAAGATCCCTCTCTTGACATCTGGGCACGAGGAAGCAAGTCCTCATGGACACTGGATCTGTGTATACCTTGATCTTGGACTTCCCAGCTTCTGGAACTGTGACACATATATTTCTGTTTATAAGCCACCCAGTTTATGGTATTTTGTTATAGCAGCCCAAAAGGAAAAAGCAGTACCTGTATTATGTTCTTTCATGAATCCATAAAAAGTAAAATACTTGGATAAGTGAAAACAATATCATTTGGGAGTCTCTTGAGTCCTATTTTCTAGTCTAGGTATATTTAAATTTTAAACTGGAATGAGGAAAAATTTTTTACAAAAGTGTAGTCCAAAATTATAAAAGAAAAGTAGGGCATCAAACAAAATTTCAAACAAACACACATACATACAAACACAAGTTTACATATACAAGCATTGTAAATATTCATTTCCATAAATTCTTCATGGATCTCTAAAAGTTTACATTCCTACTGAAAAGAAATGAGGTGAATTTTTCCCAGATATTAACTCTACAATGTAATAATTTCCCATAATTTTCTTGTGAAAATGAAAATATCCTGCACTCTGGTAGATAATTATTATAATCTTAAAATTTTCAATCTAGTTAAAATGTCTTATAAAATTTAATATTTTGTTTTCAATATCCATTCTTGCATTATCAGTTCCATTTTTCTCTGCAGCACTTAGTACCAGATTAGGTATCAGAGGAGATTTTATATATTATCATTGCTTATTAGAAATATAAAATAAGATTATATTAGTTGATTTATTATTTGATTATCTTAATCATCAAAATCATCCAAATTATAATATCAAAAGAATGACATTTTTATAGTTCAGAAATTAGGTATAATTAAATTTGTGCTTAAATAGGTCATTTTTAATTTTAAAATAGCAAGTTATATTTTGATTTCTAAAAGAAATATTTAAAATCCCATTTAGATAACTTTCTGATTTTCTGTATTCTACACTGATTACTCTTTTCCTATTCTCTGTGAAGCTTGAGCTGTGTAGGTGGATGCTTATTGGGTAAGATGAAATTGAAATTTAGTTCTAGAGACAATGACCTTTACTCTGATGCTAGAAGGCTGCCATGATTTGAATGTATTCTCCTGGAAGCATATGTTGGAAATGTAATACACAATGGAACAGTGTTTTGGGAGGTGCAGTCTAATGGGAGGTGTTCAGGTCATGAGGGCTCCGCCATCGTGAATGGATTAAAGCTGATTATAAAAGGGCTTAAGGTTGTGAGTTTTATCTCTTGCTCTCTCTCTTGCCTTCTATTTGCCCTTCTGCCATGGGATGACACAGCAAAAGGCTCTTATCACATGTGGCTTCTTAATTTTGGCCTCCCCAGCCTCCAGAATTATGAGCCAAATAAATACCTATTGTTTCCAAATTACCCAGTCTGTACTATTTTGTTACAACAGCACAAAATGGTCTAAGACAGAGGCAAAGTTATTTAATGTTCATAATTTAATCTTAGGTTGTTATGGAAATGTATTACATAGAAAAAAATTTTGATTACTATTAATTGTCCTTTGTATGACATCTTAGCTCAAGCATACTACTGTAAATCTTTTACTTCATTTATCAATATCTGGCATATTGACATATAAGAGACCTTGAAAAAGATACTCTCACTGCAAAACTGGAATTCAAGTATGCATATTACAAATGCAGTGGAAAAAAAGAGTAAAAACAGTCTTTTATTCACTGTTAATGTCACACCAATACTCTTAGTATGGTCATTGTCATCATCATCATTAAGAAGTACTTATTAAGTATCCATTTGCTCTTAATCCAATCTTCTATAATTGCTGGATCCCATGGATTCCATCTGATATAATTGCTGGTGGACACCTTCCCAATTAGATGATACACATATTTCCTGCAAGGCAGCTGCAGGAAATAAACAAATGAATATAAAGCTGCAGTGTATTAGTTTCTTCTCTACCCTTGCAGCTAAATATTTTTCAGCTCTTCTTCTCTGGGATAATAGGAAGACATGGGATTATATTATTTCCTCAATGATCTCAAAACTAAGCTAATGAAATCATATTTTTACTTTCTCAGTTGAGTTGGCTACTTACCTAAAATATATATGCAGCAAACGGCCTTATTTGTCAGTGGTGGGTGCCTATAATTTATTCTCTTTAGCAATGATTTGGCAGAATATTAAAAGAATTTATGCATACAATGTACTTAGCTCAGTGGCTGGCAGAAAGTGGGCAATTCAGAAATGGTAATCATCATATCACATTTGATTTGAAGTGAAAAAAACTCCTTCCTCTTAGGTACGTCAACAGCTCCAAATAAATCCCCATATTTTCCAAACTAGCCCTTCTTAGAATTTTCTTAACTTTGTGTTATCATTAATGATGTTTTAAAAAATGTATCTCACATGCATCTTTGTAGATCTTCTCTTTTGGTAACAGTCTCTGACAAATTATTTATTTTAAAAACCCAGCATGGAAAATTATTTTCTTGTTATACATTCATATTCATTTGATTATATCAATGATTTTAGATTTTTGATATTTTGAATTATGCTTTAAAATTATAATTTGATGTTTAATTATTTATGATGAATGCTATATGCTTTTATAAGACTGAAAAAGATATACTTAGCCTAATAACGAATTCAACTACTTAGAGGATTAAAAGACCATGATATTTCATTTTCCTTTTATCTGAATATTTTAGTGTTATGAGTAAAATACTTATGAATAAAATAAATGCATTTTTGCTGACTGAGAGTAGAAGTCTTAAAAACATCTCTGATGTAGAATATTTTAATGACATGTGAAGCTATAACAGAAAATATTCATATGATCCCAATACTCTCTCAAAATAATAATTTAAAAAATTGTTCTTAACCTGAACAATCCTTTGAACAACAGGTCGTTTGTTCCTCCATAGGTTATTCTTCACATAAGAGCCGGAGTAATTCTTTTAAGTAAGATCATGTCTTTTTTTTTCTGCTCTAAACCCTCCAATCATTTTCCTTATTAGAATAAAATCCAAAGTCCTTCTCATGGTATGTGATGCATCAAATGGCTCTCTGTTGCCACTCCACATTTATCTTCCACCACTGATTCCCCTCTTCATTCCACTTCAGCTTTTCTGGTGTTCTTGAACTTAGGAGCATAACAAGTAGGCTCCCATCTCTAAGTGTTAGCACCTGATGTATATTGTGCCTGATCCACTTTTCACATATCTGTATGGCTCTTTCTCTCTCTTCATTTAAGTACAATGAGGTAGCCTTTGACCAGAGGACCGTGTATCTAAAAGCAAGTGCTCTTACTCCCTACCACTAACTCTTCACTGCCCTGATCGATCGATATATCTATCTATGCATACTAACACACACATATATATGTGTGTATATATATATGTGTGCGTATACATATACATATATATATTTGTTCATTCCTTTTCTTCCCCATAAAATGCAAGATTTGTGAGGGAATGAGATTTATTTTGCTCATTCCTATCTCTGCAGCTCTGAAAAAGAGTGTGTAGCCCCATCTGTAGCAGGCACCCAGTATAATTTTATAGAGGGAAAGAATAAAGAAAGGAAGAACCGAAGAAAAGGGCAAAAAAATAAATAATAAAAGAATAAGAGAAGAAAGAACTTGCTTGTAGCATAGAGTTCTCTAGAGAAACAGAATCAATAGGATAATATATATGCAATGTATGCCATAATCATACACACACACCCACACACACAAACACTCTCTATATAAAGAGATTTGTTATGAGGAACTGGCTCATAAAATTGTGGAAACTGAGAAGTCCTATGATCTGCTGTCTGAACCTGAGACCCAGGATACCAGTGGCATCTGATTTCAGGTGACTGACAACCAGGAGAATCAATGATTAGCATTTTAGTCTAAGTTCAAAGTTCTGAAAACTGGAGGACCAATGGTGTAAATCTCTATCTTTCTAAGGACAGGAGACTGATGATCCAGCTCAAACAGTTAGATAGAGAGAGAGGGAAAGAGAATTCTCTCTTCCTCCATCTTTTTATTCTATTCAGGCCCTTAATGGATTGGATGGTGCCCACTCACATTGGGGAGGGCCCATCTGCATTACTAAGTTAATCTCTTCTGAAAACTACAGACACATCCAGAAATAATGATTAAACAGATATCTGGTCATCCCTTGTCTCAGACAAGTGGACACATAAAATTAATCATTGCATGCTCCATAATATTATAAAATTTCAATTGTTCTCTAATATTTCTACTATATTTGTCTGATGAAGCATATTCAACAATCAAGGCTCACTTCAAAACACATCTCCATCACCAGTAATTTGATAAACTCTTGCTCTTTTCCTTTTATATTGTATTAATTATTTAATGTTATCTTGTCAGTGAATTGATAACTTGTTATGGCAAATCTTCTCTCATATGGTATAGACACATATTATTTTAAAAATAAATCCGATTCTACTTCTAATTGGTGTGATTCTACAGGTCCAACTTCTATGTATATTTTATATAATTTTTTTTAGGTAGGAGTATAATATTTGTGTAGCACTTTAAATGTAAAATTCATATACATTATTTTAGTTAAACATCATAATTACCATTTCACTTGGTAGCATCTTTATTTCATGAATAAAAGAAATACAGTGTATACAAAACAACATTTATGTGGTAGAAAATGACTTGATATTATTATTCTAAAGGATTCATAGAATACATACTATGAGTTGTGAATTTCTTTCCATACCGGAAATATAACAGAATAAACCAGTCAGGTTCTTGATCTCAAGAGAATTGTATGCTAATAGGGGAGTAAGATCATAAACAAGTTTAAAATAGCAACAAAAACAACAACACTCAAAAATAAAGGTTTCCAACCTCCATGTTAATATACCATGACCCATCTATGGCCTAATCTAGTTGAACCTGAAATTGAACCTGGCAGATTCTCCCTCCTAAAAATTTGCAAGCATGACTCAGAGAATTGTTGTGGTTACAATAGGACACCTCTGTGCAAAAAGAAGCAAATATGAGAGACTATTTAATCTAAGAGGGCTACGAAGAGCAGTTGCCTGCGAAATCTACTGTATCTCCTGCCATTGGCTGTTGGTTTCTGTGAGAATACTCTAATGTGATATTAATAGAAAAATATCTTTACTTAAGTTAGAAAGAGAGATTCTATTTCAAGCAACTATGTGATCCCTAGCTAAAAAGTGAATAATACCGGCAGAGATAACCATACTTTAAAAATTTGTTACTGAAATTTCATAAACTGTATTTGTCACTAGAAAAAAATATAAAATGTTTGTATGGCAATAAATAATCTTTTATGTCATTTTTATGTTCAGAAAAGCTTCAATATGTGGAAATATCATATGCTATAGATTGATTGTACTCTTCCAAAATTCATGTGTTGAAACATAATGAATCCCTAATTTGATGTGTTTAAGGTAGGATCTTTGAGAGATGATTAAGTATGAGGGTAGAGGCCTCAACAATGGGATTAGTGCCCTTACAAAAGAGACTCCAGACATCTCCCATACCCATTTCTGCTATGTAAGGTTATAGCAAAAAGATAGCCATCTATGAACCAGGAAGTGGGCCCTCACCAGACACCAAAGGTGTGGGGTGCCTTGATCTAGGACTTTCCAGTCTCCAGAATTATGAGAAATAGTTTTCTGTTATTTATAAGCCACCTCTCTATGTCATTTTGTTATAGCAACCCAAACAGACTAAGAAATCATAATCTATTGAAACCTATAATGTTGGATATCTTTTTGCTATTAAAAATAATTTTAGAATACCTGTTTCTGCTCTGTTGAAGATGAAGTAACAATGTAATGTCATTCCCACTTTAGCAACAAGGAAAGATGCATAATTTATAAAAGTAAAATTTTATTTTAGACTTGTCAGAGAATTGAAAACACTAAGAAATTAAAATGAATTACAATATAGAAAATGAAAAGCCCCTCCTGGGATAAAAGATATCTATAGTAGTTTTCATTTCTAATGTAGAAGAAAGAAAGTGAGGAAGCAACCATGGACAGTGGTAAAAAGAAATTGGCTAAAGGTTTTATGAATTTTTTATGCTGTGCTTTGGCTGGTAAAAGGTTTAGAAAATTGAGCAACCACAACCACAAAGAGGTTCTTCACCCATGCACTAACTCTTTCTCATAGAGCATCACTCAATGTGACATATTAGATTTAGTATAGCAGAGAGTAAAAGATGAGAGGGAAGACCCCAAAGGCAAGGTCTCTTGTAGTCAGAGGACAGAACAGGAGAACTGAGAGAAACCCCCTTAGACCATATCAGGGCTCACTGAGGAATACGCAGCAGCTGCCCATTACCCATTAAAGGAAGGATGGGGGAACTGAGATCCACCCTCCATAGATGCTCTGGACTGTCACTGTACACATTGCAAAAATTTTGCAATACTGGCTGCAAGAAAGCTGGACTGGTAGCTTCTACATGACAGAGATCTGGGAACAAGATCTGAGAACAAAGAGAAATTCCCAGCAAACTAATAATCCAAACAAATAACTATGAAACTAGGCTACAAATTAAAAATTGGATCTCAAGCAGTTTGGAAAGTTTGTGGATGGAATGTCAATCACAAAGATATTGCTACAGTTTTCCTGGTGTTCTACTACCAGGACGGGGAAGGTCATAATCATATAGTCAAATCTTTCAATCAATGAGAAACTGAGTCTAATCAAAGTAATATCAAAACTAGCTAAACTACAGGTTAGAGTGCATCAATGTTTAGTAGCTTATAGAAGAAAGAGTATGCCCTTTTCTGGACAAATATTAATTTAATCACTTCTGTTCTTTTACATACAACATCCAGCATGCATTCAAAATAAAGAGACATGTAAAACAAGAAAATGTGACCCATCATTAAGAAGGAAATCCAGTCAATAAAAACAGACCTAGAATGGCCCAGCCATTGCCTCCTTGAGATGAATTTCAAAATCATTTTGTCAATATCCCCTAAAATATCTCTTTGGGCTTTTAATCGTAATTTTGATTAGAGTAAGTATATATCTGAGGGAAAAAAGCCAATATTAAAAACAAGAAATCTTATTTTGTACTAGAATTATGCTACACTGTATGATACTGTGGAATACTCATAAAATTAGCAGCATAAACTCTATGGTCCTCATAGCATGAAGATGGTATAAGTAGTTTATTCAACAGAAGTACTATTACTTAATAATAATGAATGTCCCAATGGTTATACTTTAGTATTATTAAAAAAATGAAAAAGAAATTTTTCATGTGATGTTCCCAAGATTTTTAATATCTTTATCTCATTTTTCTCTTATAAAGTCACACAACATACTAACTCTATCTCTATAAAAGGCCATGTTGTAATTTATTGAATAACATTGTTTACATGCAGCTTTTAACTGCAGGTAATCCACTATTCCATCCTTCCATCCTTCTCTTTACACAGGCCTGAAACTTAGCAGATCCCAATGTAGCATATATATATATATATGTATACACATACATGTATACATGTATATATACACACATGTGTATAATATATTCATAAAATACACACACACAGAGACACACATATATACATGCACAACGCCCCCATATAATTTATGTGGTACTTCTCAATGTGGGCAAAGAATAATGTTTCCTTCTGTTCACCCAATTGGTGAAACTGTTAGAACTTTATAAGAAGGCAAAGTCTAACCATTTTATTAACTTTAAATAATTTAACAAGTAAAACATCTGAATTTTTTCCCATATTGTCCTTTAAATTTACAGTATGCTTACTATCGATACTTTTTGTTTTGTGTTCTAATAAGAGTCCTGAATGATATCATTATTTTCCTCAATATTATTTTTGCCTCATGAGATTAAATGAATTAGTACATTTTCAACACTCAATTATCTTCATTGTGCAAAAATATTGTGCAGCTAATGAAAACATTTAACTGATTTTGTTACATAATCAAATCATTATGTTCTGCATTACATTTTTCAGTGCATTTTGCATAATGAGGGTTAGAATCAACCAGGGAGCATACACTCCAATGCCATTTTAGAAAATGTTTGATTATGTGTTGTGTTAAAGTATTTTACCCTAGCCCGATAGGCCAGTTTCCAGATTCATTTAACCTTAGCATCTACAAAAAGGCTTCCTGCAGGCATGCCACTGAATATCAAAAGCAGGGTCATTTTTGCCTTGTACATATGAATGCTTCTTGACAAGAAAAAGAGATTGAGACAGACTTCCATTTCATAATTTCCACTGAAGTGCTTTCAGATGTTAACAATTATGTATCCACAACTTTGATTTGAACTGATGACCTTGGTATTGGTGTTTCTATAACCCAATTAATTACTGATTACTGATTCTTTGTGTTTTAATCTGCCCTTTAAATATTCCGTATAATAGCTCCAGGTAGTAAAATTAAAAGTATTTCTTACTGATTTCAATGATAATGCCTTACTCTGGAGATTGCTTCTTGTTGCAGGATTTGTAACCATTCAAACTAAAAGAAAGGCTTTCCATGCAGATGATTAAAGAGTCTGAGCTGTTTCTTGGCCTAAGCAACTTACAGCAGAATTTACAGTTTTAACCATTAAAATGTAATATATTCACATTTTACTCTGAGTGAAAGCCAAAGTCCCTACAATGACCTTTTCCCTTACTATGACCTTCTAGGCCCAATATGACCTTCACCCTCATATCCCTGACTTCACTTCCTATTACATGCCCAGATGCCCTATCCAAGTCATACTCAATACCTTGCTGCTCTCAGAACAAATGAAAAGTTTTCCCATTCATGACCTTTGCACATGCTGTTCTTTCTCTCAAATACTCTTCCCCCAGAAACGCTCATATTCAGTCTTTCATTCCTTCAGGTCTCTGCTCAAATGTAACATAATATAAAATATTAATAATAATATTATGTAAAATAACATCACTCCTCAAGCACTTATCAGCACTCAAGTATGCCCTTTTACTGCTATATTTTTCTTCACATAAATAATCATACTTTATCACACTATGTGTCATGTTTTGCAGTCTTGTTCTGTGTCCTTGGTTCTTGGTGTGTTCTTGGCTGAAGAATGACCAGAGGCACCAAAGTAAGGCAAGCATGAGGGAAATGTATTGAGGGGGAGCAAGATAGGATTACAGAGCAAGAACAAGAAACAGGTTTACAGAGCAATATACATATGCCAAAGATGACAACTGGACCCCTTGTCATAGCAAAAGAGACCTGGTTATGGTCTCGGTCTTGTTTTATAGTGTCCCAGTAGGGACTTCCCATGGTTCAGATGTCATCATGGAACCACTTTGATGGACAGTTTGGAATTATGGGACCTGAGTCTTACTGTGCATGCGGATCTCCCATGAACCTCTCTGAAAGTCCATTGGCTGGGGGTGGGGGGGTAAACTGATATGTAGATTTAACATAACATAATAATGTTATGATTCTTATATGATTTATATGTTATGATTTTAATATGATTTAATAACATTTTATTTATATGGAATATTATTC
Source organism: Cheirogaleus medius (assembly GCA_008086735.1). Lineage (NCBI taxonomy): Eukaryota > Metazoa > Chordata > Mammalia > Primates > Cheirogaleidae > Cheirogaleus > Cheirogaleus medius. The sequence continues at coordinate 46,942,750 of VBSM01000361.1, forward strand.
AATTCTAAGAAACGACAGTGAGCTAACACCGTTTATGCT
>VBSM01000361.1:46942888-47057375 GCA_008086735.1 Cheirogaleus medius
CCCTATTACAAGAGGGAATAAAAAAAAATTAAAAAAAAAAAAAAGAAAAGTAAGTTATTTCTTTTATCTAATGATAATTTTTTTTCAAAACTTTTAGCATATAATCATATTATTCTGTAAAAACATGTTTATTCACTGATATCCTTCACCATTTTATTAGCTCATTGAGGAAAGGATTCATACTTTACTTATATCTATATCTTTAGATCCTAGCCCCAAAATATGTGAAGACTGCACAATTGAATGTGCCTCTCAATTCTGTTGGTTATAATGCCCTATGCAAACTGCCCAGATCATCCTTACCTAGAGAAACACTCAGAAAATTGTTGTAGACACATGGGGCAACTCCATGCAGAGAGAAGCAAATATGAGAGATTATATAATCTAACAAGGATACAATGAGCATTTGCCTGTGAAATCTACTCTTTTCCCTGCCATTGGCTATTGGTTTCTGTGGCAATACCCCAATTTGGCATTAAAAGAAAAATATCTTTATTTAGGCTAGAAAGAAGGGGATTCTATCCCATGCAACTAAATGACCCCTAGCTAGTATATAATCCCACCAGAGAAACCCACAATTTAAAAATGTATTAACTAAAATTTCTTAATCTACATTTGTCATTAAAAATATAAGATAACTCTTTTGTATTGCAATAAATAATCTTCTATATTACTTTCATGTTCAAATAATACCAAAATCTATAGAAATATTGTATGTTATAGACTGAATGTCTGTGTTCTTACAAAAATTATGTGTTGAAGACTAATGCTAATTCCCAAATCATAATTAACCCCATGCCTTACTAAGAGTATAAAAATAAGTTTCCTAAGTAGTTCTTTCTCTTTTACTATTCTCTATCATGGGAATTAAACTAAGTTTAAAACTTATGATTGATCTAGTCCTGAAAATTTCTTCATTCTCACATATTTTGGTTTGTTTGCTTGTTTTTTAATCAAAATTCTCCCAGAGATGTACTTACAGAGAAAAAGTAAAGACAGAATTCACAAGTGTGATCTTCTCAAGCATCATTTAAGAGAAAGAAGTGCTTTCTTGCACCCTCCTTTCCAATTCCAAATAGCACTCAGGACCAGGCAGTAGTACCAGCCCTGGACTGGAAGCACAGAGCACCTGTGATAGCTTTTGCAGATGTCGCTGCTGCTGCTGCTGGTGGAGCCTATTCCTCCAATCAAAATTTGATTCTGCTTTTAGTTACTTGTACTAAAAAAGTAAAATCTCCATTCCTTTCAAAAAAAAAAAAAGAGAAAAAAGCATAGAAAGGCTGTTTTCCCTCCACCTCTGGCATCTGCTGTAACCCTACTGCCTCCCCAGTCTCTCCAGTCGCCATCACCGATCTCCACTCAGACACACCTGATCCCTCACTGATAAGTTTGTGAAGGCCAGATAGTGATTTATTTTCCCCTTCTCTATGAAGGAGAAAAGGAAAACAGTTCTTTGTAATGTTTAGGGTTTTTTTTCCATTGAGCCACACAATCAGGACTGTCCAATAACACTCTTCATTTTTCATTTTCCATGTGGTACCTAATAGCAGCTTTCACCACCTTGACAGAAAACACCTGTTGTGCCATCCATAGAGGCTGAGTGGGAAAGACCTTACCTCAGTCCTCCTCAGACTGACCATTTCATTATTCTAGATTTTTTGAGCTTCTCAGTTTGACAATTGGGAAACCCACCATTAAACCCATCTTAATCTCAGCTATTTTATCTTTTACTCTGTACTCTGAGTTGGGAAGTAGGAGGCACTGTTGCCTTTCAAAACCTTTTATCCATTGTCTTAGTTTGTTCTGGCTGCTATAGCAGAATACCATAGATTGGGTAGCTCATAAACAACAGAAATTCATTTCTCACCATTCTGGAGGCCGGGAAGTTTAAAATCAGGGTGTTAGAAAATTCAGTCTTTGGTGAGGGCCTGCTTTCTGGCTTATGGTTGGCCATCTTTCCCTGACACCTAACATGGCAGAAGGGCCAAAGAAGTTCTCTGGGGTCTTTTTCATTAGGGCACTAATGCCATTCATGAGGGCTCCACCCTCATGACATAATCCCCTCCTAATGGCCTCACCTCCTAATATCACATTGGGAGTTAGGATTCAGCCTATAGTGTATCCTAATAGTGAAACTAGGTGCTTCATTCTCTCAAAAACAGCTAGAGTTCAAGTGGTAGGACAGTAGAACATTGTGTCTAAGGGTGAGCCCAGGCTCTAAGTCAGACAGAATGAGTCCAAAACACAGTTCTGTCACTCACAGACTGTATGGCTACAGAGTTGTTACTTAATCTTTCCAATCCTTAGACTTTCCCTCTGTAAATTTGGAAACATGATATGCCTATTTCAAAGAGTGTGCTTGACACATAGTGTAGCTTCAATATTTTTAGTTATTATTATATTAATACTATTTCTACTTTATGAAAAGGTCCAAATTAATCAAGATTCCTTTCAATCATTTATTCATTGATAATGGTGGTAAAAGAGAAGACAATCAATCAGATCTAATGGCAGAAATGTATTTTGTTTTATTTAGCTATTAACATTTTGAACTCAGGGACAATTTGATAATCTGATGAGGTGCCAATGCTCCTCTTATGCTTGCACCATGAAACTGAATATAAATTTAATGTGATTATGTATCTCCTGAAGCTCATTCATTGATCCTGTTTACTCTAAATAAATCCTAATTTACACCCATAAAAAACCTGAACCACCAAACTAAGGTAGATTATCAGGTTTTGGATTTAGAATATTTTCAATATGTTTTAAAGGTCTCAACAAATCCTTCTTACAGAATAAGGCTGAACTCTGAGATTAGAAAAATAATTTGTATTACATTTGCTAGATTTTACTGAATGCTCTAGTTAAAATGGTTAGTTCAGAAGCTTCCAGTGGGAATAAAGTAACTTTCAAAAAAAGTAGTAATCACTTGATGGGTTTCCCCCAAATAAATATTGAATGAAAAACTGCATGAAGAATGAATAAAAGCAAATATTTAACATAAACTTTTATAGTGGTCTTAATATGTACTGTTTAAGATGGCAAATTTTAGAGTATATATTCTAATAATTACTTCTACTCACATGCACTTTACTCCGAGCTTCCATTAGCCCCACTTCATATGCCACATAATAGGGTCACAGCCCCAAGTGCAAGGAACTCTTCTATACCCTGTAACTGAGGGAAAAGTATAACAATTCTGATATAGAGAAATTTAGAATTTACTATAATTCTCTATTTCTGGAAGTATTTGCATTAGTTATATAATCACCATTCAACTAGATTTTGCAGTTTGATAGTTCAGAAAAAGAAAAATACAAAGATACCTGACTGGGAGGCTAGAGTGTTTATATTATACTTCATGGTATTTGTTTTTGGGCTTAGATATAAACTCTGGTTGTGGAACTGACTAGTTGTGTGCAGCCATGGGCCTGTTAGAAATATAATACAAGAAGGCCTATCTACAGAATTCCTCTAGCCCAAAACAAGGCCCTTCCCCTTGAGTATACTTGACCATCTAGCCCGAAATTGCTGTTGCAAGGTGGGGAAGACAGATACAGTATTTATGTTCTCCATGCAATAGTCATTACTTTTCTATAAAATATGAAGTGACGTTTGCTTTGAACATTCCCATCTCTTCCTTTAATAATTTTCTTGGTAAAGTATTGTGCTACCCAGAGTCCCTCTAGAGAAACAGAACCAATAGGATGGATATATCTGCATGGATATAGGAAGAGATTTGTTATAAGGAATTAGAGACTGGCAATTCCCATGACCTGTCGGCCAAGTCAGCAAGCTGGAGACAGAGGAGAGCTGATGGCATGGTTCCAGTCTGATCCTGAAGGCCTGAGAATCAGAAGAGCTGATGGTGTAATTACAGTCCAGAGGCCAACTGGCTTGAGACATAGGAAAACTAATGTTTCAGTTAGAGTCCAAGAGCCAATGTTCCAGTTCAAAGGCTGTCAGGCAGTAAGAATCCTCTCTTACTCAGGGAAGAGTCAGTCTGTTCAGGCCTTCAATTGATTAGATAAGGTCCACCCACATTGTGGAGGGCAATATGATTTACTTAAAGTACACCAATTTAAATATTAATTTCATCCAAAAACAACTTCATAGACACATCCAGAATAATGTTTGACCAAATATCTGGACACCGGGCCCTAGCCAAGATGACACATAAAATTAACCATCACATATATCTTTATCACTTGGAGCAATCCTGTCTACGAGAGATAGAATGCTATACAAATTAATATGATAAGTACATATGTGTGTGTGAAACCCATCAATAGTGTAGCCTAAGGACCCCAGGAACTCTAACACTGTCTTTAGGTCTCTTTCTTTCTGTACCCTGACCCAATATCTCCTACTGCACATTGGCTTTTCCTGAGTGTTAGGGAAAGAGAGCATGACTGCAGATACATCATGTTTATATCATCCTGAAGTTTAGTGATCCTGCATAAGAAAGAATTTAGTGATAGCCATGTTTAGTTGCTACTCAACATCATTCAAACAATTTGCTTATTTCTTGGGAATTTCCCATAGTTTAAGTCCTACCTTTCTTGGATAAGAGGGGAAGTCTCACATTCCCAGCTTCTCTTAAAGCTTATTTATCAAATATGTATACCCCTATAAAAACCTTATTTCAGAATACAGTGATATGAAGGAAGAGGTCCTAGACAAAGTCCATTTCTGGTTTTATTGGGAGTCATACATACTGACTTTTGGGGGAAATGTGACAGATTCTGGCATTCATTATATAGTGTCATGGGCACTGAGTGATTATATACTTAGTGTTAGCTATTTTCCAAGTGTGTGCTAGGAAAATGAGAAGAAGGCTTCATTAGGTCTCCGATGGAGTGCTCTTAGGGTATGGTTTAGGCATTGTTCTTGGATACATGTCATCCAAACCTGACTCTCTGGCCCAAAGAAAGATAGTTTAAAAATTTATTTTCTCCTTAAAGAAGTTGCAGTTTTTATATTAGAGCTCTGAATGATGCAGAGAGCTTTTCTATTTCATTATCTAGCTATTAAATTTTTATTAGACTGGAATAGGTTACATGCATTCTCAGAGCCAATATATGTGGTCAGGATAATGAGTGATATGATTGTGTAGATTTTGGTCACACTCCTTTGCTCCTATGGTCAGGAAGGTTGAGTATTGTGATTGGCAGCTACACTCGAATCACATATAGTGAAGTAGAGGTCATTCCTCAGTTGAGGAAGAACACTGTTTCTAGAAGAAGAGAGAAAGGAATTCTGGACAACAACAATTACCCAACACAGTACTCTGTAATGAAAGTGATTAATTTTCCATTTAAATTATGTCCTTACTTTGAAGAACCAAGTGGAGACTTTTGCAGAAAACATGCAGGGCTACTCTACAGGAATTGGTATTATACTGGATATCTAAGAGCTTGAGTATTGGATTAACTATTCTTTTTCAAGCACTACTCTATGGAAATACAATGGCAGATAAAATAGACATTACAAATCTTAGAGCATCATATAAGGATACAAATAATTAAATAGGTAACTATAGTACAGAGTGATAAATGGTATATTAATGACAGTATTTGCTCTGGAAAAACATACACAAAGCACACAATACCGGAAGTCAAATAAAAGCATCTTAAAGGAGGTAACATTGTTTTGAATTTGGAGTCAAGCAAGAACTGGGTTCAAATTCCTGTTCATAATCAGCGATGTGTACTTAGGCAAGTTATTTATTTGCTTACTTTCATCATGTGTGAGTTGGGTGAAATAATAACTTACTTCATGGAAAGTCATGATTAAATGAGATAACACATGTAGAGTTCATAGCCTGGTACAGGGTAAGCACTCAATAAATGTTTGCTTTTACAAATTTATCTTTCATTATTTTTTCTGGGTAAATGTGGTGGGGCAACTTGTGTTTAAGTGGAAGGGATACACATGGACCCAAAGATAGCATGTCATCTTCCAGGAGTTAAATGAGGGATCTAGAGAAAAGGCTGCAAGGGTACAAAGCTAAGTTACAGATCTGAATTTAGCCTAAAAGCCACAAAAATATTATAGAATAGCTGAAGGAGGTAAGTGATATGATCAGGTTTGTGTTTAGATAGATCACTTTGGTTCCATGTAGTCACTGTTCAGAGGGCGAGATAGTTATCAAGCTGAGCGACAAGGCTGGATAAGATGTAATTTACTGGTTGGCTGAATTATGTTAGCAGGATGGGACAAGAGAATTGACAAATATGAGAGATATATGGGAGGTTAAATTGGAAGAGTTTAGTGATTTTAGTCCATGTGGGAGAGTATTGGGTGAGGGAACAGTCAATGTCTTCTGGACTGATAAACTAATTAGATTGTTGGAGCTGTTTGTTTATGTATAATAGAAAAAATTAAAGGGCACTGCTGGGGTTGGAGGTGAGGTCTGTATACAAATTAGAATTGAATACATTGATAATGGAGGCACATATATGCCCACTAAGCCTTTTTTTCTTTTCTTTTTTTTTTTTTTTGAGACAGAATTTCACTCTGTTGCCTGGGCTAGAGTGCCATGGCATCAGCCTAACTCACAGGAACTTCAAACTCCTGGGACCAAGCGATCCTCCTGCCTCAGCCTCCTAAGTAGCTGGGACTACAGGTGCATACCACCATGCCCCTCTAATCTTTTCTATTTTTAGTAGAGATGGTCTCACTCTTGCTCAGGCTGGTCTCAAACTCTTGACCTCAAGCAGTCCTCGCATTTTGGCTTCACAGAGTACTAGGATTACAGGTGTGAGCCACCACGCCTGGCCTCCAGTAGGCTTTTGATAATTCTGGTACTTTAGAAACACATGTGATCTGGGCAAAAAGTGGGGATTCATCAGTACCTGAATGGCAATTGGTGATAATTCATGAGGTCATTCTGGGAAGAATTTGAAGAATGAAGAGAAAACAGTGCTCCAACAGAATCTTAAGAAACAACATTTAGATGATGGGTCAATAACAACTCAGAATCTATGACTGAAGAAGATCAAAGATTGAAGGAGAAAGATAATCAGGACAGTGAACAAACAGGGAAGCCAAGTCAGAGAGTGTTTGGCAATGTCAAATCTTGCTGAGAAGTTTCAAAAGTCACATATTTAAAATGAATTGAAAGATTTTTCAGGTGAACAAGTCTAGAGAGCTAATGTACAACTTGGAAATTATATAAGTAATAAAACTATTTATATCCATGCCAAATGATTAGACTAGCAATTTTTGCCACAAAAACAAGCAAATAAACAAAAAATGGGACTATGTGAGATGATGGATATGTTAATTTACTTCACTATAATAATCTTTTATACTATCTGTGGTATCCCATAATATCATGTTGTATAACTTAAATATGTACAGTAACATTTATTTAAAAAAACAAACTGAGAGGTGATTCCTTGGAAAATGGAATTGCAGTGTATTAAGGAGTAGACCAGGCCAGGTGTGGTGGCTCTGGTCTGTAATACTAGCATTCTGGGAGGCCAAGTCAGGAAGATCCCTTTAGGTCAGGAGTTTGAGACCAGCCTGAGCAAGAGTAAGGCACGTCTCTACTAAAAATAGAAAAATTAGCCAGGCATGGTGGTGCATGCCTGTAGTCCTAGCTACTCCTGAGACGGAGGCAGAAGGATCACTTGAGCCCAGGAGTTTCAGGTTGCTGTGAGTGAGGCTGATGCCACGGCACTCTAGCCTGGGTGACAGAGAAAGACTCTGTCTCAAAAAAAAAAAAAAAGAAAGAAAGAAAGAAAAAAAAAGGAGTAGACCGAAGAGTTAATGGTAGGTGAAAACAGGAAACAAAGATTTTACTTACAAATGCTTTGTCTGTGATTTGGAAGGACAGAGCAGGAAAGGAATTAAAGAGTGGAATTCAGAGATTTTGTTTTGTTTTGTTTGTCAACATGTGAGGTATTTAGGTATAGTTAAAAACTGATTTGAGAGTCAGGAGATACAGTCATGATGAAGATATAGGAGATAGAAAGGTGAAGCATAAAGAAAAATCCAAGAAAAAAGTTGAGCTAATGAGAACTGGAAAAATTAACTTTAAAAAAGATGCAGCTCTAGTTCCTGTAACAGGAGGAAAAAAGAAAAATATGAATTGGATACAGGAAATCAATACCCATAGGTAAGAAATGCGAGGACATTTTAGAAGCCATAAAAATCATTGCTTTTTGTGTATTCAAATTTCTGTGATTTGAATGTGAGTCAAGGGTAAAGTGATTCATAAAAAGAAAAATGCATTTTATTGACAGCTTTTGGATAACACGTTTTCATTATGTGACTTTTTTTTTTAATATTTCCAAAGTCAGTTGTATCTTTGCTGCCACTGCTGCTTTTAAATGATTTTAACTTGAGCCTTGAGGCATTTGAAGATAACACAAATCATCACCAATTTTCAAAAATTGTACTGTTGTACTAATCACAGTTTGCTTTTTTATGTGTATATTTAGGGGTTGTGGCATGAGGAAAGGTAGCAGCCATTCATGGACCAGTATATTCATTCCTAATAATAGACTCTGAGTATTGGGTGGACACAACAATGAGAAAGAACAATAGCTTTCTGTTAAACTTGGAAATGATATCTAAAAAGCTTATCATTGTTTAAACTTAATTGGCTTAAGTTTACTACAATAATGTTGGCATCAGTGTTCCGTTAATATAACATGAATTTAGCCAGAGGCTATTAGGGGAGAAAAGGAGTTGATTTTCACATTTGAGTGTACAGTACCTTACTTTAAATGAGAACAGAAACTTAGATTTGAATTGAAATGACATTGACATGAATATACCCCTATCAACTTGGGGGTTATATCTGTACTCCCATACTCTTTTACAATTTGCAAAGGGGCTGTTATTGCAAATGTTATTTTTTCCAATAAAGAGACAGCTCATTAGATCTCATTACTAGTCAGCAGCTGTCTCAGAATATAGATTTCCAACTTGGAGCAATACATCTTTCACAAATGCTTTCACTGAAAATGTGGAAAAGATCTATTTCATCGTTAACCTACAGCGACATTATACATGGCTGCACTTACACCTTTGGCTTTTCTGCAGAGCATTTCATAGTTTAGTAACTTTAAGTTGAATAATTCAAGTTTCTTCTAAATGTAATGCTGGCTGCTTATAAATTCTAAAGGGATATTGAAAGTTATTTTTTCAACCCTAACTGGTAATATGTTATTTTCAGATCTGGATAAAGTCAAATAAATCAACAAATATGTTTTCAGTAACACATTCTTTGTGTAAGGATGTGGAGGATAGAAAAAAATGAAGTATAATCTCATTTTCCCTGTGCTCAAAGAGCTTACACTCTAAATGACAGTAAAGATGTGCATGCTTACAGAGTTAAATGATGTTTAAAAGCAAGAACTTAAGAAAAGTCATAAAATAATACATGATTCTTTGTCACATGCCTTGTACAGGAATAAATTATCAGAGAAGAAATAAATCATTGTGGACAACAAAATGTCTGGTAAGTCTTCCCACAGGTGAGAGAATAACTTCGTTTTTGAATATTTTGAGAGCTAAAGAAGGGTTTGTATTTGTGGTGTGGTATGTGTGTATGTATGAGCGAGAGAGAGAGAGAGAAATAGATGGTGGAGGAGGGGCCTCGTACAAAAGGAGGCTGATAAAATGGGAAGGATATTCAGGTCAGACGATCAATGCAAATAATAAGATATAAAAGGATATGTAAGATTTTATATATGAAAACTTATAAAAATTTATTTAAAAAGGACTGTGATGATGGAAGTCTATAGTCAGACCCTACATAATCCCTATGAAAGGATTCTGTTAATACGAGACTTAGGTATTAAATTGGAAGGGTAATGCAAGGTCAGGTTATGGATTACCAGGCTTGAGTGTTGGACTTTTACCTGGAAAGAATGGAGACTCTGGATTACTCATAGGAAACACTGATTTCAACCAGCGGTGGCCTGGAAGATGAAAATTTCAGTAATCACTGGAGGAACAAGAAAAACAAAAGTCAGTTTGAGAATAGAAAACAATGGATATATATATATGATAGTCATGGTGATATATTTCAATGGCTAAAGGATAAGACATTTTATACAACTTCATAAATAAAGAATATGATAAGAATTACAGATAGATGATTCCACAGATACTTTTTAACACTAAGAAACATTTTATGTCTATAAAATATCAAGTGTCTCAGTCAACACTCTTCATCAAATGCTTTCTTCTTAGTTTCAAGCCATTATATGTACTACAAAATTTTATGTATATAAATCCAATATTTTCTAAATTTTACTTTACTTTTTCTTTACTTGATACTTTAAAATTTTTTGCAATTATAATTACATAATAATGGCCTATAATTTTTTTCATTCATTCAAAAATACCTATTTAATACCATTTGGAGGTGACTGCACTGCATTTCTTTTCTTTCTTTATAATATTTGGAGTTTTGATAATTAAAAACTAACCTCTAGAATCAAAAATCTATTTTTCCCAAAGAATTAAGTAGTTGTTATGGTGGTTTTTTTAAAAAAATGTACACAAAAAAGATTAAAACTCATTCCATGAAAGCTAAGTGTAATAGACTATCCTATCATTTCAGGAGGAAAAAAGAATTGTAAAGTAGATGAGGTAGATGAGGTTAGATTGGAAAGCAGGAACCCATCCAGACTTTGAATCCATTACTGAAAAGGAAGGAAGGAAGGAAGGAAGGAAGGAAGGAAGGAAGGAAGGGGAAGGGAGGGGAGGCGAGGGGAGGGGAGAAGAGAGGGAGCGAGGGAAAGGCAGAATTACCAAAAAGAATGACATTTCTTGCTTCACTCATTACATGAATCTTTACCTAGAGTCCCTCAAAGTTCAGAGCCTATAGGTGCTTTTTCAGGTGTCCATAATAATAATCTTTTACATATTTTTGTGGGATGGGGTTTAGGAGCCAAGGCACAGAGGGTACCAGACAGAGAATGATTTGGTAAGTTTATTTATTTTTATTTTTTTATTACAGGGTATTATGGGGGTGCAAACATTTTGGTTACATGTTATGACTTTGCCACACTCAAACCATGATTTGAGGCATGCCCTTCCCCCATTACAATGCTCACCGTGTCCATTAGTTGTGAGTTTACCCACCCCCAACCCACCAACCCCCAAAGAATATTACTACTGTGGGAGTATAGTAATATTCTACACTAAGTATAGAATATTAGTATTGATCAGTTAGTGCCAATTTGATGGCGAGTACATGTGGTGTCTATTCTTCCGTTCTTGTGATACCTCACTTAGGAGGATGGACTCAAGCTCTATCATGAAAAATATAAGAACTCCTAGATCACCATTGTTTTTTATAATTGAGTAGTATTCCATTGTATACATATATCATATTTTATTAATCCACTCATGGATTGATGGGCACTTGGGTTGTTTCCACATCCTTGCAATAGTGAATTGTGCTGCCCATAAACATTCAAGTGCAGATGTCTTTATTATGAATGACTTTTGTTTCTTTGGGTAAATGCCTTATAGTGCTATTGCTGGATCAAATGATATTTCTATTTTAGCTCTTTGAGGTATCTCCAAATTCTTTTCCACAGGTTACGCTAATTTGCAGTCCCCGCCAGCAATGTAAGAGTGTTCCTATCATTCCACATCCTTGCCAGCATTTATTGTTTGGGGATTTTTTGATAAAGGGCAATCTCAATGGGGTTGGGTGATGTCTCTTTGTGGTTTTGATTTGCATTTTTCTAATGATTAGAGATGTTGAGCATTTTTTTATATGTTTGTTGGCCATTATTCTGTCTTCTTCTGAAAAATTTTGTTCATGCCATTTGCCCATTTATTGATGGAGTTGTTTGATTTTTTCTTGTTGATTTTTTTTTTGAGTTCTAGATAGATTTGTGTTATCAGCCCTTTATCAGATGTGTAGAGAGCCCATTCTGTAGGCTGTCTATTCGCTCTAATAGTAGTTTCCTTGGCTGTGCAAAAGCTTTTTAATTTAATCAGATCCCATTTGTTTATTTTTGTTGCTGCTGTGATTGCTTTAGGGGCCTTCTTCATAAATTCTTTGCCTAGGCCAATGTCTAAAGAGTCTTCCTTACATTTTCTTCTAGGATTCTTAAGATTTAATGCCTTAGGTTTAAGTCTGTTATCCATTGTGAATTGATTTTTATAAGAGGTGAGAGGTGGGGATCCAGTTTCAATCTTCTGCATGTAGCTATCCAGTTTCCCCAGCACCATTTATTGAAAAGAAATTCTTTTCCCCAGTGTGTATTTTTGTCTGCTTTGTCAAAGATTAGATGACAGTGTGTGGATGGTTTCATCTCTGGATTTTCAGTCCTGTTCCAAAGGTAGTTACTCTAAGATATATTTTCAATAGTAAAGCATTTTCAAAAATAAACATTTTCTTTTAAGGATGAATTATGCTCTCTAAGTAGCAAAATATTTTTAACAGTTCTCATACTATGTCTTTTTTTCTTTCTAATTTACTAATTTTTTTTTAAGTTTTATGAATAGGATTCTCTTTGACCTGGTATTTATCCATAAACATTATATGGAGAACATTTTGGGATCTTTGTTGTCTAGAATATTGTTAAAATTTTACACTTCAATATTAATCATGAAGACATGTGGTATAGTTTACATTTCCTGTTACATGTTTTAGCCAAAATCTCCTCTAATTGACTTCCACGGTGTTTAGCTGCATTCTCAGTAAGGGAACCTATTTTCCAATCTTTATTGGTTTTCTTCAATGTGATCACATCTGCCACCTATCTAGCAGAAAGTCCTAAATTTCGTAGCATGTGAATGCTACTCTTTCTCAGTTTCCACTGCTGAAGCAAATCAGACATGGGGAAATTAGAAAAAGTTGCTCAAGCTCTCATCTTACCCAGACATCTTTTCCATTTTGTTTATCCAATTTTATATTTAAACTTTTTCATTTTATTATAATACTGTTCCAAGATGACAAACATATATGTATGAGTAATCACACAAAGACTAATGCTGTGAATACTAAGGGTTTACAACAGATAGTAATGCCTATCATATCTTCTACCATGGGATCAGTTCTAGACTAAAACAATTTAAAACATATACTTTAGCTAACTTAATTATTATTGTAACTTTTTACATTACTTAATTATGAAAAAATACAGCAGCAGTCTTTCCACTTAAAAAATATTGGAAAAATGTTCCTATAAAATTGTGTGGACCAAAGATTTTAAAGATCCTAAGATCCATTTATGCAGTTAGATTCATATTCATTACAATAAACTGTTTTTAATAATTCCTGAGTCATTCCTTTGTTAATGCAGACAAGCAAAATATAATATTTTATAAGGTAAACAATTCTCTATCTATTGTAAAAGATTCAGTATGACATATTTTACAAATCTTAGGAAATCACTAGTATCTAATTCCACTTACCATAGGTGGGGATTCTAAATGTATTTTAATATATCTTTAATTGTGGTTGATTTCAATCCTGAGAATTTCAAAAGCAAAATTTTGTTCATTTCATGTTGTTATACTTCTTACAAAATAATGTATATTCCTATGGATACATTTTATCTATATGGGGATATCATTTAGAATATAAAAATCATTATATTCATTGAAATTTAAAATGGCAAATAAAATAAAGATGGATATTAAAATATTACTATCAGTATTTAAAATTTCTTGTCTGGGCACAGTGGCTCATGCCTGTAATCCTAGCACTCTGGAAGGCTGAGGCAGGAGGATCCTTTGAGGTCAGGAGTTTGAGTCAAGCCTGAGCAAGAGTGAGACTCTGTCTCTACTAAAAATAGGAAAAATTAGTCAAGTGTGGTGGTATGCACCTGTAGTCCCAGCTGCTCAGGAAGCTGAGGCAGGAGGATTGCTTCAGCCTAGGAGTTTGAGGTTGCTGTGATCTAGGCTGATGCCATGGCATTCTAGCCTGGGTAATGGAGCAAGACTCTGTCTCTAAATAAACAAAAATGAATTAAAATAAAAAATAAAATAAAATTTCTTTAAGACAATGATTTAAGAACTGGTGATTGAAACTAGCATTTTAGAAGTTGCAGTTGGATTCAAAAAGAAAAGAAGTTGATATGGGTTTGTTAGTTAAACATCTCTCTTTACTTTGAGAAAGGTCTATTAGACTAGTTGGTGACATTATTTTTTTATACTGCTATTTTCCATAAAAGATTAAGATCAATTAGATAATTATAAGTGCATTATTGATAGTTTGTTATAATTTTCTTTGAGTTTAAACTTGTCATTTCTAAAATACTATTTTAGTTTACTAAATTTTCCACATAATTATAATTAGAAGCAGATATAGAAACATGGTATTAATATGCACCTTGCACTTTTGATATCTGTTACACAAAACAAATCTAGTCATTTATTTTCATTTGAGAAACTGAGTTGGATTTTGGCCAATGAATAATGTATATTTTATTCCTAAGGCAAAGTTATTCACCTGTTGGAAATCACATAAATGCCAACCCTTTCTTTTCACAGCCTGATTGGAAATTATTTAATGACTTTTTAGTATTGTTTAGCCAAACTGAGAAAATTGTATCTAATCTGTTATTCCCTGTTGTTTTGAGGTATTTCATTTAACAGAAAAACGTTACTAATAGGATAAACATACTGTTCCAATATTCATGATTTCCACTACTTTCTCATACCTAGCTATAAAATTAGTTTAAAGAAAATAGCCATGTCCTGTCTGGTATGGTCTTGTCTTGGTTTGGCTTGGCTTTTCTTGCCTTTTCTAAAACTTTAGGGCATATTAGCATTTAGTATGCAGACATTTTTGTTGGTCAGAATTAAGAAGACACTTTAGAGACAAATTATCATTAATATGATATTAAATGTCAATATCATCTCTATATCTATGTTCAGAAATACTTATAACTGTACTATCTATTTGACCAAAAATTTCTTTCACCTGCTGCATCATTGTAATATTTCATTTAATGAGGCCATAGATTCTAAAACATTTGTTTCAATTTGTATCATGTATATAGTTGATCAATTGATAGACTACACTGTGCTCCAGCCTTTATATTTGAAACCTAACAACTACTTTCCTAAACAAGTTTTTAAAGTTTTCATTATTAAATTCATTTTCCTTTCTCCCAAGACATTTGAAAAGCAGGGTTTAAAGAGAGGTATATAGATCCTTAGTTGCTGTTTATACCACATTTATCTGAACCATATTGGAGAAGTTTATAACTCTAATTCTTTTTAGCATTTATTTTTATCATAACATCTCCCTGGTCCAATGTAATTCATTATTACACACATTGCGTTGACTGTTAATAACAATCAATTAAGAATCCCTTGGCCTCCTATGGTCCGTGTCCTAATCAAGAGTGGCCAAAATAATGTTGGCCATGAGCTCTGCCAAATAGACCATTAGCTACTGATAATTTGTTTCAGTTAAAACCTCTATTTACTATAAATGACCAGTTCCAACAAACCACAATAAATGACATGTTATTTAGAAGCTCTGGTACCTATGTGGTAGACTAATTCTTTTACTTCAAATGTTTTCATTCTTATTTAGATATTGACTAAATTTCAAGGTTAAATAACAAGAAATCTTATAATAAACAATAGCCCAAATATTCAAAGTAGGACATTCTTGGCAGCATAAGTACATACTGATAGAATGGTTTATAGTAGAAAACTAGTAAAAACCTAAAATAGTCATTTTATCATTTAATATAAAAAATACTATCACAAAAAATTTCTCCTGCCATGTACATCCTCAGGAGAGTCTCTTTCATGAAAACTAAATGCAAGCATAGATTAAACTGCAAGAACTTAACTTGTCAAATAAAAAAAGCCTGGTGAGCAAACCATCCACACATGAGCTAGGTGGATCCTGAAGCTATTAGTGCAAGATTTTTTTTTTTTTTAATATAGTGTGGCTGCAGTGCTATCTCATAATATTTGAATCCTGGTGTAGCATGACCCTCTCTCTCATTGGATTCTGAACATCTAGCGGGCAGGGATTCTACAGTATGTTTTAAAGCTTTCATTGTCTGAAGGTAGTGTAGCATGTAACATGCCCTAAAGTGTACAGTGGACCTTGTTTCCTACATTCTATACCTACGTGCACAATTAGGAAGAAGTGGTGGAGCAGGTCCATGTTATACTCCTTGAGTCTTACTTTCTTTGGTATATAATATGACTTGCTTCCCTAAATCATTTTCCTTGTGAAACTTTGGATTTTTCTGTCTCTCAAGATTAAAAATCCAACAACAATATTGTTTAACAACAATAGCTTATATTAGTCCAAACAAATATTCCTAAATTTGGGTTTTAAATTCCATCTGCAATTATATAATTGCTTATTTCTTATAAGCAAAATGAAGCAATGCTACTGTTTTGTTTAAAAGTATTTAAAATGTAATTGCCTCAACACATTAGTAAATCATTAAAACCTTGAAGCAAATGACTTTCCAAACTACTGCCACCCCTGAGATCATCCCTTCCTACAGTCTCTTAGTTTCAAGGATCTATAAACATTTCACACCTTGAATTCTCAAGGTTACTTCAATCTCAACATCTTAATTTCATCATTTTCCAACAAATATGATGTTCATCTTACAATTCTATCAATAGTATTATAATTCTCTTAGACATCCAAAGGCCCAAATCTTGAGCTTTTTTTTACCTTCCCCAATTCCACATCCAGGCACTTGGCAACCTCTTCCTCTGCTTTGCATTCTCTCTATAATTTACTCATCTTCATAGAACAGGTTAAATTGCATCTGCTTTGTCACATTTTTTCTTAGTCATGATCTACTTGGCTTTGTTTTCTATTGTAATTTCTTAGAATTCTAAGCAATTTGCAAAAAAATAAAATTATAAATCATTTTAGGTTTATCTCCAGAAAGATGTATTGGGGATAAAATAATATAAGATTGTTTGGGGTTTATATTAATGGTTAACTTGGAGAATAAAAGTAAAATTTTATATTTAATTTAACAATTTGAATTTTTTAAAAACTTTGGAAATAGAATTGTCTATAATTTATACTTATCTTCTAACTTGAAGTAATTGTGCTTGCAAGAATGTACCACACTTTTATGATTTTAAAGAATTACACTGCTATTTGTGGTGCCTGACTTGATTTTCTAAAACAATCTTCCTAGAGAAAATTTGGATTTCTTTCTCTCACTTTCAAAATTAAAAGGCTTTCAAAAATTACAGCTTGTATGATTATAAATGAATAACTTAAAATTTGGTGTTCAAATTTGACTTATAATTATTAAATCTCAATTAACTTTTATCATTTTATGAACATAGGGCATTTATATCCCTTCTTCCTCCTGGATATAATAATTAAATAATTCATAGGTATCATTTTAAGAGTAAGTGGAAAAATTCTGATATTGAAAGCTGAAGTTATTGAGACCAGAACAACTTAATTGTAAAGCTTAGAAATAATTATTAAGAACGTTCATTTATCAAATATTATGATATGAAAACTCTTATTTGGAAACTAAACTAGTTTAGGACATCATTAAACCCCTTAAAATGTTTTTGTCATGTCATGGGCCTCCCAGAGCCATCTGACTTGTATACTAATTATTTTTTCTTGGCTACATGCTGTTTTAATTACATTCATTATTTCTGTCATTCTGCAAAATCTTATGCATGGAAGTGTTGGTGGCCTGGTGCATAACCATTGCTTTTTCCCTGCTGTGCTAATGGCTTAAGTCCAAGCTGAGGTGCAAATGAAATGAGTTTAGAAGGCTAAATTTGGCCCCCAGTTAATTTGCTTCACAAACCTGCTACCTATTTTTTTATTGTCATAAGCTGGCTCAATTACAAATTTATGTTCATAAAGAACCCAAAAGTTAGACTAAAATTTGGTAACTTTTATTCTTACCGATTATCAATGATGTTGTCAGCAGGAAGCTCAAGGAGAAGAAAAAAAAAAATCCAAGTATATCCTGATTCTTATTAGAAATTAAGTTTTAGCAATGAGAAATAAAAGTATGGAAGGAAAAAATTCAGTAAAATTAAAAGAAGAAAAATTATGTCAGGGGCATTTTTCATAATGTGTCATATGAGGAATTTTCAGTCATATTTGATTAAAAGTGTTAATCTTGCCACTTTTCTATATTCTTTAATTTTAGACAAAAAGTGTCCCATTGGCATAAATTATTCTCTTTTGCTTCTTGTGTGGTTTTACTCTTGGTGTGCAGGATGATACCTTCTTCTCTTTTGTATTTTCTAAATGGAATGGCAACACACCCTGAAAGTTCCCCCAATCACAAATGGTCCATAATTATAATTTGTCACTGTGATAGAAATCATCCCATTAACAGTTACTAAATATAATAACAAATACATATTTTTTAAATGAATGATATTTAAAGATGTCCATCTATCTGTATTTTTTGCATCACTTATAGACTGTAGGAATTTATAGGATCTATCTATCAAATTTTAAAATTTTAGCTCTTTTAGAAATTAGACAATAATTGGTATATAGAGAAGATATTCTGTTCCTGTGTCAAGTTATTAAAAATAAGCATAAAAAGTCTTTCTTATTGTATCTCTAGGCATATATTTATTCATTCCCTAATATCTAGTGGCTTTAGTTTTTCTTTCATTAGCTTCACAAATAAAGACTTCAGTGCACATTATTTATTATCACAGAAGAAAGATGCAAATTATGACCTCTGTTCTCTAGAAATAGACTTTCAAAAGTGCAAAACAGATAATCACACACAAATAAATCATACATGATTCTTGTTTTTATGTTATGATTACTTTGTTTTTTGTTTGTTGCTATTTATAGCAAACAGAAATTTTGTGTGTAATGATAACAAAATAAAATTGGAAATACTTTTCAGAATAGCAAATTGGGTTTTAAGAAACTATTTAAAATCAATTTCAGATATTGTTGATTGGCTTACTGAACAATGAAATTTAAGAGAAAATGGTAAATAAAAATTAGATAAAGCAAAGAATATCTCTAGTGTAGTCTTCAGAGTTCTATTGTTAGAATGACAAAGGAGTATATATATCCACTCTTTTTAGAACTCCAGATGATTACCCTTCTCTGGGTAAAGTTACTCATTGCACCTATCTTTGTGTTCTTCCATATGCAGGACTGAAATTTCTACTACATTTAGGCCAGGCAGTCAGCAAACAGGATTAACCCAACTATGAAAACTTAAGAGTAAAAACTAAAATAATTTCTCTAGGTATGAGGAATCAAACATCATAGTATGTTTTCATGTGACCATGATTGCTCAATGAAAGCTGATCTTCTTAAGAAAGCAATTGAAAATAAATACTAAAGAATACCAAACTTAAATTCTCTGGAATTTGATTTTACACGGTATATACTTGTCTTCCTATTTTAATATCATTAATTGCTGTCATTCATTGCTTAATTTAACCGTGATTTTCTCTCAGGCTATTGTGAATTTAACTCATCCTAATTTTTATGAAGTGAGCCTTTTCCATGAATCCAATATACTTTGGTATATCCTGCAAACTTAGTCTTAAAAGTTCTTGCCATAGGCTTTCATTCAACCTTTGATCTTTCTCTATTAAAAGAGACCTTTAACTGTGTGTTTACAGTCTCTTCAGTAAAAGATCACATTTGTCCTTTGAATTTCTCTGGTTTTATGTAGAAAATAAAAAGAAACAAATTTAAAGACAGAAAGAACAGAAAATCATGTGGTAATGTCACATTGTGGGTGTTTGAAAACCTGGAGGTTGTCTTCTACCAATCAATGTTTCCTAAGATTTGATCTTCTAAGTTTTTTCCTGAGTTTTCTGTTTTAGAAATATTCTGTCAGAACTCCTCTTTTGGTCTTCTGTCTTTCTATGCCTATAGAAAATGGCTACCTTATATCTTTCTCTCCCTATAGTCTGACCCTTTATAAGTCACAGGTCACCTATAGTTTCTAATACGGTCTCTGATTTAAGGTTATGAACATATCACTTTAAACTAGAGTATAACTTATGAAATCCATATCCACTAGGTAGTAAACATTTTTATAATAGAAATATAAAATAATTTCCTGATACTTTCAAATCCACATATTTTTCTTTTGATAGCAAATTGATCCTTGAATGCAATTAATCACCTAAAGAATCTACATTTAAAAGCCTCTGTACACACATTTTTCTGCTTGGTTTCCTTAGAATAGATTATCATGCTTTATTACAAAGGTTTCACATTCCATGTCCTTTCAAGTCTATTATCTAATTTTATCTTAAGCACTCCTGATAGGTAGGTAGAAGAAAGTCATTTAATCCCCATTTTATAAATGAAGAAAGGAGAGTACAGAGAAGCTAAATGACTTGCCCAAGGCCATGCACATTTCTGCAGTAATTCTGTATTAGAATGACTTTGGAAAAACCAGGCACTAGTGTAGACAATGGCTAATCTAATCTCCCTTGGCGGGCTGGGCAGTTGAAACTAATGACAACCTAGAAATAAGCTAAAACTAAATATTTCATAGAAAACCAACCCTGTAAGTATTATAATTTAATAAAGATGACTAGAGAAAAGGAGTGCCTCTATAAGTACTATCTGTCATTTGCAAATAAATGGCTTCACAGAAAACAACAAAATACAGTAGTGATAACATGTATAAAAACATCACAAAAAGATGATTCATGATGCAAAAATCATATTTGAAAATCTCAAACACATAAAACTGCATAATTATATTCTGGATATATGTTATTAAAGCAATGTAAGACTTTTTTAAGACATAATTTTAACAAATTGAGATTCATTTTCAACTGCCAACAAATCAAATATTTGAAATAGAAGATTTGGCTTTTAGTATTATATCTGTATTTCATTGTAAAGATAGAACATGAAATAGTACCCATCTCTATTTTTAGTATTTTATCTGTATGCTTTATTTCAAAGACAAATTTTATAACAATTTTGTTACAGCTAAGAGATATTAGATGCCAACTTTTTATATGTATCAAGAAGCTGGGGTAGAATAGCTTCATGCTGAGTAAGGAATAAACATGGAGGTGAACTAACCAATGGCTGGTCTCACAAAATGAAGTTCAGTAAACAAAAGCTCATTAAACATGGGAAAAGAAAAGTTACATAATACTTAAAAATGGAATATTGTTAAACTCTGGTTTACCTTGAGAAAGCATAAAGAAGGAATCAAATAGCTTTATGCCTCTGTGATATGGAAAACAAGGAGAATATGTGATAAAGTAAGAATAAAATTCTTCATTATTTTTATGATGTTAGAATACTATGTTTTCTTTCTCCTTTCTGTTGCCTTCTTTCACAGTTCTAAGGGAACTTTACAAGCAACCAAATTCAAAAAGATTGGGGTGGAAAAATATCTTGAAACTTCTAAAGGTTACCACTAATTGCTGGACACTCTGAATTTATTAATATTGCTAAGCTAAATTAGAAGCCTAGAAAATTTAAATTTATTAATTCAGCAAACGTTTGGGTGGCTAATTTTGCTTAATCTGTGTCATACACCATTAGATGTTATGGATATCACCCGTACAAAACCAAATATGGAGCCTACTCTCATAGAGCTTACGATCTTTTTGGATTGACAGAATGAAGCTAGTGATAATGCAGATAATTATATATTAAAAATTGTGATAAGGCTATAAAGAAAAACCGTAAGTGTTAGTTAGAAAAACATAGGACACAAAAACTAATTTTGACTACACAGATATGAATTACATAGCAGGCAAAGAGGGAGGTGTGGGGAAGGGCAGATTTGATCAGAAAACCTTTTCAGTAAAGGAAAAAGAAAGTCTGTAGGTTCTGAGTTTAAAAGTAAATTGTACTGTCAGAACATCTGGAGAATCTTAGGAAATAGTTTGGAAAGAGTTATAAGCATGGAAATGGCACATTCCGATCACAGCCTTGTTAACAACAAGAGCACGAGTGTAAGTGGGGAGACTCAATAGTTGCTTCCTGCAATAGTGCACATGACAGATGATGGCCCCTTGAACTCTGGGAAGGGGCAGTCAAGGTGGATTGAAAGAAATTGATTTGAAATATATATTGTACATATTTTGACAAAACTAGCCTCATGAGAAATGGCAATTTTTCTTACTGGAATAAAAGCAAAATGACTTAAAGGAAGAAAAAAATGTAGCATTTTAATTCAACAAAATTAGTAAAAGGTATTGTATACATATCACAAATTTTGAAGTCCTTATTTTAGATATTCTGCATATGGAAATATATATATATATATTTAAATCATGGGTGGCCTACTCACAATTTTTATTCATTAACACTCTTCACTCCTATGTTCCTTTCTCTACTATTTTTTTTTTCTGGGCTAGAGACAAATACAGACGCTTGGGTAGAAAAGAATTTTGCACTTACATCTCCTCTGAAAAAATAAGATTGACCACCACGATTTGGGACACTTTATCCTAAATAGAAAGTCTGAGGATGTAAAATCTTCTTAGTGTTACTGCTTTCTAGTACTGAGGATATCTTCTTCCTCTGCAAAGTGCTAGACATCTTTCCTGAACTTTAGAACTTTCTCCAGTGTAGAGTGTGACCTCTCTTCTCATTTCTCTTCCTTTCTCCCAATGTGTCGGGGCTCAGTGTGCAAGCATTACACAGCAGACGCCAGACACAGCACCTCATGTGCATGGAGTTGAGTTGTAATTGAGCAGAGAACACATCCGATGAAGCAAACTTCTTACATGTCAGTTTCAGCAAACACAGAGGAGAAACAGTGCAGAAATGAAGTTCTATTGGGATTGTCCAAGAGTCAGCTATCTTCCCATGTCCCTCAAGCTAATGGATCACAAAGCTCCAAATCTACATCAACCAATCATTCAGATTAATAATAGAACAATGATAGTTCACATTTGTTAAGTACTTTGTGTCTGGCATTGTTTGGAGTTCCTTGTATGCATTACATCCTCATCACAATCCTATGAGAGTTACTGTTGTTATCACTATTTGATATATGAAGAAACTGAGGTAAAGGACAATTAAGTAAACTTCTACAGTCACATAGGTAGTATGTGGTGGACCAAGACTTTGAATCCAGATGGTCTGGCTTGAGCCCACTTTCTGCAACAGCATCAGGAAATGCCACTCTGAGGAAGGTTCAAAAGGAATCCCAGCAAAATAAAAGAAACATAATGTGGGAGGAAGTAGACTAGTGTATATTTTAAACAATACTTGGTCATAGTGTGGGAGAGCAATGAATAAAAACATGTACTTAATGAAGTAAGAGAAGTCCAAAAATGAAAACACAAAGAGCTTATTGAGAGCTAAAAATTATGATGGCAGAGATAAAGAAAGGGTGTAAGAAAAGAAATAACACAGGTTTTAAAATATTAAAATCCATAAAGAGAAGAGCAAGCACAGCACATCAAATAAGTGCTGAGAAGGCCTTTGAAACCCTCCTTCAGAATATGAAGGAAGAGGGAAAATATAATAGATGACAATGTTCAGAGAAAAGATGATAGCTTTAAAAAAGAGATAATCGAGATTCAATATTCTAATAATTTTTATTATTAAGATAACAACAACTGGTATGGCACAGAAACAATATTCAAAGATACAATAGAAGAAAGGTTTGCTGATCTGAATAAGATATAAATATGTAGTTCACAAGGACTCATCATACATGAGGCAAACTTTATGTAGAAAAAGCAATATAAATATCTCTATATAATGAATATATATGCAGTATATTGACATGTATATATATATGTTAACAGTTTTAAAATTTGAGAAAATGAAGAATCTCATAAGCACTCATTCATAAAGAAAAACAGTAGATTACTATTCTTTGAAGCAAAATCAAATTGTAGAAATGAGTTTAAATGTTCTGCAGAGCTACTTTTTAAATAACTAACTACCCTTTCTAGGTAGTTATGATTGAGATGTTAAGAAACATGTCATCAGAGAAATTTGCTTGGCTTTTTCCAAAGAGTTTTGGGAAAGAGTGTATGACACCTCATAATTCTGGGCAAAAGAAATATATTCTTTGAATCTATTTGTGATGGTTTTTTGGGCCAACATTCTAGTTAGATTATTTTCTTACTTATGGGACGTGCACTTCGGGCCAAATACTGACAGTCGATACTTGTAGAAAAGTTTCCATCAGAGATAAGAAGATGCTTTCTATTTGTAACTGGAAGACAATCTGGCAGAACTATTTTATGAATAAATCTGTAAATACTACATACAAATACAGAGAGAAAGTAAAGGGATACACTCGCAAGCCATGGAGTTGCCTGTTTTTAACTATACAATAGACAAACCTAGTTCCCATTCTGTTAAAATTAATAGCACTTAATAAAATTTCTTACTATATAAAATGTTTACAAATGTTTAATACATAAGGACTTAGTCATAGAAAACACTGAAAGTACATGCTAAATGAATCAACATGTGTTTAAATGTATGAAAAAAAAACAGTAAAAAGCAACAGGGGTATACATTATACTGCTCCACCATTCTGAGCTATGAATTCAATTCCATTGTTGACTTTCCTGTTTTTTTTTTCCCATCATAAATGTGTTTGGTCATTCTTTAAACATTTCTGGTTGTTCCTACTCTTCTCATTATAAATCCTCCTTTGAGCATATTTTTGTGGCTTCCATCGTTATTACCATTATGGATACATACACACACACGTACACACACACACACACTAGCTCCCTCTGATTTAAATAGCCATTAGAGATCTCCATTTTAGTTTTTTACCATCAAAATGATCTCTACATTTTTACAAATAGTTCACTATTTAGTTTCCCCTTCTCCTCCTCCCCATAATCAACTACTTATCATGCATATACCATTTTAAATGATTATATTTAGAAAATATTTCAAACATTTTCTTATCCTTCTTTCCTAAGAGGAATCAAGTTAAATAAAGTTTTGATCTAACTTGAATTTTTTCCTTCTCTTTTCCCATCATTACATTGTACACCAAGCCACCATGAGATCCCTTTTACTATCATGAGGATTTCACTGCATGTACTCTGTCATTCCAGAGGATCTCAAAAGGATGGACTTACCCTTGAAAGTACTACTTTCATTTCTCTGAATATGAAACTAAGTGGAAACTGCCTCATGCGTCTGCTCCAAATCCCCCACCTGGTCTTCCTCTCCAAGCCCCATTTTACTGCTATAATCCAAATCCTTCTTGACAAGTAATCTCTTCATTGTTTCCTCAGTACTTGGGACAGTTTTCTGTTATGAGGGTTCTATGAGAAGATAGGGGCTAGCTGTTGAGGACTTGTCACATAGGAAGCATTTAATTAAGTTTAGCTTTTTTTTTCCCTTAGAGTTGGTGCTAAGGTTTTCCTGTATGTTAGGCTTGTCTCCCCAGCCAAATCACTGCCTTAGGTCATGTCATATTTAACTACCACAGTACCTTACTGAACACATCATGGACACTTGCTTGTTTTCAATGTCTTACCTTTATACAGAAATCTAATTAATCGGGATTTAAATGTGATTAATTTTTGATCCTC
This sequence comes from Cheirogaleus medius, assembly GCA_008086735.1. NCBI lineage: Eukaryota > Metazoa > Chordata > Mammalia > Primates > Cheirogaleidae > Cheirogaleus > Cheirogaleus medius. The sequence continues at coordinate 46,968,365 of VBSM01000361.1, forward strand.
TAGAGTTCACAATTTAAAGATCAAAGACTGATGACTTCCTAAAGAAATAAAGTTAAGTATTTGTTTTATTTAGGAGATAGGAGATATATATATATACACACACACACACACACACATACACACACATATTTATATATAGTATATACACATATATATACTCATATACACATACCATATATTTATTATTATTGTTTAATTATACAATCTCACTAAAAATTTCCTTATTTATCCCCTTTTATGACTCTCATTTTCTAAAAAAATCAATATATCTTACCCCTAAATTCAACACATATTTTCACTAAAATACAGTAAGAAATGGGATTTATCTTCCCTAGAGATTACAAATCATGTTTTTTGACCACACTAGAATATTGTGATTTATAACTGAATTCAAAGAAATGAGTTATAAATACACATTAGATAATGAGAAATAATATACATAGATATCATAGAACTCTAAATCCTTAAAAGACTAATGACTCTCTAAGGCACTCAGAGTAGATAAATGTAACTGTAGAATTACACTGATGGACCTTTAAAGCACAGCTCTTTGTGGACCATCAACATAGAAAATGAAAGAAAAACATAGCAAAAATATTACATCAATAATGAATGATGAGAATCAAAAGACACCAGAAGATTGCAGTCACAGAATTGTTAGTATGCAAGTCAGCTTCCTAAACTAAGAAATGGAATAAAATAGAACCCATTTATATTTTGAGTGCCACAAAATATAAACGATTTTTCTATGTTTATTTCATTTGAGGTATGTAAGTAATTTTATTTCTCTGACTAAATTTGTGAAATAAGGCCATCAGCAAGTTATAAGCTAATCTATATATATGTATACAGTATTTTATCAAGCTATTGTTTTCATCACTTTCTATACATTGTGTTTGTACCATATTCCCCATTATTAAATAAAACAGCAGCAGAATGAACAGATTTATACACATACAGATTTCAGCTTAAGACAGTGGTTTTATGCAATGATAGTTAGCTATAGTTGAAGAAAAGCAATAAACAATGTCCTAGAAATAATACCTACCTAGTAAAGTCAAATAGAATAAGCATGTAAATCACTTAACACATTATCTAGCACATATAACCTCAACAAATAATCACACATTATTATTATTATTTCCATGAATTCATAATAAGAAAGAAACAAATTATAATTAAAGTATTTATTTTTAAATAAATATTATAGTTTTGGTTATAGGAACAATTATATTCACAGAACACACATGTGATTTACTACAGATTTACATTTGGTTATGATTAATCAGTAATGAGGGAAAAAACCCAATTTTAGGGATTAGATTGATAACTGAACAAGGGGTACATGCCATCCCAATATCTGCATAAACATTAGAGGCAAATGTGATACTGTGATGCATTTTACAAAAGGAAGACAATTTTTCAGCTAAAGATGGCAGGATATGATCTTTCTTAAGCAATTATTCCGTTTGAGATTTTATCCTAATGCCCTGAGGATGTCTTTCAGGTTTCTAATGTATAATATTTTTCATAAGATGAAACCTAAAAAATTAGAAGATAGACTTCTCTAGAATGTAAATATATAGGAGAACAATCCACAACTACCCAATTCCTCTGCAAGGACACACATCAAGAAACACTTTTTATAATTCATTAAAAAATGTAAAATGACAAAGGGGTAATGGGTCAAAATTTTAAGAGTCTCTGATACCCAGGGCCTTTTATTTCCTTGGGCCATGTATCTTTCCTGGTTCTTGCTCTTCTATGTCCAACTTGCATTGTGTGGTAAAAGTTCTGTGGACCCAGCTCTTGCTCCTCCTCTTTCATCATTTGAGTATAAGTGCATTTGGAATATCTATCTTATATTACTCTTCTTTGCCTTGTACCTCCTCCATTGCACCAAAGTATAAGATGAAAGAATTCAGGTGTTTCTGATACACTGGCCAAATGAATAGCTTAAAGGAAACCACACGCCACTAATTGCCATATGCTGTGTTTTAGTTCACTAAGTTATGGCCTAACAGTTCATACCCTGAAACCTCTTGAGTCTCAATTGCCTGAGGTTGCTTGGCATGAACAAAAAAGAAAGAAAATCTTAAAACACCCCCTGAAAAACTCTCAACATTTTTCTAATAACCCCATACTCTTACACTTAGTCAAATCATTAAATATTTATTTTCATCTATTCTAGCATTTATTTGTCAGCTGATTCTTTTTATTTTTTTCTCCCATTTGATTTTCTGAAGACATGGCAATTTATTAGAAAATAGTGGAATAAATAATGCAACTTCTTACACATGGAACATTGTGAGAAACATAGAGGCACATGTTAGGTTGATTAGACCTTCAAAAGTCCTTTAAGACTGAGAAAAGGGTCCTATGGTTATAGTGTTAGCTTACAAAGGATTTTTTCCCCCATAGACTTATAATGTCTTGTTGAAGTTTTAAGAATCCATTTTTAAAGTACTAATGTGCTATTATGAAAACCTAATATTTAATGACTTCCCCTAGAATGTAAATTTCATAAGAACAGGGACCTAAGATGTTTGTTTCCCCACTAGGTCCTATGAAGAGTGCCCTAGTACCTTCCCCCAAATTATTAAATGAGTAGATGAGTGGATGGATATGATATTTTCTGGACTTTATGCTCCATAATATGTTAAATAATTGCTCTAGTAATGATTTGATGAACGACTATTTTTATTTTGCTCTTTTATTCACTAGTCACTGTAGCATTGGGCAAAGTTGCCATTTTGGTAACCTCTAGTAAATTCATTTACAGAAGAAATGAAACTACCTGTATTAGCTTTGTGTGGCTGCTGTGATAAATTACCCAAAACTGGGTGACTTATAATAGAAATTTATTTTCTCACAGTTCTTCAGACCAAAAATCTGAAATCAATATGTCAACAGGGATACATGTCTTCCCTCCAAAAGCTCTAGGGAGAATATTTCCTTGCCTCTTCCAGCTTCTGGTAGATACAGGTGTTCCTTGTCTGGTGGCCACATGCCTCCAATCTTTGTTTCCATCTGCACATGACTTTCTTTTATTCTTCCTATATGTCTCTCTTTTGTGTGCTTCTTATAAGAACTCTTATCATTGGATTTAGGGTCTACCTACATGACCCAGGATGATCTTATCTTGAAATCTTTAATTACTTCTGCAAAGACTCTTCCTTCAAATAAGGTCAAATTCACAGGTTCTGGGGTTTAGGATGTGGACATATCATTTGGGGGGCCCTACTAGTGACACACTATACTACCCTAATATCAAGAATAGTAAAGCTGTGTTTTAGCTGAATGTACGATAGGCTTAAAATAGCACTCTCAGGGAGTCCTAGGATTTCACTGAGATTGTCTAAGGGTTAATGTGGAAATAGAGTTGGAGAAGCCCATAGTTGACTCATTGGAATCCTGCCTTGCCTTCATGTCCATATCAAACATATTACATCTGTCTCTTATTTTTTATATTTTTGGCTTCCTTTATAAGTATTGTTTGGAAGGTTTCAATTCACAAATACTTTGAAAACTGAATAGCAAAAAATAAACTTATGGAGCCAAAGTTGATATTTCTCCTTTCTTTGTCCAAGACAAAGTGACAAGTGACTTGTCAACTCAGAAATATGCAGAAGCTTTTTGTAGTTGGGGAAATAATTTTTCTTTCCTTGAAGTGAAACAAGTAAGGATGATTAGGTACATTGACATGCCCTTAGGTTGATCAAGACCCCTGGGGCTTTCTAGATTTGCTTTTGAGAGGCTATAATAGTTTTCTTTAGCTCAATTTTTTCCTTAGAGTCTAAATGTTATAAAACACCTATAAAAACATATACAGTGAGGAAGGTCTTGGCCTCCATCTTAAAGGTTAAGAAGCAGATAAGACTTTTAATTTTCTGTTTAGAATCTTTCATAATCATTCTCTATCAGTGAAGATATCAATTTCCCAAATGCAACATGATGGTTACTAATGATGCTCAAGGTAGCCAAGAAAGTTATAAGGTTTTGGTAAAATTCAGGATGATCTTTATTAATGATGATTTTATCCTATTTCCTGGAAACTGAAAGAAAAAACTATTACTAAATCTCACTTGTTATGGAGGTCTCTAGTCTCTGAATGTGCCTGCTTACATCACATTTCTCATTAAATAGCCAGAATACACAGAAATAAGAAATATCTGTAAATATACCCCCAAGTTATAATAATATGGGTATTTCTTATGGAAACATTTTAGGACATTGAATTCACCCACTTTTCCAGAATGTGTTTTTATAGGAGACAAGTTAGAATTCTTTTCCTTGATATCAACTAAACAGATAAGGTCCTTGAGTGCTCCCCTGCTTTGTGTCTAGACAAGTTACCTTCTTTTTCCACTTCCATATATTCATCTCTAATTTTAGATGTCACAGGCCCCAGAGTATTATAATTTTGACCAATTTTCTTCTTTCCAAAGGGACAACATGCATCCTACAAAGTCAGGGTTATGAATACTTTATTTAATTTTGGGACAAATAAAATATGTGAACACTCTTGCTGTTACTTTAGAACTCTTGATCCAGGAAAAGCTAAGAAATGTATCTGAATAAAAACAGGCTATAAATAAATGAATATGACATATATATATATACAAGCATAGAAAACCTCAAGCTCAGAGGAAGAACAATGACATTTGGTTCTTCCAAATAGAAACAGTGGCAAAAAGAAAGCCGTTTCTCCCCTTCTTGTCTGATATGAAGAAACAACAAAAGAATAAAAAAGACAGACAACTTTATCTCTAGAATAACTAGAAAACTGCTCACCAACTAAATCACAAGTTGTGAAGCAAAACTGCCTTATAAGGTGAAACTTGGACAGATCAAGAGAGGATTCAGAGAGAGGAACCTATAATTTTAATGTGTGAAGACTTTTCCAAAGCTGGGGTTCCTGCACACAATAAATACCATCCCTGCACCCTATTACTTAAAGCGGAAAATGGTTGAGTGTACCAGTATGAGTGGTTTTCAGGAGCACCTTGGTGCCTTTCCATGTCAAAGAGCTGCCAACCCTGTGGGATTGAAGGATGAAGTACTTGACTTGACACCTCTTCAGGAAAAGATTATCTTTGTTGCAAAGGAATGAAAATAAGTAGTCAATAGCAATCAGATTTGCACTGTTAACTAAAAACCAAAAGTTTTTACATGGAACTGTGGAAATAAATAAATACAGTCATAAAGTAAAAACATAAATATCAATCTAGGAAAAATAATATAACAGACAAATGGCTATTTTCCTTATTGTGTAAAGATCTTTTATAAGTAGTAAAAAAGACTAATACGCAAATTAAAAAATCAGGAAATAATGTGAACAAACATCTCATGGGAAAACAAATAGGCATGGCTTAAAAACATATGAAAATAAGCCTAATCTTAATCATAATTTTAAAATGCAATTATGTTTAAATCATGACTAGTAAGTTTCACTTGTGTGATTGAAAGATCACAATGCCTAATAAGACATTGTTGATAAAGAATATGGGTATTCTCTGTGTGGTAATAAAAAAAAATATAAAACCTTTGGATGGAAATTTGGCAATATCTAAAACATGCAAATTTTTTGATCTAACAATTCAACTTATTGGAATTTATTTTGAAATATACATGTATAAGTATGCATATTTGTGCATCAATGTATGTAAGAATATTTTTCCTGAGACATCAATGAAACTAGGTTTGAGTGTGGAGGGAGACTCTGCTGAATCATTTGTTACTAGTTTAAGTGTTTTTTATCAAGTGCATGACTTAAATAAAATAATTAAATGGATAAGTAAATATGCAAGTATGCAATAAGAAAATACATAAATAGTAACTGCATTTTTTTGTGAGTATAGACAGAAAGCAAGAACAAAAATCAGTGGATATCAGCGAAGAGGCCAGGACAATGTTAACTCAGACTTGTCAGGACAGTAAGAAATGGTCTCATCAATTGTAACAGCTTATTAGAAGGAATGAAATTTCACAAGCTATTTAAATGAGAAAGATATTTGAAGATTCTTTCCTACATCAAAACACATACAAGTACACACACACTCATGACGTCTTTAGCACAGAAAAGACATTTAATCCCAATTAATTTATCAATGTCTTTAAAAATTATATTTTTTGAGAACTTATTAAAGCTGTCATTTAAGTGAAAAACTTGTGTGCTTGAGTTACTGAAAATTCTCTCTTTTTGTCTCCCCAATGCCCAACACACATGAAACAAGAATGAATATGACTAGTACTAGCTATACAGGATTTTCCATGCTAAACAAGCCTCTGACAAATGGCATGTCTTTCAAGGTAGATAAATCTAGACCCAATGTTAGCAGGCACTAAAAACACCATCTTTATCTTTGATGGTTCCTATATTCAGCAGGAAAATGCTCTTTTTCAGTTGAATGCATTTAAATGATAAATAAATAGCTGTGAACTGAATCCTAGAAGAAAAGAGAAAAATGAAAACAATCACTCTTGATTTCTTGATGTGACATATTGTTAAAGATTTTCTTGAACTTTAACGAATATATGCCATATGCTTTATAAGATATAACTGCGGAGACCAAGTTCTTAGTAAATAAAAATGAAAAATTAATGAAAAAAAGATGATTTCTAAACTGTGAATTTTCTAATCAGAGTAACTCAGAGTTAAAAGATATGCTAAAGGGTTTTAATTGCCTCATGTTTAATTTACCTCTTGAAAATCCTAAGAATTGCTTGTCTAGTATGATTGAATGCCTAGTAATAATCTAAAATCTGGGCCCTACATGTAATATATACATTTAATTCAATAGACCCACAGATAGCCTATGGAATATATGTGTTTCTAGATTCCAGCAAATATAAAAATTATGAAAACATTAGTAAGGTTTAACATGATAAGTAATATTAAATTGAGGAATTAGAGTCTATTATTTACCTACTCATTGATTTTTTTATTTATCAAATTAATTTATACATTTAATATTATAATAGATTATTACAATTTAAGCAAATTGAATCCATGCTGTTAATGAAAACAGATTTATTGTGTTACTTGTATAATTATGTAGGGATCCTAGGTAGAATTAGAAAAAGAAAAGATGAAGATGCATTTAGTAAAAAATATAAAGAAAAAAAACAAAGGAGAGAGAGAGAGAACACATTTAGTATATTGAACAAGGGAAGGAGAAAAATAAATAAAAATAATAGTAAAATAATTATGTAATTTTATAAATTACTAACTTTGGAGTTGGAGAAGCAATCTCTTCAACATCACCTTTTACCTCTCTGTTTTCAGCTTTCTTATCTATAAAATGAGCATAATTATATTATTTTGAGTTTTTTTTATTAAGAATTAAATTCTATATCCCTGAAAAATATTTTGAGAGTGTCAGATAGTGAGCACTTAATAATAATAACAGCAGTTATTACTATCACCAGCACTATCATCACAACTGCGAATCTTTTAATCTTTTCTGCAACTTAAGAATAAATACCCTGAGAACCATTGAAAGGTTAATTTATTTAGTCCACCTGTCCCCAACTTCTCCAGAGGTAATCAACATGGATTGAGTATCTACTTTAAAATAGTGGATTACCCCTTTGGGGGTGTGCTTTCCATTTGATTCTTCATACTTCCAGAATTCTTTCACTGATTTCTTCCCATCTGGATCAGCTGTTGCTTCTTACCTTTAGATTTTCAATTGCAATGATGTAGAAATGACCCAAGTGCCCGTCAGTACATGAGTGGATTAATAAAATGTGGTATATGTATTCCATGGAGTTCTACTCAGTCACAAACAACAATGGTGATCTAGCACCTCTTCTATTACCTTGGATAGAGCTGGAACCCATTCTAGTTAGTGAAGTATTCCAAGAATGGAAAAATAAGCACCACATGTAGTCACCATCAAATTGATATTAATTGATTAACACATAAGTATATAGTAATAACATTCATTGGGTATTGGGCAGATGGGAGGGGGAAGGAGGGGCTGGATATATACACACCTAATGGGTGTGGTGCGCATCATCTAGGGGATGGACATGCTTGAAGTTCAGGTGGTGCAAGGGCAATATACCTAACCTAAACATTTGTACCCCCATAATATGCAGAAATATAAATAAATAAATAAAGTAGTGGATTAATTTTAAAAACTTAAAAAGAAATGTAAAATTAATATTTTTCATTCTACTTTAAATCCTTCCTAGTTACCAACCAAAATCACCTAAAAATAAAGTCTGCTTTTCTAGGTACTTATTTTCTCCCTTTTCATTGATTCTGATAAAAATGAATGAACTTCTTTTCTGAATCTATTAAATTACCCCAAACTGCATAAATTTGTGAAAAATATTAACTGATGTGAAAGAGTCCTTTTAACAATTTTTCATAAAAACACGAAAGGAGAAACTTGATCCTTTCTACAGGCCACTCGATCTGTATTTGATAGGAAGTGTAAGAGCCCCATATCCTTCACCTTTTCTTTCACAACACTCCCAGGATACAAGCAGCAATCACTGAAATAATGTGTTGGTTCATTTAATGAATTAAAAAGAAAAAAAGCCAAAATGATCTATTTTTATTTTTTCCATCTCCTCTTCCAGAAGCTCATAGGTTTCTGACAAAAGTTCAAAGTTTTGCTTTACAGTGATAAAATAGTGGAGCTGGTCAAGTATATTTAAGAATTAGAGACCTCTTCTTACAGCTAAGTTCTGGTGACCTCTGTCTGAGATCCTGGCATAGAATTCCAGACAGAGTTTTCAATGGCAAAGTCAGTGTAGCTCTCCTGCTCCCCATCTTACCTGTCAGGGACAATTAGACAAGAACCAAAATGGATACTCGTGTGTAGGAGTCTTTGGGATGGGCTATCCCACCTGAGTGTCTTCAGACCTGGCATCTCTTCCTCTGGAGTCATGCTCCAGGGAGGCCTGAAAAGGAACAGTTCTGCCGGTATTTTTACAGAGAAATATTCTGGCAGTTTTCTTTGTATACCCCCTTATGAAAGCTCTTTCAAGGTTTGGATTACATAAGTGAGAGAATTCAATTAAACATTAGTGATCTTTAACACCTACTCAACCAGATTTTATCAAAGTATGTCCATCCAGGTTCAAGGGTAGCCTTCATCAGTTTATGGTGCAAGGCATGGGAACTCTTGATGGAAGAACAAAGCAATTAATACATTGAAACATTGACTAGATTCAGACTTTTCCTGTTTTATTTATTTATTTTTTTCATTTACTGAATAGCCTGTCTAAAATTATTCCATTTATCTTTCTCTCTCTTCATTTCCTGGGGTCTAATCTTTGATCTGATGTTTGAAGTTAAGAAGTAAGAAAAGAAAAGAAGTGTTCTTGGCTTTTTGACCTACCCAAAAGCCAGAATGAGCTCCTTATTCAGCTTGCTTATGTGAATTAAGAAATGTTGATGTCTTAACCACAGTATCTTTTTTTCCATATTTTCTATAAATGATCTAAAACAACTTAAAATTTCTTGAATACATGAAAGCATGAAACAAATTCATTTAGTTTTTGAATGTTTATTTTTTTTTTGTTAATTGTGGACCACATTGCTTTTTCATAGTTACTTACGGCAAAGAAAAGCTCTAAACATTTGAATATGTAGTAAATAATAGTCGAAGTTGAACCTCATCAAATCATATTTTGGTTAGAAAACTTAAATGAAAATTACTAAAACTGAAGAATAAAAATGGAGAAATGAACCTAGAAAGAAACACACAGCTATATGTCCTAAATACCCAATCTTTTCATTGCCTGTACATGAAAACATTGTCATTGCAGCTGTATATCCCTCTCTCTTGCATGCATGCTAAAGTTATTATATCTCAGACTATCGCATGGTTAAGGCTTTATCTCCATATGCTGTCAGCTTTCAGGGGAAAAGTTGTACTGAGGACAGAAAGCTTAGAAGCCAGTGCTTAGATAAACAGGACAGAGAACTTGTGACTCTCTCTGAATTATACTCTCTAGTGTTAGGATATTAACATGTCTGAACATGCTTAATAGAATTTCTGGTTGTGATTGCATTGGACACATAGATATAGACAGAGAAAGAAGAAAGAAGGGAGGAATAGACAGAGAGATAGTGAGACAGAGACAGAAAGGAGAAATAGAGGAGAGAGAGAGGGAGAGAGAGAGAGAGAGAGAAAGGGAGAGAGAGAGAGAGAGAGAGAGAGAGAGAGAGAGAGAGACCATAGCTTCTTGCTACTCAGAGGTGTGGTTCATAATGTAATAACATAATTTGGGATCTTATAAATACTGAATCTCAGACTGTAAGCCATAATGATTCAGAGTTCACATATAACAAGATCCACAAGTGATTCATATGGACATTAAAATTTGAGGATCATCACAAGATGACTTGTCAGTTATATGTTATTGTGAAATTACTTATGTGTTACTCTATGGATCTACATTTTTTTTTAATTTTTGAGACTTTTTTGTTTTTGTTTTTAGAGATGGGGTCTTGCTCTGTTGTCCAGGCTGGAGTGCAGTGGCTATTCACAGGCACGGCCCCCCACTACTGATCAGCACGGGAGTTTTACCCTGCTGCGTTTCCGACCTGGGCTGGTTCACTCCTCCTTACGCAACCTGGTGGTCCCCCACTCCCGGGAGGTCACCATATTGATGCCGAACTTAGTTTGGACACCCAATCGGCATAGCCCACTACAGCTCAGAACTCCTGGGCTCAAGCGATCCTTCCGTCTCAGCCTCCGGAATAGCTGGGACTACAGTGCGAGCCACCGCGTCCGACAATTCTTGAGACTTTTTAAAAACATGATTTAAATTTTCTAGCTTCTTCTAAAATCTTCTATGGATAACTCAAGAAAGGGTCCTTGTCCAGAAAAAGCAGCTCCCTGAAGTAATGGTGGTGAAGCATTAATAAGTAATGAGAGCAGTCCAAGAGCCAAGTGGATCTCTAAGAATGTTCACATGGGGAGTCTTTTTAATATTAAAGCAAAACATATTAAGATTTGATTTTATTAAAGTACATAGTGGGTGGTCTTCATTGTCCAGGAGTGCTCTGGCTTTGAGTAAGCAAAACACATGTAAAATCATGATAGATTCCAGTGTATATCCTAAGCAATCCTAGAATGCCAATTTATTTGTTTTACAATGAGAAATATGACCATCATCTTCATGTAGGCAAGCCAATCCAGTTAATATGAAGTCAGTTTATAATAAAAAATTTTGTTTTGTAAATAAAGGTTCCCAGATAAAGAGGTAGTAGACAGTGTTACAATTAGGTAGTTTAAGGAATGTCCTTTCATGTGAAAAGCTTTTAACAACTGAGCCAAAACACTTAAGGTAACTTCGGCCAAGTCCTACATCTCCTTTGGACACAACCAATTTTGTATCTTATTTCCATTTATCAGTAGGTGGTGCTATTTTTTGTTGATGTCTTATTTACTTCTTTTGTAGAATGCTAATATAATATTCTGGGCCTCAGTATATTCTGATAAATTTAATTTAAGTGTACTCAGATCCAGTGTTTTCTCAAAGTGAAGTTCTAGATACTGCATCCAAATCCTCAGATATGTTACTAATTCAGCTTCCTGGCCCACCCAGATCCACTGAGTCAGAACCAACTGGAAAGGCATCTAGGAATCTGCATTTTTAAAACTTTCCAGATCATATTCACTTATCTCAATAATCATTGGCTTGGGGCTCTATTCTGATTGCTTAATTAGAAAAAAAAAAACACGATAACTATCAGTTTAAAAGTCCTTGTTTGAGGTTAGTGCTTTTAGTATAGGCCAACTTTTCCAATTACAATTGATAGTTTAACTCTTACAGAACAAATTTATTTGAGGTTCTTAGAATATTCTTCACCATGAGGCCCTCAAGTAGTAACAAATATACGATCATTTTACATGACCATGCAATTTCAAATCTGAATCTACTTCTACCCTTTCTTCCCTTCCCTTTTAATCAATCTATAAATTCTTTTACCAAATATTTTAAGCAACTACTGTATGTTATATCCTTTCATATTTAATCTCTTAAAATGCCTACTAAAGTTTATATATTCAGTTATTTTGTATTCCTTTTTGTTAATTGTATTAACCAAATCTTTTTTGAGTGTCTGCCATATATCAGAATCTTCAGTAAGAACCAAAAATTCACTGATGACTAAAACAAGTGCTGGCATTAAGAATAATTCAATGCATGGTCCAGTTGCTATTCATAGCATATTTAAATGGAAATAAATTGCTATAAAACACAACTCTTCATGCACTTTTGATTTCACCTATTCCAGTTAGCAGAATCTTGCAAATAATCAGGTAAGTTCTAGCTGGCTTCAATGTCTATATTTATCCAAATATCTGAAGGGCTATTCTTAAAATGTCTAAAAATGTTTAAAAAAATTTGTTAGAAATGACAGGCAGACAACCTATAAAAATAAGCAAATTTAGCTTACTGTGTATATTATAAACAATAAATTATAAACACATGCTTCTAATGTTAATAGATGACTCTGTCACTGAGAAATTAGCAATGACCCTTGGCCAGTGTTATCAAGGTTAAGTTCTGTGATAGAAGGGATCAAGGTTAAGTTCTGCTGTAGTCTGGGTGCTTATTTCTTTTCTTTTTTTTTTCTTGAGAATAAAAATCAAAAAATATATCAATAAATCCAAACAGCACTGACTATAAAATATAATAATAGTAATATCTAATTTGGAAGGTAGAGCCAAAAATGAGACAATAAATCTTAACAAATTTCTATGAATCAATATCCTATAGACCACATGGAAAATAGGGTTATAAAGTTTGAATTCTCAATCTTTTGTTTTATTCCGGTATGTTTTACAAATATTAACTTTATATTTTGCCAAATTAGGCCTTATTTCTGTTTGCTGTTTTCCAACCTGAGAATTCCCTGCTGAATTATTGCTCTTTGCAAGTGGGCAAGATGAGCCAGGCAGGGAGCTATGGAGTGAAGAGTTGTGTCCTGCTTGGGATCCTGGTTGAAATGGATTTCTGCTTTGAGAAGAGTTTGGATGCCAATGTATACTCTAAGCAATCCTAGTGATATGTTCTGTACACTCTCTCAGCAGCTTCTCTCAAGAAGGCATTTAGGACAAGCTCAGGTTAATTACATCAGGTCTAATATTCCCAGGGTAACCCAATGTTATACAGAATACATACAAAAGAAATCCAATTACAGTTTGGCATTCCATTTGATTTACTTATTTTAAAATTCTGGCAGATGTTAAATAGGTTCAATAAACTTAAGGGTAATTTTAATACTCTATATTATATTTAAAATACTTCTGAGGAACTAAGTAAAATGTCAATTTCCCCGTGATTTGTTGCTACATTGCATATTGTTTTCTATGAGACTATTAATTTTTCTGCCTCACAGCCGCTGTCCTCATCAGTCCACACTTATGTCCCTTAATTCCTTCAGATGCAGTTCTGAATGAGCTAAAGCTCCCTCTGACATGCCCAAAGGCATCAGGAGAGCCAGATCCTGACAGGAAGCCAGGAAGATGGACCAGCCATCCATTTGTTAATGTGTCACACTCGAATTACACATGGCTGGCTGCAAAATTAAATTGCTCTTTCAGGAGATCAGCAGAGACATAGATACAGCATTATATCTCTGTATTTCTATTGTTTTCGGATCAGAAAATGCTTTACTTGTGTACCCTTGCTAAATTGTGTTCACTGAAAGTGTAGATTGAAAAGAGTATTGATTGCAGCTTTTCCCAAGCCTGGAGTGGTTCTGTGATTTTAGAATTGAACATTTAGAAAGAAAAAGTGTGTGTTTCCAGCCTTGGCACCTGGAAAATTCTGAAAACCTTTAATGACAAGGACTGATAATGAGATGATGTTGTTAAACTTCCTGGTAGTTATCTGTGCAGCTGTGTCCATTCTCCCCTTCCTAAAGTGTTGTATTTAAGCTTCATAATTCTCCCATATATAATACTCATGGCCTGCAAATACAGTTGCATCCATAATAGTAGTTGCTCAACATACGGTTTGATCAAGAGTGAAAAGCATGGTCTAACAGTCAGTGTATACCATTAGCAATTGATAAACATTGATAACAGCAATTCAAATTTTTTCCCTTATGGACTGAAGTTTATGTCTCCTCAAAATTCATATGTTGAATCTTAACCCAATGTAATGGTATTAATATTATATTTGAAGGTAGGGCCTTTGGGAGGTAGTTAGTTTGTAAGTGTGGAGTCTTCATGAATGTAATAAATGTCCTTCTAAAAGAGCCCTTAGACTGCTCTGCACAAATCTCTCCTGCATGTAAGCATATGAGAAGATGGCCATTGGCCATCAGCAAACTAGGAAGCAGGGCCTCACTGAAAACCAGATCTCCTGGCACCTTAGACTTTGGTTTCACAACCTCCAGAACTATGAGGAAATAAATGTTGTTTCACCTACCCAGTTTATAGTAATTTGTTAGAGCAGAGCAGCCCAAACTTACTATGAGACTCTAGATAAGCAAATACAGATTAAGTTGTAGTCACTTGCAAGGAATTTCAATTGCAATTGAATGAATGTCAAAAACAAATTATTTCAGAGAGTAGAAATTAAAACCACCCAAATGAGAGCAAACAGAGGCTATTTATTCAGAGTCAACTACCATGATTTGCATTTGGTAAAGACTCCAAGGTAGGCAGGGGAGTGGAAAACCTTTAGAGTGAATAAAAAGGGAGAGAGAGATAGAGAGAAGGCCTCAGGGATGCTATGGTTGAAGGATATTGGCATAGATGCTAACTTGATAACTAGAAGCAAGGCATAACATGTGATCGACTAGGAGAAAATATTTGGTTTTCTCTGGTTGGCCCTCAGTTAGAAGCAGGGGCAAAAGTAGAGAGGTTGACAGTAATTGACCAAATCCTGACTTTTCTAGGCCTGTTACTGCAGAGGTTGTGGGTCACAGTTCTGTTGTCATATATTATCTGGTCATTGTCCATTTGTATATTCAGTCTCTCAAAAATGTTTGTTAGAATAGTCATTCAGAAGGTAAATTTAAGCAGGCTAGTTTCTGCAGTGAAGCAGCATTGTTAACTCCACTTGTGGGAAGATAGTAAGTAAACATAACATCAAATAATTCTTTTTAGGGTTTAGGATCACTCACTGGAGAGGCTAATGATATTAACCTATTGAAAATAAGCAAAGTGCTCATAGTATCCTGGACTTCCACTAAAGAGGCAGGCAGTCTAGACAGTTCTGAAAATAAACACATAAATGAGGTGACCCTAGATTATAAGCAACTGCACACACGTGCTTTAGTGACTACAGGAGCCAGATGATGCTTTGCCTTCATCGTAAGTCACAAAGAACGGTCAGTGTTGAAAGGAGGAAAGGCTCCGTGTGAAGTAGCAGGGTCAAAGCAGGCTTTCATGGGGAATGCATGGCTGAAGCAGGGCCAACCGTAATGAGATTTGGGCAGGGAGTGTGCAGATAGGGAAGCCATTTATGTAGTGTGGATAAAATAGGTAAAGGTGTCTACATAGAGATGAGATGGTAAATTTGATTATAGGTTCCACTATAGCCAAATAAAATAGCAGAAAGAGCAAAATGAAAGAAAATTGTAAAAGATATCATAAAAACTATGAGATACAGTGTTGTTGACAGAAAAAAAGGAAGTGAAATTGCTTTAGGACAATGTAGTATTTGAATCTGGATGTGTTTTTGGAGGTGACTGAGCAGAATATTAAAAAGGAATTACTTGTAGGTAGGTAGATACTCACCTACTGCATTTTAGAATGAGAAATCATGGCAAATATATATGTGAAGGACTCTTCAGGGAAGTGATATTTTAAAGCTATAAATACATTCTCCTTATGGAAAAACTTAGATAGAAAAATGCATAGACCTCTTGAAATAGATAATGACCACACATTATGAGAGGAGAAATAAGAATTTATGGAAGTTTCAGAAAAGTTAAATGAGAATCTTGAGGAGGTCCACAAAGATGGAGGAGATGGGGGTCAGATTATTGGCTGTGAGGTAACCAGGAAGAAACACTATGAAAGCTACTGATGTATAAAATGTCCTGATGTAATAGTTTGTAATGAATAGTCTTTTATTAGCTAATAAACTAGAAAGACTTTAAGTACAAAATGAAGTTTAAGAGTATCAGTATAAAGTTTACAGCTTTGGCTTATATGAAAATTGAATATACAGGAGGTGAGGACTGGCTGTGTATGTTTGAAAGCCTGCATGTTAAATTATTTATACATAATTAAAATGAATAAATCAAATGAAGAAGCTACCATTCACATATCCCTAATAAATAAAAAGCTGGTTATGTGGGAATATAGGAAATTATATTATAAATACAAATGATTTTTAAGCCAGTAGTCTTTTTAAAATGTATAATTACTGATATCAGAAGCAGTTTGTGTAAATTTTACTGAAACACACTGAGTTGGGAAGAATTACAAAATATATAAATCATAAATAGAATATATTGTTTAAAGAACTTAGGACATGTTTTCTAAGGATGAATCTTTGCACAACTTTTAGAAAGGGACTGACTGTTACTAAGCATCAAAACTCCAGCAATTATTTTGTTAGAACCAAGTTATTTTATGATTTTACCTAAAAGATTAGGAAGAGGTTTAAAACAGTCCTCATTCCAATCTATTCCAGGTATCTCTTTTTAAATACTTCATCCATTATAGATTTTTTTCACTGAGAATTATATATATTTTACTCATATAACCAAATGTGATGACTGCATGAGAAAAAATACATTTTCATTTTGTTGGTGGGCACAAAAATTGATAGACATTAAATAAGAGGCTATCACAACTTTAAATATGCATACTTATGACTTAGTGTTACATTTTTAGGAATTCAACTGTAAAATTGTTAATGTGAATTGCTTATGTAAAGTAAAACATTGAAAACAACCTAAGAATTTAATGAAAAAGAATAATCAATTAAATTATATTATATATATATTGTACAGTAGTTTTCAGCTATTTAAAAAATAAGCCATTTAAAAAATGAAAGTATGATCTATTCTTGAGTAAAGGATGCCAATTGAAGAAAAGTATATATAAAATGATGCCATTTTGGTAGATGATTATTATACATATGCAGAGAAAATTGGGACAAGATCTTAGAAAGATACATGTCAAACTCTTAATGGTAATTTGCTTAGCAATATTTAAGAAGAATAGCCAAAGAATGGTTTGGAAAGTTTCATTTTCACTTATACAAACCTGTATTAACTTAATTGTTTGCATTTTTATATTTTTAGAATTTTTATTTTTCTTATTTTCTTTGTTTTGCTTACATTTATTTTTGAGATGAATTTATTTACAGTGAAGTATAAAAATCTTACATATTCAATTCTATAAGTTTTGACATAAACTTAGATAACTAGCACCCTTATCAACATAAGGAACTTTTCTCTCACCTTCTACTCCTTCCCAATCAACCTTTACCTCTAAGGTTCTCATTATTTGACCAAAATGTATTATAGTTTTGCCTTTTGTAGAAATGCCAGTAAATGGAATCATACAGTAAATACTAATTTGTGTTCAACTAATTGATCTCAGCATGTCTGTGGGATTCCTCCATCTCATTGCATGTACCAGTAGTTTAGTCCTTTTAATGGTTGAGTAGTGTACCATGGTATGAAATATGCCCTGATTTCTTAATCCACTCTCTTACTGATGGATATTTAGGTTTCTTCCAGTTTTTGACTACTGAATAAAGTTGCTTTAAATAGTATCATAGGAGTCATTTTGGAGACATATATTTTTATTGCTCTTGTGAAGATAATTTGGGCATACATTCTCTTTGCCAGAATATGGGTACATATTCTGTTTTCTCTTGAGAAGAACAGCTGGATATAGAGTAGGTATATGCTTAATATGAGAAATAACTGAGAAGCAGCTCTCCAAAGTAGTTTTAATATTTTACCCTTCCACCTACAACATATTAGAAAGTTTCAGTTGTGTATAAATTTATGAACATTTGTTATCATTTTTTGTTTTTTTAGCATTCTAGTGGGCCTAATTCTTTTCCTTTATCATTAGTGATGTCCTATGTTTCATGTGCTTACAGATCACCCATAAGTCTTCCTTATGAAGTATGCATGTCTGTGTTTGTTTGCTTATTTATTTATTTACTTATTTATTTCAGTTTTAGGAATTATTTATAGATTTTAGATATAAGCTCTTTGTTATATATATCTCTGCAAATATTTTTTCACAAAATGTACTCATACCCATTTTTTTGGCAGTGTTTTGATGAGAAAAAAGGAATTTATTTTTCATAAAGTCTATTTTCACTTTTTTCTTTTAAAGTTTGAATTTCTATAAACTTAGAATTATTTGTCTTTCTCTGTGTCACAAAGATACTTACACTATTCTTTCTTCTAGAAACTTTTTAGCTTTTATGTTTAAGCCATGATCTATCTTGAGTTAATTTTTCTGTGTGGTGTGAGGTAGACATTCTATGTAAGGTATATCTATCTTATATAGATATAGATAGATATCCAGCATCATTTGTTGAAAATATTTTCCATTTCCTATTGAATGGAGGAATGGGCACTCTATTTCTTTGACATATTTGCTTATCCTTATGTCAATCTCATACTGTCTTTATATAATAGTAAGCTTTAATTTAGTAATATTTATATTATAATTTCCATGTTTTTTTATTTGTACAAATTTATGGGGTACTTGTGCAATTTTGTGACATGCATAGATTATGAAGCAGTCAAGTTGGGGCTTTTAAGGGTATCCATTACTCAAATAATGTACATTGTATTCATTAACCAATTTCTCTTCATCTCCCCCTTCCTACCCTCTCACCCTTCTCAGTCTCCATTATCTATCATTCCATTATTTATATCCATGTGAACACATTGAGAACAAGTGATGTTTCTCTTTCTGTGCCTCATTTCACTTAAGATAATGACCAGCAGTTCCATCCATGTTGCTGCAAAGACATGATTTCATTCTTTTTTATGGTTTAATAGTATTCCATTGTGTAAATATACCACATTTTCTTTATCCATTCCTCCATTAATGAATAATTAGGTTGATTTCATATTTTTGCTATTATGAATAGTGCTATGATAAACATATGATTACAGGTGTCTTTTTGACATATTGACTTCTTTTCCTTTGGGTAATACCTAGTAGTAGAATTGCTACATCAAATGGCGGTTCTATTCTTAGTTTTTTGAGAATCTGCATATTCTTTTCCATAGACAGTGTCATGATTTACATTCTTACCAACAGTGTATAAGAGTTCCCTTTTCTTCACATCCTCACCAACTGTGATTTTTTTGTCTTTTTTATAATAGTCATTGTGATGGGGGTAAGTTGATGTCTTATTGTGGTTTTGATTTTCATTTCTGTGATGATTAGATGATATTGTTTATTTTTTCATGTATCTGTTAGCCATTGGTATGTCTTATTTTTACAAATGGCTATTTATGTCCTTTGCCCACTTTTTTATGTGAAAATAGTAAGAGATACAAACATTTTTGATACATGGCTTGAATAGATTAACAAAATGTATATGTATACCAAACTACTCAGCCATAAGAAAAGATGAATTAATACCTTTTGCTGCAATTTGGAAGGAACTAGAGACCATTATCCTAAGAGAAGTATTTAGTATCTCAAGAATGAAAAAACAAACACCATATGTATTCTTTTCCTGCTTATTAATGAGATCATTGTTTTCTTTTTTGTTGAGTTGTTTTGAGTTTCTTATATATTCTGGATATTTGTCCCTTCTTGGATGGATAGTTTTCAAATATTTTCTCCCATTCTACAAGCTGTCTTTTCACTCTGCACTTTTTTATTTGTTTGTTTGTTTTGTTTTTAAGATTATTTTGGCATTTTAGAGACAGGAATCTCCATCCTCCTCATTTGCTGGCAAATTAATAAATCTCTCTTTCCTTCTGCTCAAGCACTTGTCCTTGTTCTTCTGATGCCACCTTGGGAATAAGTGACAAGTTTTTGGTAACAGATTTGGCATCTCATTGGTTTCCTGGTGGAATGGCACCCTGTAATTGCTGGAAGAGGTAGGGAGCAGCACCGGGTCAGGCCATGGGTAGAACATCATCTTTTTGGATAAGAAAGAAAAGGATATTCACAGAAGCTGCCAGGGTTTGTATATCTCCAGGGAACTCTTGTCTTGTTTTCCCTGAATGGATGCAGCTCCAACCAACCTGAACTGAGTTGAGGGGAAGGAAACAGATTTGGGAAGCATAGCAACAGCCACAGCCATTTGATGGAAAAACAACTCCTTAGTGAGGATTTCCACAGGCTACTGCCTCTTCTGTTGATCTGTCTTGCTACTGGGTTTGTCATCTTAAACCTTGTTTGGTACTGCATGTGATTTCTGAATTTGCAGAAGCTGGTCTTTCAGGTCACAAGCAGGGTGCAACTGATACTTCTGAACTCAGAGGTGTCATGTTTCTTTTCTAACCTAGCTCTGTATTGGACATTGTGTACAAGATGACAGCCGTTTTTGCTTTGTCAGTCCTCTCGGTTTTAGTTGTTGCTTATGACTTTTTTCACCTAGTAATCTGTTTTTGTAAATATACTGCCAAAGTTTTGTAATGGCATACATAAGTATAAATTTTCCATCTAAAATTTCACCCTAATTCAGCAGGAAGTAGCCCAATGACTATATTGCCTCTCCTCCTATAGATATGGAAAAGTAAAATGGACAGGGGGGAATATGTAACAAAGTAGTCACTCCTCTTCCCATAGAAATAGAAAGGAAATATTGACAGTGGGGAATATGTAACAGAGGGAATGGCCTGAAAAAATGGCAAAAGAAAAATGTTTTCTATCTTTTTAAAACTTCTCACTCTTTCTGAGAACTAAAACCTGCATCCCTGCCTCAGGCCAGTGGTTGGGAGGGGAAGGGGAATGTCGTTTGTTCTTTGTACTACAATGGAACTGTCTGGGTGGGTGAAACCCCTGGGTAGAGGTCACAGGATTATCTTCAGTGGAGATAGGACAGAGATGGGATGATTAGAATCATCAGTTATATTTGAATAGCAATTGCCTGAAGCTGAGACCTCACCTTTTAAAAACTTTGTATTTTTGTATATTCTTAGGACATAGCATTTTGGCATTTTAGAGACAAGAGGCTCTACCCTCCTTATTTGCTGGCAAATTAATAAATCTCTCTTTACTTCTCAATAAAAAAAGATTCTTTTAGCTGTTTAAGCATCTTTGCAGTTTCATATAAATTTCAGAAATAATGTCTAAGTTTCTATTAAACATATAGTAAGATTATCATTGCAATTGCATTGAATCTATAAATTTATTTGAAGATAGTTGTCAAGTTAAGAATATTGAATCTTCTGATCTATAAACTCAGATATCTTTCAATTTATAAAATACTCCTTAGTATATCTTAGCAAAGTTATATCATCTTCAGTGTAAGGATATTAGACAGCTTTGGTTAAAATTATTCTAAAACATTTTATGCTTTTTGGTGCTATTATAAACAGAATAGATTTATTTTCTGAATTATACTCTCCATTTTTTGTATCTAATATATAGAAATATAAGATTTTTATTTATTGGCATTATATTCACTTATTCAAATACCTAATACTACCATCTATGCATATACTCAGAATGCTACAAGTTTGGATATGTGATCTTATAGCACTAGAAATTTCATATTCATATTGCTGTAACTTATGTATTTTTTTGTGATTCTGATTAAGACCTTATTTGAGATGGATGAGAGAATATTAATGCTGTGCTTCTATATTCCAGGTAAAACCTTTCCAATTTTAATAGATTTTATTAATTATATGGCAACTCTCTTAAGTCTGGACAATAATATACATACTAATATATTTATACACATACTTATATAAATATATATGCATATAACATAGTTATTATATGTACAGCATTGTATATATACATAAATATACATACATATTCACATACACATATATATTCAGACACATACGCATAATAACCACTTAATTAATCAAGATATATGATTGAGTTTATTGAGTAGGTTATTGAGTAGTTCTGGTAAAACTAAGAAGTTTTCTCTGTATTTCATTTTCTAGTATATAAATAAAAATAACAACTTTAATCTGTAGTGGGAAGGTTACTAAGGTTAATAAACATAATAAAATTTCTTTGGAGAATCTTAGCTTAGAGCTTATGTATATATTGTACTATCTGTTGATATCAAAATATAATTTTTACTATCTTCTCAAAAGTGTGGAATCATCTGCTAATTTTTTCCTAAAATTGTACAATGGAAAGTATATTGAAAACCTTGGCTATGACCTTTATTCAGATTTGTTTTTAATGCTAGGATGATTAGAATTACATATTGTTCTACCCTGGCATAGAGCTTTGATGTTTTATATTGTTATTATTTTACATAAATACCTTTGATGGTAGGGAGTCTTATAAGGTTTTGATATGATTAGCTCCAAGGTTGTTTTCATAATGAGACAGAAATGTAAAGTCAAGGGCTAAAATCCTGGTTATCAGGTGTTGCTTTTATTTTCAAATATTTTTTATTTTATTAAGAGGATTTGTGCTTGCCCAAATACTCTTGATGCCTAAGTCTGTCATGTTGTCTTTCATAGGATTCTAAGACCACATAATTATAAACTGGAAAAGTTCTTATCTGAACAGCTTTCTGATCATCTGTTTGTTTACTATATGGTTAGCCATTCTGAATACTGTAATGAATACTATATTTTTTATTCCACTCCTTTTTTCTTTCATGCTGTGATGATCCCTAAAAGAAAGCAAAAATATGCTGATGTAATTACAGGTTCAGGGTAATAGCTCTAGGAGTTTAATGCAGTTTCTTATGCTTCTAAGGATATAAGTCTCTAAATTAATCACAGTTTGAATTATCCAACTGGTTATTTTAATTTGCTCTTATGCTTTGGATATTTGTCTTCCTTTTTAGTTTTATAAATAGGAAATTTGCTCAGTGGACATCTTACTTCTTCATGTAAAGTATATATCCCATTCTAATGCTGATGTAAAATTTTAGTCTATTTTTGTGAAAAATGAGGTGACACTTTTTAATATGCATCTCAGCAGCTAATACTGAAATACATCTTTGTGAACTTTACAAGTGATGACACAATTTTAAAAATGTAATACCATTATTAATATCAAATACTTTGGGGTCAAAGCAATGATATCTCTGTAGCATTTTCTTACATATTGAACAATATGATAATAAGTAGGTAGTACATGCAGACTAGAAAGTGACAATGTCATTACACTTCCTGTCCCTACACCCTTAAATGTGACTGGCTTCTCTGAGCCTGTTCTGTCTCTGTCTCTCTCTCTCTCTATATATATATATATATATTTGCTTTATATTTCATCTGAAGTGTTAATAGCTAAGTATTAATTTACTTGTCATTATTTACACCTAGACTGAATCTACTTTTTCTGGCAATTAGTCCCCTCCCACAACACTATAATACATTGCTATTATTTTTGCTTTTAATAGTTATTTTTTAAAAGATTAAAAATTTAAAAAGTGCCTTTTGTTAGTGATGGAAATATTAGCCATTTATGAGCTCCTCATTTTGTGGAAAAATCTAAATGTCTATCTAGGATCATGTCATTTTTGCATGAAGAAGTTGCTTTAATATGTCTTATATTGCAAGTCTGGTGGAACTGAAATAGTCTCAGCTACAGATTTCCATAATCTTTATTTTGCTTTCATCTTGGAAAGGTATGTGGGCTGGGTATGTATGGTAGATTGGCAGGATTTTTTGTTTTGTTGTTTTATAGTACATAACTACATTGCTATAGTTTTTCTGTATTGAAAAGTTTCCGACAACAAGTTGGCTATAATTTTTATTTTTGTTCCTCTATACATAATTTTTTTCTTTAGCTGTCTTTCAGATTTTTTTTTCAATTTGGTTATAAGTTGACTTAGTGATTTCATTTGGAATATTTACTTTACTTGAGCTTCTTTGCTTTGTAAATCTGTAGTTTCCATACAATTGGAAAAAATTTGGCCATTATTTCTCCAAACATTCTTTTTTTCTTTCTGTCCCTGTGTCTCTTTCTTTTGTTTCTAGGACTTCAAAATATTAGGTTGATTGAATTGCTCCACAGGCTACTGATATTCTGTTTATTTATTTATTTAATTTTTCATTTGTTGTGTGGATTTTTAGATAATTTATATTAATATTTATACTTTGAAGCCCACTGATTCTTTCTTCTGCACTTAATCTAATTTTCTGTTATGCTATGTACTATCTTTTTCACTATAAATACTGTGTTTTCTTTATAGAAGTTCCTTTTGGGTTGTATATCATTTCACTGTTATTCTATTTCTTTTCAAATATATGGAGCACACTTAAATAACTATTTTAAAGTCATCTCTGTCATTGTGTGATCTGTTTGTATTGATTGAGTTTTCTCATAGTTATAGGTCATATTTTCTTGCTTCTTAATAATTTTTATTGAATTCTAGACAATGTGAATATTTACATTGTTGTTTTCTGTTGGTTCTATTTACCTAGTGTTGGATTTTTTCTGGCACAAAATTATGTAATTTGGAATCAATTTGATCCTTTCAAGTCTTTGTGTTCAATTTTTTAAAGGAAGAAATTAAAGCATTCTTAATTCCTTGACTAATTACATCTCATTCCTTAAGTAATATCCTTCTGTAGACTCTTCTTAGTGCTCTGTGTACCGCAAAGTCTTTTCACTCTGGACAGTGACAGCATAAACTATCCTCAGCCTAGGTAAAATATTGAATATTTTTGGCCATTGTTTTCCAAGGTTCTTTGTCTAGCCTTCAGTAGTTTCTTCTTATACAGGCACAGATAATTACTTAGTTAAAGTTTTGAGGAAATGCTGCTTCAGACCTCCAGTGCTCTCTCTTTCTCTCTCTCTCTCTCTCTCTTTCTTGCATATCGTACTTTCCTCATACTTGTTGCTTTGGCCTCTCTGATTTTCAACTTCTATAATACTTATTCAATGCAGCCAAACTGTAAGGCACTGTTAGGGTACCATATTCCTCCACTATGGCCTGACAATTCTTCCCATACAGTCAACATTGAAGGGCTTACCTCCTTTCTTTCACTTTTTTTCAAGGAACAAAACCCTGGTACTGCCTGTTATCCAGTATTTGAAAACATGGTTTTATATATTTTTTCTAGTTTTCTAATTATTTATGAGAAAATCCACTCCATCATGGCTGAGCAAGACATCTTCTAAGAATTACATTTAAAGATGTAATAGGGACCCAAACAGAGTTCTTTTTTCAAATTATATGTATTCTATATTCATTAACTTCCCTTAAAACTGGAAGTTTCCTCAACTGTTTGGTAATATTTTACATGAGATATTTTTTTAGAGGTTTTAGTAAGTCCTATGCAGTTTTACTTACAGACAAAACTGATCTTTTGCCTTGAGAATGTGTTACCTCACCTGGAAACTCTTAATCTTTTCTGAATGTTGGCACTTAATTGTTGTTGTTTTTCTTTCCTAAGAAATACTTAAATAATATTATTTTAAGACAAACAAAGCAAACAATGCCAAATATTAAAAAGAATTCCTTAGATTTTGCTCTGAAAAGCAAATTAAAAGTCTGAGGATGGGGACTCTGAAATCCACACATTTATGACTGCTCTCCTGGTTTTCCTCCTTTTCTGGATCACTTATTTCCTGCTGGATGCTCACAGCCAAGCCCACTGTGAACTTAATATATTTTCTTTAGAAAAGGAATTGCCTTTGTGAAGATGGCCAGAAGCACAGATAGTGCCTCAGTGGCAAGAAAATGGTATTCCTTTACTTCAGACTGATGTTGCCTGTGCTCCAGCTAAGGGTGTGTGACCCTCGTGCCTCTCTCAGGTCCTTTGCATAACTGAATATGGAAGCCTAAACTTTCACCTTTGCAGACCCAGAATACTTTTAGAATTTAAAAAATTCTAAATTTTTAAAAAAGTTATAGAACACTAAACATAAGTTATAAAGAAGATATACACATGGAAAATAGCATATAAAAAGATGCTCCATATCATATATCATGAGAGAAATATAAATTGAAACAACAGTGAAATACCACTATAGACCTACTGGAATGGCTGAATCCAGAACACTGACAACACCAAATACTGACAAGGATGTGGAAAAATAGAAACTCTCATTCATTGCTGGTGGGAATCCAAAATAGTACAGCCACTTTGAAGACAATTTGGCAGTTTCTTACAAAGATAACATAATCTTACCATATGATACAGCTATTACACAGATCGATATTTACCCAAAGGAGTTGAAAACTTAGGTCTACACAAAAATGTGCAAATGGATGTTTATAGCAGCTTTATTCATAATTTCCAAAACTTGGAAGCAATCAAGATGTTCTTCATAGGTGAATGGATAAACTATGGCACATCCAGACAATGGAATATTAATAATCTATAAAAAGAAATGAGCTATTGAGCCATGAAAAAACATCACAGAAATGTAAGTACATATTCCTAAGCTAAAGAAGCAAATCTGAAAAGGTTATGTACTATATTATTCCAATTATATAATATTTTAGAAAAAGCAAAACTATAAAGACGGTAAAAATATCAATGGTTTCCAGGGGTTGGAATGAGGGAGGGATGAATAGGTCTAGCACAATTTTAGGACAGTGAAAATACTCTGTATGATACTATAATTGTGGACATACATCATTATAAATTTGTCCACACCCATAGAATATACAACATTATGAGTGAATCCTTGTATAAACTATGGACTTGGAGTGATAAGGATGTGTCAGTGTAGGTTCTTTAATTTTAGCAAGTGCACCTCTCTAGTGGGGGATGCTGATAATAGGGAGCCTGTATATGTGTGGATGGAGGGAGTATATGAAAAATCTCTGTACCATCTCTCAATTTTGCTGTGAACTTAAAACTATTCTAAAAAGATAAAGTCTTTATTAAAAAGCTAAAATAAAAATAAATAAATAAGTTATAAAACATCGTATTCCTATGTTTCAATACTCCATGATTTCCCAGCCCAGAATTCCAATTATTTGGTTCCTTGGAGGAGGTAGGTTTAAAGTTGTCTAACCACACCCTAAAACACACTGGGCCTGGGTCTCAGCCTGCAATAAACATTCTTGAAATCTCTGGTGTCTCAGAAAAGAAAATGCTAACTGTTAGATACAGAGAACCTCATAAACAATGAGTAGCTCCAAAGTTTATGTAATACTTCGTTGTCTAAAAACAGATGTCTGATGAAAATGTTGTATAGTAGATGAGGCTAATGATCTGTTCTAAACACCATGATTAATATTATGGGTGTCCTGTGGCCTTGATCATGCATCACATCTGTAATTATTATTTATGATGCCTTCCAAAGTGGATTGTTAGAGGAATGACATGATATAATTTACCAGCCACTACTAGTACAATAAATGCTATCTTTATAAAGAGAAATCATCATTGTCATTGTCATCCTCATCATTGTCATGGTCATCATAAAAATGTTAAATAGGTTAATTCTACACTATTTATTGAATGCCTAACCTAGATTCCACTGTGCTAAGCCCTGGATTAAGATCTTCAGAGTTAGGATTCAAATAATAAATATGAAGTTTAATGTCTATAAACTATATAAACATACACATACAATTCAGAAAAACTAATTATTTTGTATTTTCAAATGGTGACACAAGGTTTACAGTAGCTATACATATTAAAAATAACTTATTTGATGTAGGTTTCAGTTCTAAAAAAGGGTGAGGGGGTTTTGAAGAGGTAGAAAACATCTTTACCCTCTTTGCACGTATTCCCCACTGTCAATTTTACCCTTCCATGTCTATGGGAGGAGGGCTTCAGGCCAGTTGTTGGGTGGGGGAGGGGAGTGTCCTTTGTTCTTTGTACCACAGAACAAAGAAATTGGAAATTGTCCAGGCAGGCAGAGGTCACAAGATTGTTTTAGCCAAAGATGGGATTATGGTATTAATCAGAACCTTTAAAAACTCTGTACTTCTGCTTTGAAATAGGATGGTACTTTGAGACGGGAGTCTGCCAATCTCCTCAATTGCTGGCAAATTAATAAACTCCTCTTTCCTTCTTCTCAAAGAATACAAACTTTTTTGAAATTTTCACCAAGAGATACCAAACACAAATGAAAACTCTTTAGCTAAAATTAATTGTGGGGAGGTCGTCTCTGAGTGACATCTCCCTGAAAAAAATTACTTTATTTAACATCAATAATTGACGGGTTTTGGAGCTCTGGTAAGAGAGGAACATGCTCTGTCACTCCTTTCGGAATGATGTACAGCAAATAGAACACTCATAAAGGTGGAAAATCTGTTTAGAAGGTCTTTCATACTGTATGACTTGGACTCCTCTCCCTGCTCACAGAAGAACAAATAATCATGTGATTGATAAGGGTCATTTTGGAGTTAATATTTTTTGTTAAGTATTTTGTATTGTATATTTCACAATACAAAATAGTTGCTTAGGAATGGAGAAATACATTCCTTTGCCCAAGGTCATTACTCCATTGCTGTCCCAAGAACTTCTCCTGAGGCTCTTACCCTGTTAACAGTTATCACTTATCACTTCATACATCTCTTGTTTTTTCTCGCTGCATCATACATAGCCTCTGGAGGAGTGGAACTTCAGATGAGTTTAAACTTTATTCATTTGTGACAAAATTATTAATGCCACACTAATCATTTAAAAAATCTAATTAAATACCAAGATTAATTACACTTTACTTCTACCTTCTAATTACAGATCTTAATCAAGGCCTTCCATGGTGTTGAAAATATAATTCTTTGTCTGAGCGCCTGAGAATTCTCAAACACCTTCCCTACTTTTGTCCTGCAAGATTATCTATAGAATCTTTTATAGACTCATTTCTATATGAGTATAATTCTCTAGGACCTATGCATGGAGATTTCCTTGCTGGGTAAGAGAAAAGGAGGGTCACAGAAGTATCCATTCAATTCCTTTAGTCACTTATTTTTTCCGTCCTATATCAGAGCCCATGATCTATATTCCCCTTCTCCAATACTTCTAAATATCATCTGTATAAGTCACAATTCTCCAGAGAAACACAATCAGTAGAATAGAATAGAATAGAATAGAATAGAATAGAATAGAATAGAATAATAGATAGGTAGATAGATAGATAAGAAAATATTTTTAATGGAAATTGGCTCACATGATCATGGAGGCCAACGAGTCCCTCGGCATGCCATCTGCAAGATAGAGAACCAAAAAGGTAGTGGTATAATTCAGTCTGAGTCCCAAGACCTAAGAACCAGGAAAGCTGATGAAATCATTCTTAGTATAAGACAAGAAAAAAGGGATGTCCCAGCTCAAGAAGAGAGAGTAAATTTACCTTTATTCCTCCTTTTTGTTCTATCTGGCCCCTCTATCTGGATATTGGGTGATGCCCGCTCACATTGGTGAGGTCTGCTCTTCTTCATTCATTCTACTGTCTACTGAGTCAATGCTAATCTCTTCCAGAAGCACCTTCACAGACACATGAAGAAATAATGTTTACCAGCTATCTAGCATCTCTTAGCTCAGTCATGTTAACACACAAAATTAATCATCACAGCTGTCTTGTGGGCCCTCTATTTTATCCTTACTCTTTAAGGTATATTTTTATTTTTCAAAGATAATGGTCATAAGAAAAGATGAAAATATCTCAGATAACCTCCTTCAAAAATTATACCTGCCTGCATAGGCACACTTAAGGATTCTCTTCAGTATTTACTGTGCCCAAATATTTCGATACTCTGATTCTTTTCTGCAAAAAATCAAAACTATATGGTGTGTAGTTTTACAATTTGAGTGCTTACTCTTTGCTCCTGAAATTATTCTAGAACTTCAAGTTATTCGCAAACTATTAATAATTACGAATTGCAATGAACTACCATTAGAGAACAACTTATATAAGACTCTTCAGAATTTTTGATAAAAAGTAGCCTCTGCTAAGTGGATGATCACAGTAAGATTTGTTAGCTATATAGAAAAATAATTGACTTTATATTAAAATTTTATACAACTTTTAAGCATAAAAAAGAATTAATAAAATATGAAAAAGGAGAAATATGACAAGAAATATGCAGGACTCAAATAAAGACAATTTGAGGAAGAAAGAATCTTACCATGCTTCTAGGCATCTTAGTTCAAATATCACTTTCTTTACTGCATACCTTCATCCCTATCTAAATTTTACTTATTTCTTTACTTGTCTATTTTCTGTCTCTGGCCACTAAAATATAAGCTTTGTTAAAGTGGGTACTTTGCTTATGTTGTTTCCTCATCAACTAGCACATAAATCATGTGCTCAATTTAAAAAAGTGTTGAAAAATCAAATCCTTTATATGTAAAGCGTTCTTATAATCCAATAAGTAAGAAAAATACCTGCTTCAGAAAAGTAAAAGCATGAAGTGGCAACTCTAATATAAGGAAAGAAAACTGGCTAGTAACTTGTTTACCTTTAATAAGTAGTAAAATTAAAAATTAAAAGAATATAAGGTACAATTTTGACCTCCATATTTTGGTAAATAATTTAGAAATATGTGTGAAAAGAATTTAAATGGTTTACAACCTTTGATCCAGAACTCTATTTCTAAGAAAGAAACAAGAGATGTCTGAAAAGTACGTATACAAACATGAAGTACAATTTTATTTAATATGAAAAATTGAAAAAGCCACCTAAACATCCAGCAGCAAGATTTTTATTAAATAAACTATACTATCTACATATTAATAATTATACATAGCTTAGTAAAAATCACATTGTCAAAGAATATAAAAGTATTTTAAGAGATCCACAGAATAATATTGAGAGATGCAGAAGGCAAAATTGTCTATATAGTATCATCTTAATTTTGCATTATGTATAAGGGTGTGCAAATATGCACACATAGATATAGGAAAATGATTGGGAACAAAACAAAAAAAATTTAACACTAGCACTATCTGAGAATTGAAAATGTTGGTCCCCTTATACTTTTCTATATTTTCTATATGTTCTATGCTGACAGATGTACTATTTTATAATTTATAAAAGTCAATAATATTGTTAAAATTTATAGACAATGCCTGGTGACATAAAAATATAGAAATATGAATTTGGGGAATATCAGCTCAAATTAGCAACATTCTACATTTTATTCTAAATAATAATTTTCAATGGATAAAACAGTAGATCTAAGATAATATTTTGGAGAGTGGAGTAGACTTCAAAATTATGGGAGTGAATGTCCTAAAAATTTTCAAAAGTCCTTCCCGATCTCCTCTATTAAAAGAAAATTGTTGATAGTTTTCTGGAAACCACTGTCACTAACTTAGGGAAACACAGAATTTTGAAAGGAATCACGTATCTATGTAATTTTAAATCTTGTGAATCATACCACATTATTTTGAGGTTTTCTGGCATTAACAGAGTTGAAACAGCCACAAACACAAACACACCAAAAAACTGGGCCATCAACATGCAAGAAGTCAAGGACATCCTCTTGTTAACCAGGAGGAAAAAAAATTGCGCAATTAAAAAAAATTCCCCTGGCAAAGGCATGCATATTATAAATTCTCCAGAAATAATGAAGGTTACATTTCACAAACTGAAGCTATAGTCACAGCAGCTTCAAGGCTCAAGCTAAATATAAGCACAAAAACAGTATACTTGTTGTAAATACAGCAATCAAGCAGTAGCAGCACAAATTATGCATAAGAACTACTTCAATCAAGTGAGGCAGAAGGTGAAAAATCATGAACCCTGATCATTTTTAAACCTACGAGACAGCAAGTTAAAGGAAGATAGAAACAAAAGTGTCAGAATTATTTTGAAAAATTAATTATTAATGAGCAAGTCAGATAACCCTATGTAAATATTTATCAAATGGATAGCTTTCCTACGGGTTAGGTCATCATCATTAGTCTAGCATTATCATAGTCAACTCTCTGCTCAGGCAGGAGGGTAGCCAAATGAACTCTATGTAAATACCAATGTTGTGGTGGTGACAGGGTTGCTGGATTTAGCAACTAATAATACCTATCTGGAAACCCTAGGTGGAGGGTCTAGGGGGAGGGAATAAAGAGGGCTAGAGTAATGTTACAGAAGACAACTAGGGACATGGCTGATTTTATAAAGACTCAAATCTCTTGAGATAATCTTCCAGTAAATGGAAGTTACCCTTTAAGGCAGCAGAACTTCTCCATGCTTGCTACCATGATGATTGTCTTTTCTAAGACTTAGCACTACAGATTCTCATGTCCCTTAAATTTGCTCTTACCTGTCACTGAGAACCACTGAAATAACTCAAGGACAGGAGCTTCAGGTGGGGAAGAGTTGGGATCTATGTTTAGGGACAGACTCATAGCTAATAAATCCTGTTTCTATCATAGACCATCAAAAATCCCAGGGTGTACACACTATGCCAATACTGAACTCTCAATTTGAGAGTGAAAAGCAGAAGATGCCTGATTCTCATCATTTATGTAACTAGGAATTTCTGCCAACTTAATCACACATTTTTTTTCTCTACCTTCTGTACATTCTCAAGAAAATATATCCTAATTCTCTTATGTTTTTCTCTATATCCTTTCCTCTCATGGAATAATTTTCAATAATAGTATCCATCTCAACCTATATGTGAATTATCAGCAAGGTTTGACGTTACTACCCCAACAATATTGGACCATTTGAGATAAATTGGTAAGGTAAAGAAGCTGGATAGAGTGATTCCTCATGAATTAAACTAGCGTCAGAATAGAACTCATCTCGAAGCTTGCCTTTCTTTGCCGTCATGACATAAAAGCAAATCATTTCTACACTGTATTCTTATATGTGACAAAAAATGGAGTCTTTTTGACAATCACAAGAATTCAGCACAATTGTTGGATAAAGATGAAGTGTCAAAACACAGTCCAAAACTGAATATTCATCAAAAAAAATCTATTGGTGTCTGTTCGGTGGTCCAGAGCTGGTATTATCCACTATGGCTTCAGGAAACTTGGTCAATCTATTACAGCAATGTCTACTGCAACCAATTGGATGAAATGGTGAGGATGCTTGCAATTAAGCAGTCAAGACTGGTCAATAGAAATAGGCCAATCCTCTTGCAAGATAGTGCTTGACCACATGTCGCATAAACAACCCTGCTCAATCTACAGAGGCTGTACTTGGAAACTCTCTGTCATCCACCGTATTCACCAGACCTTGCACCAACTGACTACACTTTCCTAGGTTTTGGACCACTTCTTGCAAGGAGAAATACTCAATTCTCAACAAGCTGTGGGAAACGAAACACCTTTTGCAATTTCATAGTCACTCTCCAGACTTCTTCACTACTGACATAAACAAGCTGCGATTAAGATGGCAAAACTGAGTAGATACCGTGTTTCCCCCAAAATAAGACCTACCCATAAAATAAGCCCTAGCAGGATTTCTAAGCATTTGCACAATATAAGCCCTACCCCGAAAATAAGACCTAGTGATGGGTGTGGCTACGCAGCGTATCTGCACAACCCATGCATTTCCTGGCAGAGCGGTATTAAGACGAGCAGCCCTTCTCATCTGCCCCATGAGAGCTCTATTGCTCAACATGAGAGATTGGGGCCAATGGTTCTAAAGGAAATAGAGTTGCAAGAAATTCAGGATGGAATTCGGGGTTTGGAGAGTTATGATGATGTTCCAGAAGAAGATGACTTAACTATATTTGAATAAATGTAGATTGTTGTACCATACTTAAAAAAAATGACACATCCCCTGAAAATAAGCCCATGGGTGTCTTCTTGAGGAAAAATAAATATAAGATCCTGTCTTATTTTCGGGTAAACACAGTAGTTGGGGGGCATACTTTCATTAATTGTACTGCTTTTTGTTTGAGATGTAATAAACTACACTTTTGATTCAAAACCAGACATTTTATATTTAATGATATAATAGTTGAATTATTGATGAAAAAGAAATTCCAGACATTCCCGACATTAAACATTTCAGGGCCATCTAAACTGCTCACTAAATGTTTG
Source organism: Cheirogaleus medius (assembly GCA_008086735.1). Taxonomy (NCBI): domain Eukaryota; kingdom Metazoa; phylum Chordata; class Mammalia; order Primates; family Cheirogaleidae; genus Cheirogaleus; species Cheirogaleus medius. The sequence goes on from VBSM01000361.1 coordinate 47,002,368, forward strand.
GGAATCTCCCTTCAGTAACCACTCAAGTGTGCCTGTTGTCATTAAATCATACTCTCCTTGCCAATTTGATGAGACCTGTATTGTTTTCTCCTGTGCCATGCAAAATTAAAGGAGCCATATTCCTAATTAACCATAGAAGAAGTGAAAATACTAAACTAGGAAGAAAATTAGAGTTTATGAAGTCTAATCAAGCTTTTGTTGTTGTTTTTTTTAATTAGGGAACTCAAATTGTAATGAAGAGCCCTAAGAAAAAAATGGGCAAACCAACAGAATAGCAAAAATTCACTAATTTATTCATCTGTGCAATCATTCAACAAATACTAAATTCCAGGTGATGTGCTAGGCTATGGGAAACAAAAAAACACTACGTAGTGATTGCCCTCAAGGAGCATGTAGTTGAGCAAGGAGATGGATTTTCAACATTACATTATAGTAAGAGCTATTAAAGGCATAGAAGAAGAGATGAGAGATACTGAACTTTACTAAGGAAGTATGGGAGAGCTTGCAAGAAAAGGTGACAGCATATCAGAGGAAAAGATATTCTAGACAGAAAAGAGTGGTAAAATCTTTACTTGGAATTGAAAATATTGTTTAGTTTTTAAATATCATTATTCTCTCCATTTTTATTTTTTATTTTTTACTAGACACTAAGATTATTAATCATTAATATCCTGGCATAAAGTGATATTTAGAGTCCCTATTAGAATTCTATTAAATTTTATTACCTGGAAGTGGAGGTTAATAAAAAGAACAGGGAATTGGGGACATATTAGATGAAAAACATAATTCAAACAATTTTCTCTGGGAAAATTCATCTGTAGTTCAGAATTAACTGCACAATACTTTCAGCTTCTTGGCTTTAGCACTTTGCACTTTCTGTCCCTCCAGTCCCAGCTAAAACCCAGGGGCTTTGAAGCTGAATTTGTTTATTTTTCTGCTAGGTAAGTCTTGTCCCATCTCAAGATTCCAGTTCTTCTAAGCTGAGTCTACATCCACATATTTTTCACTTTACTCTTGCTAGATCAGGACAAAGTTTATATTTCCATGCCTTTTCCTTCTTCAATGTAACAACTCTCAGTGCTCCCAGACGTTCTATGCCCTTTGGGTTTAAGGCATGTACTTCCTCTCCAAAGGCTCCAAAGGGTCTTTCTATTATTTAATATAAACTTTTGCTTTGATAATGAATTCTATTCCCAGAAGACTGCATCTTATTCACAGAGAACTGGAAAGGCCAAGTGATTTGGATGCCAGAACTTTCCTAGTGCTTTTCTAATTTATAGCATATGCCTGAGCCACCCATATATGAACCCTACTCCAAACATTCGCTATTAATTTCTCTGTCATTCAGGAAGATATTTGGATGTTAGTAAACTCCTTTCTCTAGATCTCCTCTTTGGAAGGGTAGGTGAAAGGGAAAGGGAAAAGGGGATGTGTACATTTCCAGCAGTAAAAGGTGGGTAATAATGGAAACCTTTCCTCTTGCTCACATGATTTCTAATCCTATAATATTTGAGTAGAATTCAAGGAGGTACAGTAGAAACAGTGTGTGTGTGATGCTCATGCTTTGTAAAATATACAAAACATAAGAATAATAAGAACATTTATAAAAACCACTTGAATCATAATGTTTTGCCTAATTCACAAAATAATGCCTTTTGTTACATCCTGACACTGATCCATGCTAAATGAGGAGTCACAGTAACTATATCAACAATGCTTCTGTATTGTAATGAAAAATGTTGAGAAAACAAAGAAGATGAGTATATGAGAGATGGTGAACTAAGTAAGATAAAATGATAGAATAAAAGACAAATTTACAAAAATGTATAGAGTTTACAGTAATTTTCATTAGCTCATTTAAGGTATGTTCATGAATACATATTTTCTTGCAGTTTGATAAACCCTCATGGCCAAATAAAAGCAAAACATAGGATAACTATATGCAAAATGTTTCAGTATTTCAAATTGATAAAATGTGAATCTGTTTCCTTTAGTCTGCACTAAAATTTGGCAAGTTTGTATTTTAAAGGCATAGCATTCTATTTTATGAGAGATTTCTTGTTTACAAAGCAAAGGATAGATTCAAACAAAGCCTGTTTATGGTACTAAAACTAAAAAATAACTATCTCTAAGTATAAAGAAACATTTTCAATCAATAGAGTGAAGATTTTTTTAATTTTTACTTTTGAGACTAAATTGGTGGCAGACATGTTACTAATAAACTCTCAAACCTTGAAGTAGCTCATCTATTTGTTTAAACCATTATGTAGTATTAATATTCCCCTACACAAATGTGCCCTAAGCATTTAACTAACCTTTACCCATAAAAGTTAGCTTTTTCTTATTTATAGCTATTATAAACAAATGTAATATAAACATTTTATACATGTACATTTGCTTACATGTATGAATTTTTAAGGATGCTTTTTAGGAGTGTAATTACTGGATCTAGAGATATCTGCATTTACATTTTTACAAAAGTTACTGAATCCAATGATAGACATTTCACCTCATTTGTATCAATAGTACTTCTGCAATTGCTATTCTGCTAAAGTGCTATTAAGGGAAGGAGTTGAATGTAGAAGAGAAAAATAAACAGGAAAGATAGGAAAATAAACAGAAAAAGGACAATGACAGAAAAAAAATTGCAACAGTTGGAGGGGCAGTTCAGGCAAGAAATGCATGTCATTCCATGAATTTTGATGCCAAATCCATAACTCAAGCCTGCATACTTTCCATGAGTTACAGATCCACTATTTGCACATAAACGTATGCAATTTACTTGAATATCTCATTGGCAGTGAAAGCAAGACTTCCAAAACAAAATACAAATCACCAGCATCTTCCTCCAATTACTTTTTTCATTCTAACAAATGGTTCCCCATCCACCCCAAACACCAGACTGGAAACCTGGATTTTTTCTTTGACTTTTTCTTCTTCTGTACCCTTTACATTATAGTCCATCACTCCATTCTCTCTTTATTCCACTTAAATATTTGTAGAATTTGTTCAATTTTTTCCATCCTGGCTATCACTACATTAGATTAAAATACTTACATTGTTTACTTAGACCTCAACTATAGTTTCTTTGGATTTGTATGCTTATAGTTTTTTATTCTATTTCTTCCTTTGTCTGTTTAGCAACTTTACACTTACTTTTTTTTCACAGTTAACCTTGAAACCTTATCATATATATTTAACAAATTCTAAAATTTATTGCACATTAATTCCACCCTCTGAAAGAGGCAAGGACCTTAGGAAAAAATGTGATTGAATTATTTCTTGATGTATATAATATATTGGTGCCATATTTTAAATTCATTTTTACCTCATAAATTTGGCATTGTTATTTTTACTTATATGGATAACATAATTTTTGCCTAAAACAAACTATATAACATATATTTATTATGTTTATTATTTATTTTATTGACTATGTATTTCTACACTAAAATGTAAGCTCCAAAAATATAGAATTGTTTTTTATTTGCTTAGAACTCTGCCCAGTACATAGTAGATATTCAACATGTGTTTTGATGAAACACATGCATCCATCTACATGTTTACCTATGCCTTGTCTCATTATTGTTTTCTGCATTCAGCTAAACTTTCTGGGGTGGTATTCTTTTTTCATAATATATCACTCATAAGTTTTCCATGGTGAGAATGTGTTAATGAAAAATCTTTTGCTCGTTTATATAGAAATAAATTTATTTTGCCTGATTTCTGGAAGTCTTCAATCTAATTTGATAGTCACCCTCTTCTCAGCATTTAGAGTATATTTTTCCACAATCTTCTGAAATTAATTTATGCTAACAAGACAGCTGTTATTGCTCTTATTACCTGTCTTGATAGACCATCTGCCTGCTTTTATTGAAATATGTTTGTTGTGATCTTTCTCTCCATTCCTTCTTTCTCTCTCTTTTCTCTCCTTCTCTCTATCCCTCCTTTTCATCTCTTCTTCTGCATATCTCAGTCTCATAAATTCTGCTTCTTATCTGCTATTACTTACATATGTATATGAATATTTCTGTTTTCATCATTTCTGGAAAATTTTCAGACTTTATCTCTTCAAATGTAATCTCTGTTCCATTCTCTTTATTTTCTCCTTTTGGTACTCCAATTAGCCATATACTACTCATTGTTTCCTCCTTTCTCTTCTTGAGTCCTCATTTCCTTGTGTCTCTTTGCAGTTTTCTCATTAGATTCTTTATATTTATCTTCTTATTTGCTTCCCTCCTCCCAGAGCTGTGTGTAACTTACTGTTTTACTCATTATTTTTCATTGTAATTATATTTTTCTTAGTATGTACTTGATCACTTTTGAAAATCTCTTGTTTGCTCATTTTTGGGAATCTATACTTTATTCCTTAAATACTTTATCCATAAATATGTTATGTTTTGTATTTGGTAATTCATTATTTTAAGTTACTTTGAGTCAAAATTTCTCTCTCTCTCTTTAATATTTTTGCTGGTTCTCATTCATATAGCTTAATTATTTGTGTTTAATCTTAAATTACATTAGATTTTAATCTATGAAAATCATGAGAGCCCATCTGAGAGGTTTACTCTGGAGAGATTTTTCTACCCAAACCCAAGAGTGTAATATGGACCAGAGACTGTTTTAGTTTCCTCCCAAGACTCAGATTTAAAACAGAAGGCTCAGGTTCAGATTCTCCATCTTGTCAATGGCTCAAAATTGGACTCTACAGCTCTGACATAGTCACACGACCTCAATGCATCCCTTTCTTATTTGCTTTCAGCTTTCAGATCTGTCACCTGCTTTCTTTGCTTACATTTACTCTTTTGTGTTTAGCATTGGTGATTATCCTTTTGTAATGCTTAATTTTAGGTGTTAACATGACAGAGTTAAGAAATACCCCAAAAGCTGGTAAAGCATTATATCTGGACTTGTCTGTGAGGGTGTTCTGCAAAAGATTGGCATTTGAATCAGTGGACTGAGTAAGGCAATCCACCCTCACCAATGTGCATAGGCTTCATCCCATTTGTTGAAAGGCCTGAGTACACCACCACCACCGACAGCAAAAACAGAGGAAGGGGGAATTCACTCTCTTCTCTAGAGCTAAGACATCAATTTTCTCCTGCCTTTGGACATCAGACCTCCTAGTTCTTGGGCCTTCAAACTCCAAGACCTGAACTAGCAGCTCCCTAGTTTCTCAGGCCTTTGCATTAAGGCTAAATTACACCACTGGCTTCCGTGGCTCTGCAGCTCATAGATGGCATAATGTCGGAATTCTCAGCCTCTATAATTGTGTGAGCCAATTCACATAATATTTCCCCTCTCTATATATACTTAGAGATATAAATATCTCTCTACATATAGATCTATATATTCCCTCTATATACATCTCTCTACATACCCTATTAGTTCTATTTCTCCGGAAAAACATGCTTAATACACCTCACCTCCTGTGAGCCTAGAATTTTATTAAAAGTCTATGAAAGGAAGACTGAACCACCCTGATACAGTTTCTTAACAGCTTTCTATGTCTCCAGTTGTGTCTTTCTCCTATTCACTTTTCATATTGCAGCCTTCATATTTAAAATTTGTCTATTTACTATAAAATTTCACCATCTTTAATATAGTGTGCCACAAACCATTGCTTTCCACATAAAATTGAAAGTAAAAATTCTTATCATGTTTATAATGTCCTCAAGTGGTTTCCAAGAGTATTTCTAATATCATCTCTTGCCTCTCAGTCTACCTCTTTCTCTTTCCAATATACATAGTTTTTTTTCTTTAGGTTCTTAAACCTGTCATGTTGACTCCTGAACACATGTTGTTCTTTCTGCTTTAGTTTGCCTTGATACATTGGCGTCTATGGAATATGTTGAAATGTACAGTTCATGGTTTCCTTCAGTATGTAATATATTCAGTGGACAATATAATCACTATCATATAAAAAACTTTATGTGTTTATCACACTTATTGTGTGATTTTTCATTTAATTTAAGTTCTCAAGTCGAAAACAATAATTTAGTACACAGACATAATATATAGATAATATGTACTAACTATATAAATATACATTTTTTATATGTATAAAATCTACCTTTAATCTACACATCCACACATACCCCCATATATATTCACACACATACAATGAACACTTAGACTGTGACATAATACATTTGATCTTTTGGGCCATGGGAGTTGTTGTTTCAGTTGTTGTCAGTATCAAATGTTAAAATAGCTGAAATGATTGATCATGATGTATGAAGGGAAACTGACATTTTTAATGTGCCTCTAACTCTGAGATCTGTGGTAACTTAACAAAAGGGAAGTGAAGCTGTAAAACCTTTTTAAAGATGGAAACACACACACTGGGTCTCTGTTTTTATGCACAACAATGGATGTCCCCTTAGGCTAAACCTACTAAAGCTGTCATCATAATGGTAATAGACCCTCAATAGACCTTAAGAGCTTGGTTGGTGAATCTAACAGGAAAGAAGAGCTCTTCATTACTAAGGGTATATGTGACAGGTATTTATTCTCTTGCAGCTGGTGAATTTGGTCTTCACTTTGCCGCAAGACAACAGAACTCCTATGAAGAAGTGGTTCTGTTTTTATTTTCTAACCTCATTTCCTTTTGTTATTTCCATCTGACAGTCAGTCAGTAAAAAAGAAAAAACCAAACAACAACAACAAACAAAGCCAAAATAACAAAACCAAGTCGCCACCAATGCAGCAGAAAAAGAAAAGAAAGGCTAACGTTACCCCGAAGCACTATTGCAAACAGAAAGAAAGCATAACTATATGCCGTGGGTATAACCTGGAATGACACACTCCCATGAATTACCTCTTTGAGTTTTTGACAGAGGAGAACAGAAAGTAGCTAATGAAGTCACAAGAGACTTTGGGAGTTCAACTCATGAAACCCTTAATATTGTGACAGTGTTAAGACAGGTCAGTCTTACTATTTCACATACAATATGGAACATACTTGTGACCTCAAGGTAAAATTAGACATTTAGAAAACTGTATACTTAAAATGAATTCTGACGCTCCTATCATAACTTTCCTATCCGAACATGTATTTAGTTGTCCTTTATTTTAGGAATATCATATTTTAGTGAAGTCAATAATTAGTATTATATAATTTTTTCTTAGTATATACAATTTATGTATCTTTCTTCTAAACACAATAAAATAATAAATATTTCTTGGCTGAAGGAGAAAATTAAAACTGAACTTGAAAGATATGCAAATTTTATATGGATTTTTCATTGTCCTGTGAATTCAGAGCACAGATCTTAATGCAATACTAATAATCATCTATGTCAGTTCACAAATTTCCTGGGCTCTTCAAAAATGGGACCCAAATCAGTTCTTGTTCCCAGTGCTAACTTTGAAACATGAAAGAAGTTTAGTCACTTACATCATGACATTAAGAAGAAAATAGAGTGGCATCTTTCCTAAAATATAACCCTCACCATGTTATCAGTATCTGAAATACCAGCATGGAATTAGTGCAATGTAAAATCTTAAAACTAATTAATATTTTTATAAGATTTAAAATCTTAAAATTAATTTCACAAACTGTATTTCAAAATGGATGATTAGGCAAGAGATGTGTTATTGCAATCATTTTTATTACAGAAGCAAGTAAAATTTTAAGGTTATGTAGCTATTAAGAGAAAAGCTAGACTCAAATACCAAGCCATCTGATTACAAAGGTCTTTCTACCATAATCAGAAATCATTAGTTTGGACTCTTAAGTCATTTTTCTGTGTTAAAGTACAAAAAATCTGGAAATAATAAACTTATTTAAATCCATTAGTAGCATAAATGATCTTAATATACTCTTTCAAATTAACCATATAGAAGGAAGAAAGGAAGAAAAGGATAGAAGGATGAAAAGAAGGAAGGAAGGAAGGAAGGAAGGAAGGAAGGAAGGAAGGAAAGAAGGAAGGCAGGCAGGCAGGCAAGAATAGAATATATGGCAAATGATGAAAGAGCAATAGAATGGTGAGAGTAAGGAGAGAGTGAGGACCAGAGCACTGATAAATTAATCAGAAGTTTTGGTTGCAAGGGATAAAAAATTAACTCAAACTAGCTTAAGGTCATAGGGACACTTCTGGAATATACAGAAAGGCTGAAAAAAAACAAGTATCTCAAAGTACAGGAAGCAAGACAGTTCTGGGACCACAGCAACTGAAACTAAGTTGTCAAACAAAAGAGTCTCTGTCACTTCTTGATTTCTGCCTCACTTTTCACAAAAGGTTTATTCTCTTTTCTGAAGATTAAACTCTTTACACTTTAGGACTCATGGCTACCTGCAGCTCTACTTTGCTTCTCAGAATTTTCTTACTAGAAATAAAAGAAAATCTGTCTGCTAGATGAAAAACTCTAGGCAAAGCCACTGACTTGATTAGCCCTCATGCTCATTTCTTGGTTTAAACATAACATTTAGTAGTCATGTAAAAAATATTTGGCTCAGCTTGGCTCAAGTGCTTGCCTATAGTGCATATGGAAATAAAACCACCTAGGTATGTGTTTTACATAACTAGCACAGGTGGTAGAGGCAGCACAGGACTGGCTCACAGCAGCTTTCTGTGAGTGAAACAGCCACTGTAGGGTAACTGGATGCACTGAACAAGGAAGGCCAGTGCCTTAGCATGTAAATTGCCTTAGACATTGAGGAATCAGCGTATTGCCACCAAGAAGATATATGTAATCATAGAAAAGCTAGAAAAAACAGAGATAATGTAAGAAAATGGTGGGAAGCGACTGAAGATAAATGAACTATTTATGTAATCATTCCAAGTGTCATACTGAGTTTGAGAAATTAGCTCAAAAGCAAAATGAAACACAGTAGGTTTAGAGAAAAGGAGCTTGGAGAAACAATAGCACTTTGGCAGTTTCTGAATAGAGAAAGGGTTTTTCAGATTCTATAGATCATTAAAATAGAGATTAACACCAATAAATTCAGATAAGAAAAAGGAAAAACAGATACATATGCTAAGAAGGAAGGAAGAAATTATAATTGAGGAGGAGTTGAGGTCAATGAAATGGTTTCCTAAAATAGAGTTCTTCTTTTCTATCAGAATGTCATGGTGTAAAGAGCTTTGCTTTCAGATTCAGAGACCTGGATTAGAATGCTTACTCTGTCACTTATTAGTCATTTGATGTTGGAAAGATGCTAACTCTATGAATCTGTTTCCTCATTTCTACCATAAAGTAATACTAGCTCATAGACACTTTGGTAGGATTAAAGATCTTATATTCTCCATTACATTGGTATACTTCCATAAATTGTTGCTATATGACAGGAGTGGCACTGAAGATCAGAGAAGAAACAATTGGGTATCTAAAAAGCAAAAGAAAAAAAAAAAGGAAAGTATGCACTGACCTCATACCACACACAAAACTAAATTCCAAATAGATTAAAGGCCTCCACATGAAAGACAAAGCCAAAAGAATTTTCAGGCACATAGGATAACATTTCCATGACTTTGAGGGTAAAAATTTCTCAAACAAGATATGAGATAATTTAACCATAACATATTGCTTGAGAAATTCTATAACATTAAACTAAGAGCTTAAGTTTTTTATATCAAAATATTACAGGGGTACAAACAATTCGGTTACATAAATTGCTTTTGCACCACCTGAGTAAGAACTACAAGCATGCCCATCTCCCAGACAGTGCATACCCCAGCCATTAGGTATGAATTTACCCATTTCTTCCTTCTCCATCCCACCTGCCCAACACCTAGTGAATGTTGCTTCCATATGTATACATAAATGTTGATCAACTGGTTCCAAGTTAATGGTGAGTACATGTGGTTTGTTTTTCCATTCTTGTGATACTTCACTTAGAAGAATGGGCTCTAACTCCATCCAGGATAATAAAATTGGTATTTAACCATTTTCTGTTGGCTGAGTAGTACTCCATGGTACACATATTGCACATTTTATTAATTCACTCATCTATTGATGGACACTTGGGTTGTTTCCATATCTTTGCACTTGTGAATTGTGCTTCTATAAACATGCAAGTGAAGATGTCATTTTTATACCCTGTCTTTTTTCCTTTGGGTGAATATCTAGTAGTGGGATTGCTAGATCAAATTGTTGGTCTACTTTTAGTTCTTTGAGGTATTTCCATACTACTTTCCATAGAGGTTGTACCAGTTTGCAGTCTCACCAGCAGTGCATAATGTTCCTATCTCTGCATCCATGCCAACATTTGTTGTTTTGAGGCTTTTTGATAAAAACCATTCTCACTGGAGTTAAGTGATATCTCATTGTGATTTTGATTTTTATTTCCCTGATGATTAGAGATGTTAAGCGTTTTTCATATGTTGGCCATTCTTCTTTGGTTGTTGGTCTATCTTCTTTTGAAAAGTTTCTGTTGGTGTCCTTTTTCCAGTTTTTATTGGGGTTATTTGGGTTTTTTCCTTGAAGATTTTCCAGAGTTCTATATAGATTCTAGTTATCAGCCCTTTACTGTATGTATAGGATGCAAATATATTCTCCCGTTCTGTAGGTTGTCTATTTGCTCAAATGATAATTTCCTTGGCTGTGCAGAAGCTTTTTAATTTGATCAGGTTTCATTTATTTATTTTTGTTGTTGCTGTGATTGCTTTTGGGGTCTTCTTCATAAGTTATTTGCCTAGGTCAATATCTATAAGAGTTTTTCCAACATTTTCTTCTAGAATTTCATGCCTTAGGTTAAGTATGTTACCCATTGTGAGTTGATTTTTGTGAGAAGTGAGAGGTGTGAATCCTGTTTCAGTCTTCTGCATGTGGCTATCCAATATTCACACCACCATTGATTGAATATGGAATTCTTTTCTCCAGTGTCTGTTTTTACTTGCTTTGTCAAAGATTAGATGGCTATACAAGGATGATTTTATATCTGGGTTCTCAATCCTGTTACATTGGTCTATGTCTCTGTTCTTTTGCCATTCCCATGCTGTTTGGGTTACTATAGCTTTGTAGTATAGCTTGAAGTCTGGTAAATTAATGCCTCCCAATCTGTTCTTTTTGCTTAAGGTTGCTTTGGATATATGGGGCCTTCTCTGGTTCCAAACGAAGCACAGAATTATTTTTTCTAGATCTGAAAAAAATAATTTTGGTATTTTAATAGGGATTGCATTGAATCTGTAGATCACTTTGGGTAGTATAGACGTTTTAACAATGTTGTTTCTGGTGACCCATGAGCATGGTATGGTTTTCTATCTGTTTACATCTTCTGCTATTTCCTTGCTCAGAGTTTTGTAGTTCTTCTTGCAGAGGTCTTTGACCTCCTTAGTTAAATATATTCCTAGGTATTTTATTTTCTTTGTTGCTATTGTGAAAGATATTATGTCTGTGATTTGGTTCTCAGCTTAAATGTTGATGATATATATAAATGCTACTGAGTTGTGTACATTGATTTTGTAACTTGAGACTTTGCTGAACTTATTTATCAATTCCAGTAGTCTCTTGGCAGAATCTTTTGGGTTTTCTAGATATAAGATCATATCATTAGCAAAGAGAGATAATTTGACTTCTTCTTTCCCCATTTGGATACCCTTGATTTCCTTCTCTTCTGTGAATGCTCTGGCTAGGATATTCAGCACTATGTTGAATCGAAGTGGTTATAGAGGACAACCTTGTCTGTTTACAGTTCTATGCTGGAATGCTTTCAATTTTTCCCCATTATGTATGATATTGACTGTGGGATTTTTATATATGGCTTTCATCATTTGAAGTAAGTCCAGTCTATGCCTATTTCTTTAAGTGTTCTTATCATAAAAAGGGTGCTGAATTTTGGCAAATGCTTTATCTGTGTCTATTGAAAGGATCATATGTCTTTTGTTTTTACTTCTATTTATGCAGTGAATTACATGTATAGATTTGTATATGTTGAACCATCTCTGCATCTCTGGAATGAAGTCCACTTGGTCATGATGGATTATTTTTTTGATGAGCACCTGAATTCAGTTTGCTAAAATTTTGTTGAAAATTTTTGTGTCTATAGTCATAGGGATATTAGTCTGTAGTTTTCTTTTTTGTTGAGACCTTTCTTGGTTTGGGTATTGAGGTGATTTTGGCTTCATAAAACATGTTAGAGAGGATGCCTTTCTTCTCAATGTTATAGAATAATTTATTCAGGATAGGTACCAGTTCTTCTTTGTAGGTCTGGCAAAATGTGGGTGTGAAATCATCTGAGCTGGGACACTTTTTTTTGGAAGGTTTTTTATTGCTGCTTCAATTTTGGTATTTTATATTAGTCTGTTCAGGAATTTTCTTTCTGATTGAGCCTAGGGAGGCTATGTTTCTAAGAATTTGTTCATTTCCTCAGTGTTGTCAAGCTTATGTGCATAGATTTTTATAGTATTCAGAGATGATATTTTGTATTTCTGTGGTATCAGTTGTAAATTCTCCTTTTTTATCCTGATTGAGCTATTCAAGTCCTTTCTTTTGTTTCTGGTTAATCTAGTGAAAGGATTGTCAATTTTGTTTATCTTTTAAAAGAACCAACTTTTTGTTTCATTAATCTTCTGTATACTTCTTTTGTTATTGATATCATTCAGTTCTGCTCTCATCTTGGTTATTTCTTCTCTTCTGTTGGGTTTGGGATTGGCTTGCTCATCCTTTTCCAGTTGTTTGAGATTATTGATTAGATTAATGATTTGTGATCTTTCTGTCTTTTGGATGTAGGCATTTATGACTATGAGTTTTTCTCTCAGGACTGCTCTAGCTGTATCCCACAGATTTTGTTAAATTTTGTCCCCTTTTTCATTTAGTTCAAAACATCTTTTGATTTCCATCTTAATTTCCTCCTTGACCTGACTATTATTCAGCAGTAGGTTGTTTAGTTACCATTACTTTCTGTGGAGATGAGTGTTTCTGTTGGAGTTGTTTTCTAATTTTATTCCACTGTAGTCTGGGAAGATGCATGTTATCATTTCTGTTTTTTAAAATTTGTTGAGACATGTTTTCTGGCCTAAGATCAATCTTAGATAATGTCCCATGAGCTGATGAGAAGAATGTATATTCAGATGTTTTGGGGCAGAACTTTCTGTATATGTCTGTTAGGCCCATTTTTTCTACAGTTCTGTTGAAGTCCATTGTTTCTTTGTTTATTTTCTTTTTGGAGTATTTGTCATCTTCTGTCGGAGGAGTGTTGAAGTCCCTGGTGTTATGGTGCTACTGTTGATCATTTTGTTTAGAACAAGTAGGATTTGTGTAAGGAATCTGGGCACACCTTTGTTAGCTGAATAAATATGTAGGGTTGTTTTGTCTTCTTGTTGAATTGTTCCCTTTACCGTTATATAATGACCATCTTTGTCTTTCATTACTTTTGTTGATTTGAATACTAAGTTATCTGAGATCAGAACTGCTATGCCAGCTTTCTTTTGGCTTCCATTTGCATGGAATATTGTTTTCTATCCCTTCACTTTGAGTTTGAATTCATCGTTGCGTGTTAGATGTGTTTCCTGGAGACAGCAAATACTTGGCTTGAATTTTTTTTTTAATCCATTCGGCCAGCCAATAGCTCTTCAGTGGGCCGTTCAAGCCATTCATATTTATTGAAAGAATTGATAGGTGGGGTGGATTTCTCTTCATCTTGTTGAGTAGAACTGCCTCTTGAACTATTGTGGTATCTGACCTTGACCTTTAGCTTTTGGGTGATTTTACACTGATGGGTGTCAATTGTGGTGATCCATGTATAATACAATTCTGAGTACTTCCCTGCAGGGCAGGTTTTGTACTGACAAATTCCCTAAGTGTTTGCTTTTCTGAGAAATTCTTTATTTCCCTTTCATATACAAAACTTAGGCTTGCAAGATACAAAATTCTAGGCTGGCCATTTCTGTTTGAGAAGACTGAGAATGGGGCCCCAATCCCTTCTGGCTTGTAAGGACTCAGTTGAGAAGTCTGCAGTTAGTCAGATGGTTTTTCTTTGTAAATTACCCACTGCTTTTGTCTTAATGCTCATAGGAGTACCTCTTTCATGTTTATTTCATCCAGTGTAATGACTATGTGTCAAGGTGTTAGCCGCTTTGCCATCAATCTCACAGGAGTACTTTGAGCTTCTTGTACCTGTATATCTAGATCTAGCAAGGCCAGGGAAATTTTCATCAATTATTGCCTCAAGTAGGTTTTCCAGCCCTTGTGTTTTTCCTTTACACCCTCAGGGATGTCTAATTCTTATGTTAGTCTTTTTTACATAATCCCATATTTCTTGTAGGCTTGCTTGTTCCTCTTATTTTTCTTCTCTGTCTCTGACTGACTGATTTAATTGAAAAGTGTTTTCTTCAAGATCTCGGATTCTTTCTTCTGCCTGATCTGACCAATTCTTAAGGCTTTCCACTATGTTTTCTAAGTCTTTGAATAAATTTTTCATTTCCAGAATTTCTGTTTTTCTTCAATAATTCAATTTCTTTAGTTAATTTTTCATTCATTTCCTGCATTGTTTTTGTGGTTTCTTTGTGTTGGATTTCTATTTTATCTTATATTTCATTTAGTTTCCTTACATTTCATGTTGGAAATTCTTCATCTCTCATTTCTATATTTTGCTTTTGGTTAGTATCCATTGCTAGAGAGATGGTATTCCATTTTGGGGGTGTCCTTTCACACTGATTCTTCATACTTCCAGAATTCTTTCACTGATTCCCTCTCATCTGGAGCAGCTACTGCTTCTTACTTTTGGAATTTTTTTTGTTTAGATAATATGTCCAGTTTAATTTCTGAGCCCATAGGTGAAGTTTGTGGGCAAAAATCATACCCTGTATGATTGATTCAGTAAATGATGTAAAGTTTGTGAAAATTGACCTCCCTGTTAGTAGATGGCACTTGCCAGAAGGAACAAGTTGCAATGTTATTTTTGTTCCTGTGACCACCTCTAACCCCTAAGAAGAAGTGCTCTAATGCTCCATGTGGTTGGTCAAGCCCTGGAACTTCAAAGTGAGTCCTTATTCTCCACCACAATAGAGGTGGTTGGGTAGTGAGACTAGGTGGGGCTGGGATGTGTGAGCCTGTCCTTAAGCTCCACATATGATGGCAAGGGATGTGTTTTAGTAGAGGTCGAGGTCTGCTCCTCACCTCTGGGTGAAGCTGCCAGGAAGGGGCTGAAGTGGACTTAATCAGAAGGTCTGTGTGTGGAGGTGAGGCAGTCTGAGACCTGCAATTTGGCAGTCTGGACCAGGCCTCGCTCCTTTCCACTTTCCCCTTTTCCATAGTTCCTCCTGGGTCTTTGCCAGCAGGCAGGACCTTAAGCCAGTTGAGCTCCCCCAGGATTGTGATGCAGCCCAGAAAGTTCCCTGCCCAATATCCTGACCTGAGCAGGGAGAACAACCCTCCTAGGGGAGGAGGGTACCCCACAAGCACACCACAGCAAGGACCCACATTGCACTGTCCCTCCTGATCTGCTCATGCAGATACTCACAACTTCTGAGACTGATTCACAAATATCTCCTGTATGCCCCCAGGCAATTCAATTGAGACCTGGGTGTATGGAATCCTGCCTGGGATCCTGTCCCTGGTGCCCTGGGGATCAATCCCTGCCCATACCAGGAAGAAGGATGCTGCTTCCAAGTTACCCACAGGGTTCCCAGGTTGGTTTCTTGTTCTTCTAACTTGAGGTATGTCACACTCTGATGGGGCCACCAGGCAAATAGCAGCAGAAGGGCCAGAGCACATGGAGCTCATAGTCTGAGCACCCCTCAGTCCATAGCAGGACTCCAAAAGTTGAAGGCCTGAGTCCAGCTCCCTGTGGAAGCCTCTGTGTGGTGGCTCAATTGTGTCTCTTGGCAGGGGCAGATGGGGGAAGGGAAGGGGATAAAAATAGTCTGGGTAGAGAAAAGTCCTCAGTCTGGTCATCTCTGACCCTGTCTCAGGGTGGCAGTCCACCCAGAATTACTGGGCTCTAGAGTCATGAAGATCACCTGGGATCCACTAGACCACTAGGACTCCTGCAGTCTGTGCCAGAGTTGGGAAATATCTGTATGGGGACAAGCAAGAAGGAACCTGAGGAAGACAAGGATGCACAGTGGGTAGAGAAGCAATATGGTGCCTGCTATCTAGCTTGCGTCTGTGGGGTGGGAGTTGCCCTGGGGGGCTGGGAGCCTGGTGCCCTATCCACAAGAAGCTCCCCACTCACTAGTGGCAGCAGTCTCTGAGCTCATGTGGGAAGAAGGTCTTTCCAGAAGCTCAGGAATCCACCAACTGTCAGAGATATGAGGTAGGGAGAAACAAACCACTGTACCTATCCTTTTCACTGGACTCCAAGCCTCTTGTGGCTTAATCTCCACCAATACCTTTCTCCTTCCAGTTCTGCTCCACCACCTTTGCCCGTGGAGTCTACTGTAGGTTCAGGCAGCCTGCCTTCAGACTCTCATCTGATCTATGTTTGTCTGTTTTTTTCTCTTTCATCTAACACTTCTCCTTCTTACTAAAACGCTCTGGCTGGTGGTGTCTCTGGTCCAAAATCTTGGTTCCTTTCACCCAAGAGCTTATGTTTATCAAAATATGAGATAACTACACATCCACCAAAGTGACAAAAATTTGAGGTTGGGCAATAACATGTTAGTAAAGATGTGAAACAGTGGAAACCTCTGGACATTCTTGGTAGAAGTGTACATTGCCAACTACTTTAGAAAATACTTTGTATCATCCAATAAGGAAAAGCTATACAAACCCTATGACCTTAGGTTTATATTCCAGGGAAGTTTATGAAAATATTCATCAATTTCTATGTACAAAAATGCTCAGAGTGGCATTTTTATGATAGCTAAAAGCCAGAAACAAACCAAATTTGTATAAATAGACACATAAATGTAGATATTGAATAATTTACAAAAGTGAAAATGACTAAATTATATCTATATGTAACATGGAGGAATCTTTTGAACAAAATGTGGAGCATAAGAAGCCAGACTTAAAATAATACAAATGAAATAATTTAAATCACAGACATTTCCCCAACAAGCAAAGCTAAATTGTCTTATTTAAGGATAAGTGCATAGGTAATAAAATATTGAAAGAAAAAAGAAATTATCTCAAAATCAGGAATGGGGTTATGGCTGTGATTAGAGCGGTGCATACAAGAAGTTCTAGGATGCTGACAATATTTAGTTTTATCAATAGTAAATAATCTGGCTCACATTAGTCTTGTTTTGTTTATGAGAAAGAGCTCTAGGTGATGTTTTATATATTTTAAAATAGCAGCCTGTCAACATTAAGGTGCTTCTATAACCAACATTGATATCTGTATCATAAATTCCCCATTTCCTCTTCTACATCCATCCTCCTCTCCTGTGCATCCTGGAATGCTCACCCTTTTGGAACCATACTAGTCTCCCTTGTCCACCAGTTTCCAGCGATTTTGACTGATGAAGGTACCAGCAGAAATGAGGACATGCTTAAGGTACTTTTTTCTCCATCTTTTAGGACTACAGTCTCCTAATAGGTAGTTCTCTCCCACAACCATGTCTACTTTTTCTCTTTCTAGTTAAATGCTGTTCCCTTTCCTTGTTATTGGGAGCAGTAATGGCATTCTATTTTTAGTTCTAAAGTATTGCATCATTTCATACTGGTTTTCCTTAATCCCACTCACACCATTATAAATAGACTCTCTATTCAATACTGTATTTGAATGTGGCATCCGTTTCCTGCCAATCAGTTTCCTGACTGCTACAATCCTCTTTTCTTTCTTCCTGATCCAATCAAAATGGAAATGCATTTCTAATCACTTTAGCTGAATTCTGCATTCTAATAACACACATTGTTGGTGTCTTATGATTTTGTAATCAAATAGTTTCTGTATTGGTTTTTATGCTATTCATAAGATTATACTGATACTGACAGCAGGACCATCTGATAGTTCTATCAACACCAAGTTTTGTTAAAGACATGGCATTCAAAAAACATTTTGAACGTCTTTTGTTCCTATCTTTTAATTTGGTTATAAATTGACAGTAATGTCTATCTGTGTCTTTAATCACATTGTGTAGAGTGTTAAATAGTAAATAATACAGAAATTCAGTTCAAACACTTGTTGAGTTAATCTATTATATTTGACCCAATATTGTTTGATTTGGCCATTGGGTGAGGTTTATGTTTCTCATAAATTAAAAAGTTTTTCCCCAAGTCTATCACTTAATAGGTGACTACTAAAATTTTCCATCGTGACCCTTTTGTTTTTATTATTATACGTTGATGTTTACATGTTATAAGAGAATAATTCTATTAGGTATCTTTTACATGTCTTTATCTTTATCTTTATTTATACTATTAAAATTAGAGAACTGTAACTGTGTATAACTTAAACAGTCATTTTGAAAAGAAAATATTTCCATTATTTTATCAGAATATAATCAGCCAACATCTAGTCACATAAACCCACATAGTATCTAATATTGTAGCAGAATAGAAATGGGTTTTATTTCTACTATATTGGGTATTGAATAAAACTGCATGTTGGGACTTTTAAATTAACTTTTAATGTTACTTTAATAAGGCAGAATTTCTGCCAATCCAATCCCTAAGGCAATATTATTTAGCAGCTCTTTGTGTTTTAGTTTTGTATTTGCAGGAATGCCACACCACTATTGGGACTTATTAGATGTAGTTCTGGTTTGTTCAATAGACCTACTTTTCTATATTAAGGCAGTCTAACACGGGAGAAAAAGCAGATTATAAGCCAGTTTCTCTATGTGAAGGATGTAAATATTTCTACAATTTATATTTATGATGTATTTATTTGATTTCATTCCTATCTTTCAATGAGTTTATAAATTAATTGGTGGTAATGTCTAAGTATTCAATTTTTTTTTATTTTGATTTGAATAGTTGCAAACTTGTGATACGGGGATAACATTGATTTGCGACTTTCTATTATGGCCACCAACCCTTTTCTTATTTCCCTCTGTCTGTACTATTAATATAATATAATACAATTTTTAAAATATTATCCATGCAAAACTTTACATCTGTACAACTCATTATAGAGAAAATAAAGGATTTTGATGTGTTCATGTATGAGCATAAATTTAAAAATAATGACTGGGTAATTTGAGGGAAAACTTAAAAAGACAGGAATTTATCATAGCCTATCTTCTGAAATTATGAACTCTACTTAAAAAAATACTAACTTTATTATGATTTGTTAAAAAATTTCTTGCATTAATTTTTTAAAAATTTTAACTTAATTTTAAAAACAGCTAATCCCCAACCCCTTTTCTGCTCTCCCCCCACCAAAAAAAAAAATCATAGTTAACGAAGAAACACTATGTTCCTCCAATCAAAGGACATTAGAATTCTTTTATGAGTGAATTCAAAGAGTGGCCCAGATGGAATCATGGAATACCGCAGGGATCACATACATTTCCTGTTAGTGGTCAGATGTTGCAATTCTAAGTTTGCCTCTCTGTTCTGGCATCTGGGCTGGAGTGAAAGATGTGAGAACAGAGCAGAGAACTGACAAGTCATTCAGCTCTTAAACCTGTCAGAATCCAGCATTCTCCTATGATCTTCTCAATGTGAAGGGGCAAGTTGTAACAATCAGATGCTAATAGTATTTTTAAATAACCAGTAATGGGTATTTTCAAATGGGTGCTTAAGGGGAAATATGGCAAAGTCAAACTCCTGAAAAAAGAAGAAATGCTAACATACTTAACTAGGAGCCAAGAAGCTCAGTTTGTTTTGCCAACTTGTTCATTTTTAGAACTTTAAAAAAAATTAATTGATTTTTTATTTTTTAGGCAGTTCATTTTTCAGTGTCTTTTTGCTTTAAAAAGGTTAATAGGAGGCAATATGTTTGTCATATTTTTCATGAGACTGTTGCATAAAGAAGAAAGGGGACTAATAACTTCATTTATTTGAAGAACACAGTCATTATTAGTGCAGATTTTTGTCCCCTTGCTTGGTTGCCCATACCTAGTAAGGTAATGAAGAATCAATTTATTAGATTGGAAATAAGAATCAAATTGTTCATATTAAAAAGACTATTAAATATTCCTATTTATATTATTATAAAATAGCATTATAGAAGTTCCTAAATATTTCAACAAAACAACTTTCTAAGCACGTATGTGTGAGAGTTATTCCTCTTTCAGTAGTTATCTATACAGCAAACAATCCCCAGATTATTTCTGTAGCTAGAGATTTTGCCAGACAGCCAAAAATTTAGACTGCCCTCGCCTGGAAGGTTTTCCCATACTTATCTAGGCTCCCTTTATGATCAACTGCCAAGTGCTAGGTTAGTGAGGTAGCTCTGCTTTTAGAGGATCGCTGGCTGTTGCCTGGGGCACCTTGATTCTCCCTCTTATCATCCGGCCGGCTAACTGGCTTCCTTTCATGGTAGCTGCACAGGTTTCCAAAGGGCAGAAACATGCCAGGTACATTGAGGAATGGACTCAGAACTGGCACGTTGTTACTTTCACAACATTCTATTTACCAAAGAAAGATTTAAAAGGCTTGGACACACTCCAATTCTTAATGGGAAGTGTTACAATATTGCATTGCAAAGGCACAGATAATAGGAGGGGAATAATTGAGGCCAATTTTGCAATCAAACTATCCCATTATAATAGGACATATTTAAGGCCTTTAAAAAATAGGTTAATTCTTTATTCGTATGACTGTGATAGGAGAATACCCAAATCCCCTCCCTCTTGCATGTACAACTAGAATAAATATCCCAGTCTTCCTTGAAGTTAGGTATGATCATGTGACTGGGTTTTAACCAGTGAAATCTGAGTGAAAGTGCTGCATGCCATGTTTAGGCCTGGTCCATATAAATCTTTCACATGTGAGTATTCATTGTTGTGTTCCATCTGTAGCTGAATGGAATGACTTTGAGCCTTAGATTAAGAGAATCAGAGCCCAAATGTGGAGGAACCCTGTGACCCCAAAAGACTGCATAAAAAATGTCTACATACAAACCAGGAAGTATTATTGCATTTTATGTATGTGAGAAATAAGCTTCTATGTGTTAACCCACTGAGACTCAGGAGTTGATCTGTTATAGACACTGACATTACTTATCTTCATTTATGTAATTTTGTTATCGGCAAATATTGGTAACTAGGATTCATTCATTATTGGACTTAGTTTTAAGTAGCTCTGTTAGTATCTATTGCACTATTTACTCAAAGAATTAGTATTGGAAGAATAGCTACATCTGAAAACCCTTCAAAGATTAGTGTTAAAGACAAATAGCAATGCAGTTTACTAATCAAGACATTTGCTTCCATGTGTTATGCCTGATGAGAGATTTCATTTTTCTTTGTAATACTTATTTATTTTGCCTTAGAATTAAACAATTGTCTTCTTTTCTGCTGTGTTTCTCAGTTACATGCTGGTGATAAATCAAATACTAATGTGCTCTAAATTGTTGGTTTTTATCTTTTTTTCTTGCATAGGATAATACTGGGAGAGGAGAAGCCCAAAAGGAATGCCTACTCAACATGTTCCTGCTTCCTGGAGGGAAAAAGTCCTCAATAAATTAATGTAACCCATTGATGAAATACCAATTAAATATTACCCAATTTTATTAAATGTCAAAATTAAAATATTAAATTATTCCCCTAAAAAACACAAACTTAACTATTTTATAAATATGTATACTGAAAGTTTAGCTCACAGACCCCTGAGAGAAACTAGAGATAATATCAGCAATCCTTAATATTTAGAATTTCCTCTCTCAATTATAACCTAGAATTAAATAATAATAAAAAACATGGCAACAATAGTACCTTTGAACCCTTATAGATTTTAAAGGAGTTCACAGAGTTTATTTAAGTTCCTGTATCCCTGTTAACACTTAACCTTATGTGTCAGAGGTTGACTTAGGAAAATTCTTTCCTTTTATATTTTATTTGTAAATGAATCAAATAGTCAAATACTTGAATTTATTTTTTAAATCTTATAGTATTAACAGAGTTGACTCCATTTGGAGATTGAGCATGAAATCTCTCAGAAAAAACATCTGTTTATTTTTCACATCTTGCCTGTAGTACCATATGTTTATTAGACAAAAAATATAAAAAAGACTAGGTATCAATGTCTATTCTTTGCGAGGTCAATCAGTCAATCCATGGAGCATTTTTATAATTATCTTCTGTGTTTCCTTCCATAGAAAGCACAATGTCCATTGGCTTTTTATAATATATGACCAATGGGGTTTATTAAAACTGAATTCAAGAGATATATTCCATTAATATTTGAATTGTTTTATATCCTTTGGATACAACTACAACCATTTCTGGACTATCTTTTAGAATTTCATGATGCTGTATCTAAACAGCCTGAATTAAATTTTATGTAATAACCTTTGGGCTTTGATCTCACCCCACATTCTGACTGCGACTATGTATGAGGCTTTGTAACAATGACTATGGTTTGGGAATTTTCCCTGGTTTTCTATTTTTGAAACAAATGGCTTATTCTCTGTTAACTGTTAATGGTAATTTAAAAAAATAAACTTTTATTTTAGAATAGTTTTAAATTTATAAAACATTATAAAGATAATGGAGTTTTTATATGTCCCACACTTATCTCCTCTATTAATATCTTACCTCAGTATGGTACATTGGTCATCATACGTATTAATGAACTGACATTAATGTCTATGAATGATAATTTATACTTGATTCATATTTTCATAGTTTTTACCTCATGTCTTTATTCTCTTCCAGACTCCCTTCCAGTATTCCATATTACATTTAGCCATCGTGTCTGTTTAGGATTCTCTAGACTGTGACAGTTTCTCAGATTTTCTTTGTTTTTAATAACCTTGCCATTGTGGAGCATTACTAGTCAGGTATTTTGTAGATGATCACTTAATTTGCATTTAGCTAATGTTTTTTCTCATGATTAGATTGCAGTTATGAGTTTTGAGGAGGAAGACCACAGAGGTAAAATGCCATTCTTATCACACTATAGCAAAGGCTGCATTCTATCTATGTGACTTACCATGATTGATGCTGATTTCGATCACCTAGTTCAGGTGGTTATTTCTCAGGTTTCTCCTACATAAAGTTACCACCTTGCCCCATATTGTATTCTTTGGAAGAAAGTCACTATGCACAGTCCATTAAACATTCTTTGTATAATTATTTTTTAATGTAGGTCTATCTATTTCAAAATAATTTTAAGCAGCAAAACTATGTATGACATTTCCAGCTTTAATTTTATTTAGGTTTCGGTTTTCCCAGAGTCTTTCTGTTTCAATATACCTATTACAGAGTCACAGTGACAGGTTTTGTCTATATTATTTCGGGATAGTACATAAAAAGTAAATATCCACGTGTTTCAAAATACCCAGATGTTAGGTGACCCAGAAGAAAGTCTTCTGTTGAAAGTTTAGTTTTGGCCAGTGGTGTGCCAGAGAATAAGTGGGTTGGTCAGGATTTACTGATTGTTTACTGCATGAAGTTATGGGGGAGTTAAGGTTTTAAATAAGACATAGCAATAGAAAAGGAGGTAAAAACACTTAATATGATTTTTTAATGCATTACGTGTATAAAATACAAGAAAGATTTGAAAGTTTCTTCAAGGTTAGTGACTTAGTGAACTATAAAATGACCTGCTTGAAGGCAAAGGGCAATGGGTTATGGTGAGAGTGTTGTATGTATGTTTACAACAAACCATTTTATTAGACTGGAAGTTCAACAGCAGTATATGCTCTTCAGTGGAGAATATACAACTGACAGGTACAAGTTCAGGGCTCTTGTCATGGTGGGTTACCAAGTCAGGCCTTCAGTCACAAGTAAACAGCTCAGTTTTACAATTACCAGGTTGAGATACAATTGTGAATGTTAAAAAAAAAAAAATCAATTGTAGAAATGTAGACTAGAAGATATCTGGCTTTGCAGGCTTTCACACAAACACACCCTCCCCTTGATATTTTTGTTAACCATGAATTCAGTATAAATCAATATTGTAAAGTAGTGGCTAGAATTTAGTACAAGTTAAACACTTGCACTAAGTAATAATATTCCTGTGCCTCAAGTCTGTACTTGTCAAATCATACCTGAGGCTCTGTGCTTAGTTTGAGATGTTACATCATTAATAGTAATAATGATGATGATAATAATATATTATTATATCTGTAAGGTGCTTAACAGTAATAAAATTCACTTTCAGACACATTATCCCATTTTAGCATACTTGCTAATAACATTTTTGCACCTAGGTAGGAATGTTAGGAATAACATCTATGCACCTAGGAAGGAAAGACTAAATAAGTGTTGTGGAGAAAAAGTAATGAAAAGCTTTAGTAGAGATTGCATCGAATCATAGATCACTTTGGTTAGTATAGACATTTTAACAATGTTTATTCTGTCGACCATGAGCATGGTAGGGTTTTCCACCTGTTTATGTCCTCGGCTATTCCCTTCCTCAGTGTTTCCTAGTTTTCCCTGTAAAGGTCTTTTACCTACTTTGTTCAATATATTCCTAGGTATTTTTGTTGTTGTTGTTGTTGTTGTTATGGCTATTGTGAAAGATATTGAATCTTTGATTTGGTTCCTAGATATTGATCATTTTGGATATCCTGTTCCAGTTCTCACTAAATTAACTTTAGTTTTTTGTAAGAAAGGGCCTTAAGTTCTTCACAAAAGTCCAATATAGATAATTTCTTCAGTCACTAAATATGATATCCTGTAAATGCAAGTATGCCAATCTACAAAATGACCACATGAATTTCCTATTTAGAAACATAACAAATATAACAAATTCAATAAAATGAAAAAAATAGGGCTTAATACCTTGGGGCACAAATTTAATTTATTTCAGGTTTACCCAGCAGTGCTGTAATTCTATTGATGAAAGGTGAAGCTCAATTTTGAAAATACAAGAAATCAAATTGAGGAAAGAAAAAAAAATGAAGAGGAAATGGTGAAAAAAAAAGTCAGTAATTCTACTTATTTGGGTATTTTTTCATTCATACCAATGGTTCTCAAACTTCAGAACCACTTGATCTTATTAAATATTCAGATACATGGGCTATATAAACACACATTCTGATTCAATGTGTATGGTAAAGGCCTAGAAATCTGTATTTTGACAAACTCAACAAGGAATGTAAATGAAGAAAATTCAATGTTACGTTTGACAAAACAAATCTATTTAGTCCATATATGAACTCTGATTAAATCATATAAATTATACAAAGCTGCTTTCTAGCTTCCAAAGGTGGGAGTAAAGGGAATTCAGGAAATAACTCCCCAACTGAATGTCAGTTCATGTGCTTCATTTGCCAAATCCCTCAATGGAAATACAAGAAACAAGCAAAACAAAACAAATGAAAGAGAAAGAGAGAGAGACTCTTTTGCTTAAAACACAGGGTGAAACATGAAACACCTTTTTCTCATCTTAGTGACTCTGTCTAGTGTTAAATCCCTTATAAATTTGCAGTTGTACTGTAATTGATTTTATTCTTAACAAAACATCAAATCCTCTTGGGGAAAAACAAAGGAAAGTGAGATTAGCTAAGGAAATAGAAAAAAATTCCATTTAAATGATTAAAATTTATGCCTCAGGAATTAAGCAGGCTGATGCTTTCCTGAATTTACAGCATTTCATTTGTTACTGCCATTAGCTTTAACTGCTTTGGGAAAATTTAACAACAGAGCTATGGCATGGCTTACAACCATTATGAGCTTCAAAGATTCAAGAGCATGCGAAACGTTTCCTTACAAACTCTGCTTTAATAGGATTACTTGGGAAACTTCTTTGAATATTTATTTCCTCTTCAAATCAGGTAGGATACATTTTAATGACATATTTTAAACGTTGTCATCTTATGGTTGAAGATAATGACATCTGGAACGGTATATTTTAAAAAAATAAATCACAAGCTTTGAAATTTTTTGAAAATAGGAAGCTAATTCCAATATGCACAGTGTCATCTTCATTCAACATACTGAAAAGTAGAACTTATGGAATAATAGTTTTGCATATCAGTTCAGCAATGAGTTTGGAAAAATGAGATTAAACACAATCAAATAAACATAAAGCTAAAGTGGCCCTCCTAATCTTTCACAATATTTGCTGTGAAACGTTTTTCACTTCTGAAATGACAATTATGAAACACAGTAAGAATGGTATTTCTCTCAGTTCTCATGCATAAAAAATAAACTGCCAATACATAATTAATGCAAATAATGAAACTGGAACAAGATCCCAGGCCTTGTTCAGATTAATGCCAATTGCCTGAATTGCTCATGTTCTAATAATTTATATTGGATTTTGACTGGATTTCTTTAATATCTTCCTATTTAAACATTTTTAATCTAAAAAAATTATGATCTGATTTGAATTTAGACATTTTAAGTGTGTGTCTGTATAATTTTAAAGTCAGAAAACTTGCTTGAGTTTACAATCAGCCTGGAGGTGACTTGAATAAAGTTGTTAACTAATGAATAAAGTAGTTGTTAATGTGAATCTGCATATGCTCATCACTCTCCTGAAGGACATTTATTCAACTTTGAGTTTCAAAGCTAATTGGAAGTCATGGTAGGTTGATAAATATTGGAAATAAGGCGAATATTGCCATAGCATTTATTCCTATTTCATTAATTTTGTAGTGAAGAAATATCTGAATGTTCTCTCTCTGTAAATAGTACATTTCTCATTACATGAGTGAACCACAATATTTATGAAAAATTGGTCACTATTTGAATAGCATCCCCATTCCTTTATAATTAAAGTCCTACTCATAATTAAAATTGGAAGAGCCATTATTCAAGAATTGTAAGGAAAGTTATTAGAACTCAATATAATCAAATATTTTTAAAAAACAAAATAGTAATTTATACTGCATTTTTTTGTTTTTCTCTTACTAAATAAGACTTTTAAGAGATATACTTATTTATTTATTTAACCAATGTTTAAGTACTCATTTGTATTATCAGTTTTGCTGCTAAACAAACAAGCCAAACTCTCAGTGTTTTACAATAATACACATTTATTCCTTGCCTAAGTACGTGTTGGTGACTGCAGGTTACCTGTGACTACCATGGCTCTGATTCATGCAGTTTGGCTCTGTTCTATGTTCTTCCATTTTAAGACAAAGTCTAAAAGAGAGAACACCACTTAGGACATCCTTTCTCTTGTAAGTGAGGATTAGCAAGAGATTAAAACAAACCCCACAATCACAATGAAAGCTTCTGCTCAGATGATGTGTATGTCAAATCCACTTACATTCCATTGATCAGAATATGACACTAAGTAAGCCCAATATTAATAGGATGGGATATGCATACCTGAGGTGAGGGGAAACAAAACTGTATGTGGATAAATATTTGCAAACACTTATAAATCTGCCACCACAATAGGTTCTTTCACATGGCCATTTCCTTCAAGAAATTTCAGTATAGAATAGGTGGTTTGCAATTTAAGCAGATATGTATTATTCAAAGAAGCATTCCTTTAGGTTCATCCCATCACACTATTTGTATTCTGGACATGTTTATTTTAGAAAAATTTAAATCTTATTTCTGTCTGTGATTTCATTTAGGCTATATATTCTATCAAACTCTCCACTGCATACACTTTCTGTTGCCGATTCAGATTATACTTTCATAAATTATTCTAATTCTATACATGTGAGACAACCCAAATTTAGAATTATAACTAGAGAAAAATGAAAGCTGATTTACAAGAAAGAAGACTTATGTGTTGTCACAACATTAAGCAAAGGCTGAGAGACTTAAGATCGTTTCTAACTCTGAGTCTCTTTTTGTGGCTCCAGGATGAGATACTTTATTTCCCCCAGGCCAGCTACATCATCCCACCTTTCCCACACCAGCCAGCTTGACCAGCACCTTGAACCTTCCCAGGCTCCCTTCACAGGATAGTTTGTTTAAACGAATCAATTGACCTGTGTGTTGGTATCTAGGTAGAGCTATACATATTATAATAACCCTTTGTCTAAAGTCATTTTCTCTAAGGAAACTGATGCCTTTGTAATGCAATAAGCCATTCTTCACTCATCAGAGATGATATTTTTCACCTGGAAATGAGAAACCAGGATTCCACCAGAACTTCCATCTCCAACATGGGCCCAAATCAACATAATAGTAACCATTTCCACCTGATACAGCCTGCTTCTTGACTATGTTCCTTGATGTATTCACACTTCTGCTTCTTTTAGCATATTTATTCCTTTTAAATTTTCAAGATCACACCCATGTACCTTGCATTATTTATTTCATTTGAATTAACAAATGTGTACAAGTTATGGAAAGATTTGTCATGTCATCCATAAAATCTGATGAACATTAATATAATAAGAGGAATATTTTAACCCCTTCTCTGACTTCCCAACCTCTGCCAATAACCACCGTCCTCTATTTTGTCTTACATCATGAGAAAATCCTGGGTAATTTTGGATCCTGGTTAAAGGAGAATGTTTCATCTGCCTTAAACCACTGTCATCGGAGTTGCCTTCATTCCTCGCAAAAACAGATCCTCAAGGGGAAAAATGTTGATTTCTATATTAGAGAGACTAGTTTGATCTGCTCCTGACCCAGGCCAGCAAGTTCTTTTTAGATATGGCACCTGTGGTGAGTCAGATGCATCTGTTCAAAGCTCAACCTTAGGGCTACTTACGAAGGACCTTCAGGTTACAGTTCTAATGATCAGTGTTTACCAGCACCCCAAAAAGCACATCCAAGTTACTGACCTCACCTACAAAGAGAGTGGAATCTTGTTAGGCTAAAGTCTGCTCTCTGTCTCTATCCTATTCCATTTCTCCCACAATCCTTTGTCTTAGAATCCAAATTCCAAGAAGTTGCACTGTTTTCCATTCAACCACTAAAGCTTCATATGCATCTGTAGTGGATAACCTGGTCTGCATATTCAGGCTTAAAACCTGGAGCTCTGTACTCTTCCTCAAGAAGAATATGAAGACTCATTCTTAAAAGTCTTGTGGTTGGATTCCCTTTCAATCATTCTGTCTCAGTCAATTCCCATTCTCTAAAAATGTTTGAAATATTTTCTCTAAGCCATACTAGTTTTCTATTGTAGAGTAATGAATTAGCACACATTTCTCAGACTATATCAGCACCCATTTATTATCTTACAGTTTCTATTGGCACAAAGTAGTAGAACTTTTGCTCAGAGTCCCACATGCTCAAATCAAGATGTTTGCCAGGGCTGTAATCTCATCTGGAGCTTGGTGTCCTCTTCCAATATCATTCAGGTTGTTGGCAGAATCAGTTCCTTGTGATTATAGGACTAATGTCTCCAATTTTCTTTTTGTCTGCTGGTTGTTGGCTGAGAATCACACTCAGTTCTTAGAGGCTACCTCAATTCCAAGCTTGATGGCTCCCTTCTTAGGTAGTTCACAACATGGCTGTTTGTTTTCCTCTAGGCCAGCAGCAGAGCTTCCCTTTGATACTTCACCTGTTTTAAAAGTGCTCATCTAGTCAAGTTAGGCCCGCCAGGATAAACTCTCTTTGGATTGACTCAAATTCAACCGATTAGGTTGATTAGGCTAATTATGGGAGTAATATCCCAGCGTATTTACTGGTACCCACCACAGTCAAGGGGAAGGGGTGATACAGAGTGTTCATATCAGGAAGCAGAAATCTTGGAGATCATACTAGAATTTTGGCTGCTACAGTCTGCCCTCTGCCTGAATTAATCATTTAATTGTAGATTGCTATTTTTCTGTTTTCCTTTAACACAAAAATTTTTACTACATCACTATATACAAAGTTATATTACAGTAAGATATCAGTAGAGATAATCTCTAGGTGACGCGATTTGGGGGAAGCTTTGCCATCTTCATTATACATGTTTGTATTGTATACTTCAGTTTTGAGCTTTTATAAGCAGTAAATATTTAACACCTTGCTCCTTAAAACCAAAAGCCCTGATTTGTAGCATTTGCCAATTTCTGTTGTGTAAATACTCCCACCATGGCCAATTCTAGGCAACCAGTGTGATATTACTGAATGCAAAGTAGCAGGAAATACACACTATTGACATTAGCAAGCTGATTTGACTAGCTCCAACACACCTATTACTATTACATTTGTTATGAAAATGAGTTATTTTCATTTTAGAAGAAATAGACAGTTTCCTCAATAGTATTTGGATATGGTAGAACTCTACATAGGACTGAAAATTACTGAAATAAAATCTAGAAATATCTCAAACAAGCAGCACTAGCTTTTACACATATTCTATTTGAAAGAAACTATATTTTTACATGATTGTTTAGATTGACTCTTGAGGCAGTTCAAATGCATCGTAATTACTGGTCCAATCATAAGATTCTCCTAAGGACTCAATCCCCTTTTGTATTCCAGCACACTTTAGAGAAAGTGCAAGCCATTTGGGGGCAGAGAAAATTCCCCCTGTTTTGTCAATATAATCTATAGAAATACAATTATAAAAATTAATCATTTTACTCTTATTTGAGGTAAATTAAAAATTATTATTTGAAAAATAACAATAGTGTTATAGAATCTGAAAAAGGAAAACCTGAGGGGAAAACAAGCTTAAAAATATATAGAATTCAAGATAATATTATAAGCACATAACGCTAACAATTAGAATGATGATAAGTTTGATACTCAAAGGTATAAAATCATAAACTAGATGATACAAAAGTTCAGTTTCTATTTCACGGTTTTATTATTTTCACTCTTTCCTTTCCCTTACTTTTTGGGAAACAGAGTTTAAAAACATGGAAGGAAATCACTAACAGTAAAAGATAAATTTCAGTTTCATTGAATTTGCCAAATGAGTTATATCAATCTTCTGCTAATGTGTCAGATTTACTTTAGTAAAAGTAGAATCTTCCATTGATGGGAAGACAGATAAAGAATCAAAGAGCAGGTCTATTCTTATGTAGAGACACCATAAAATCCCTGAAGCAGAAGCTTATATATTTATAATCATTTGTAAATTAAAAAGAGATAAATTTCAGGAAATGATAAGATCAAATATTCCTCCCTAAAGGGTAAACAAGTTTACAGACTGTGACTGGCATACTCAGTATTGTTTCCAGGAATAGAAGTATAATCAGTCATTATATTCAAAGCACTTTAGACTCTAAAACTTGGAGTGATCTCTAAACAGGAAATGATTTGGGGAAATGTGGATAAACTAGTCCAAAAATGAATAATGAGAATGTCAAGTCAGGAAGGACTAAGAAAGAAACTACTCAAGGGACCTGAGTAGAGAGAAAAAGACACCATTTCAAATAAATATTGGTTTATTCAAATCCTTTATAATTCATGGAAGAAATGCTATGATTGAATCAGATTAATATTTACAGAAATCATATGTAAATTAATAAAGATTAAAAAATTAAGTTGAGGTGGTTTTTCCAATCGAGTGTTTTTTGTATATCATTGAGGCTATTGGTGCCGTGACAAATCTCTGGTCACTCACTGTTAAGAAGAAACTTTTTGTCAGTTACTGGCAGATAGCCATTCAGGCAACCCTGTAACAAAAACATGCACACTGCCTTGCCTCTTATGAAGAATATTTAGTGTCATTAACTCAAAGCCATCTTTGAGTTTTTTATACCTTGACTCACCCCTCTCCAAATCCACAATTTTATAAATTGAAATCACTTCTGCATCTCCCTGTTGTAAATTCCAATATGTCAAAGGAAAATGAAATACAGTAGCTGCCCCTTATCCACAGAGGATATGTTCCAAAACCTTCAATAGATGCCTGAACCCTATCCTATATTGTCCTGAACCCTTCATGGACTATGTTTTTTTTTTTTCCTAAATGTACATACCTATGATAAAGTTTCATTTACAAATTAGGCCCAGTAAAAGATTAAAAACAATAACTGATAATGAAATAGAACAATTATAACAGTATGACAGCATCACCACTCTTGCATTTGGAGGTCGTTCTTAAGTAAAATAAGTGTTACTTAAACACAAGCATTGTGATACCACAACAGTCTATCTGGTAATCTAGATGATGTCTAAGTGACTAATGAGTGGGTAGTGTCTACAGCATGTATGCTTGACTAAGAAAGGATTCATGTCCTAAATGGGATGCAGTAGGACAGCACATGATTTCATCATGCCACTCAAAACTGTGTGGAATTTAAAACTCCTAAATTGTTTATTTCTGGAATTTTCCATTTCATATTTTCAGACTGTGATTAACTCGGGTTACTGAAACTATGGAAATTGATAAGTAGAGACTACTGTATACATTCCAGTGCTTTAGTTTATTAGTCCGGCACCAGTTCAGTTTTATTGCTGCTAACTTGTAGATCATTTATTACCTGCCTTCTTCTTTGGCCAAAACCTATTTCAGTGAAAGCATCCCAGACATGCCCCTTAAGGCGTAGCCATTATGTTGGTACCAGGAAACGTATTCTGCCTCTGAAAGCCAGCCCTATTTTTGTGTTGTCTTCTCCTGAATCTCCTGGATGCTGCGCTCTGGATGCTTTGTGTGAATTATACTGACATGTTTGAGAGACAAATGTTGATATAAAGACTTGAAATAATTTTTGGATGACAGGTGCAAGATGGGGATTCTTTGGCATGGAAAAATATACTAGCAGTATCCTCCTTGCATTCCAACCATATAACCCCAATAGTGTTAATACTGTGTATAATCCTAACGTTAGCAAAGTTATATTTTGCTTGCTCCTACTGCTCTTTCACAAACTCTCAGCTCTCAAGATACACGCTGCTCATGAAGCACCTACTCTGCCTCATTCCTTTAATATAAGGCTCCAAATTGCAGTGAATAGGAAGCCCAACTGAATAGCATTCTACCATGGACTTGTAAGGGACACCCAAATAAGGGTGAACTGCCTAAGAGATTGGCTGGCATCCTGTACTTCTGCTATTCATTCTACCCATCCTATTGATTGCAACCCTGGTTAATGGTTTGTGAGAGTAGGATCTATGTCCATGCTGTTCACCACTTTCTCACCAGTACCTCGTGTAATACATGACCTACACTCTGGCATGCGATGGAATGTCAAGTCTACGAAGTCCCCTAGCCCTATTCACAAAAACTTTGAAAATCCATTATGACATTAGTAATGAAAATAAATAGAATCCTCATGAAGGTCAAGCTTGAACTCTAAAAAAAAACCAAAAAACTGGTATTATAAATTTTAGCAGAAGTTAGTGTGAGGAGATACATAAAATATGATACTTGAAAAAGTAGTTTAATTTTTAGACAAAATATTTTATTTCAGAGTCACAACCTAATGAGAATCTAGAAATATCTTCATGTAGTTAGAAAACACTGTAGAATAACAAATGATAACCCTGAGGATATAACTAAATGGGAATAATTCTTTGTACAACCTTTACAGTAACACACAACATAAAAATAAGCTAAGATTATATGTAATGTATTTTTACAGAAAAATGCATAGAAATGTGTGACATGGATAATTAAAGCCAATAAATGTCTATATTCCACTGTTTATTAAATTTGAAACTGCTAAAACAGAGTGGACAACTTAGGGAGGGTCTTGTATGGCAACAGAGAATAGGAAATTATGCTTTGAGAACACAAAGCAGTGTTTTGAGGCCCGACTACGAAGTTTATGGGCTGAAGAGATAATATCATTAGATGGATTTTAAACTGTTTGACTCAAGAGACAAATAAAGATCCTAAATTGTTTGTTTTGCTTAGTACTGCCTATGGCTTTGGAAAAGAGAGATCAATAAAAGTAGCAAACAACCAGGGAAAAAAGTCAGTGGGATTGTTAAGAAATCTAAGTAGAAAGTTAGTGACAGACAAAACTGATAGTGCTGTATAAAAGAAAAAAAAAATTCAGTTTCCACTGAATTAAACACTTATAAATTTACAAATGTGGAAGTCTTGAAAATACTGTGGCATACTTTCTGTGCAACATACCTAATGTCTTTGCAAAAGACAATTGAATATACATTATATGACATTAAAAATGCCTTATCTATAATAATTGTAAATGTTGGAAGAAAGACTATCAGTGCAATGGCTGGTTCACCACCATCAAGGTCCATGAAAGAATAATGAGCTCAAGATCTCTCTCCACCTGGCTTCAGCTCTGCAACTGAAACATTGTTCTTACTACGGCAGGCAGCTGATTGAAGCTGCTGACTGCTGAAGTTTCCTATAAGAAAACTGGAGCCTGACACCCTGGTGGATTCCCAGGAATCATGCATGCCAAGAACATTTTGATTCTACAGGGAGAAAGGAATGAAAAATTAATTGTCAAATACTCTATTCATGAAAAATGCCGAATGACTCATATACTCACATGAACTCTTGAACCAACCCACCATCCTTTGCAAAAAAATGTATATCTAGACTGCTTTCCTGAACTCTAGGCTTATAGATCCAATTGCTTAATTTACTTAATGTCTCAAATTTAATATCTCTAATTCTGAATGTGAATCCTGCTCTGCTCACTGTCTTCCCAGTCTCAGGAAATAGCTCCATCTTTCAATTGCTCAGATTATGAACCTTAATGCTATCTTTGACTCATCTCTTTCTCTCACAAACCACATCCAACCCATCAGGAAAACCTTCACAATATACCCAGTATCTGATGACTTCATGCCACCTCCTCTGTGACACCCTGGCCCATGTCGCTATTGTCTTCTGCATGGATTATGGCAAGTCTTCTAATAGGTTTCCCTAATTCTGCCTTCATTTCCCTACACCCAGAATGGCTCCAGTTTTAAATGTTTCAATTATACTATTCCTTTGGTCAAAACCTCATAGGTCTTCCCATCTAATGGACAGTATAATCTAGTGCCTTTGTATACAGTTTGGCTTCATATTCTACAACTCTGCCCCTTGACTGCTTGGCTCTTGAGTTGCATAGTCCACATTATAGTTACCTAAATACTCCAAAGTCAAGAAATATACACCAGCTTTTCCATCTGCCCAAAATAATTTCCCTGAGATATAACCATGACCTGTGTTCTCTAGTTCTTCAGGTTTCATTTCATCGAGGGCTTTTCTGATTATCATATATGAAATAATCACTCCCATTATATTTATACCATCTAATAGACTACATATCTACATATTTATTGTCTGTCTTTCACACCAAAATTAAAGTCTGGGAGGAAAAAGTATTTTTGTTGTTTTTTTTCCTTCTATTTTGTTCACTGATAATCTTACAGCCAAGGACAGTGCCTAGTAAATAACAAACCCTGAATAAGTGTTTATTCAATGAATAATTGAATGAATGAACATCTACTCAGCACGAGAGTGAAAAAGCCTTCTTCTTCCCTTATTTTTTTCTTTTTTATACTAACAACTTGTTTAAATTGAAAATTAAAATATTTCGTTAAATGCTTTTCATATACCAAAGAAAAAAACATATAAATAATAATAAATCAAGTACCACTTTGTCTTCTACTCAGTTGGCTATTAGACATTATTTTTATCCTTAACATAACTTGTGTCCCTCTCCTGAATTAAATTCCCCTCCTTTCACTCCAAAATAATGACTTCTGTGATTATCCTTCCTTTGTTTACCTTCATAACTTAATATATATGATGAGCTCCTAAACAAAATATTATAGTTTTCTTTTTTTCTGTTTTATGTAAAGGGAATCTTATGGTTTTTCCTCAACTTCCTTTATTTCACTCAATATGTTTTTTAAGATTTGTTCATCTATCCATTCATGGGTTCCCCAAATATCTTTAACCTTCTTTATGCCACACAGAATTCTTTGCTCTTAGGATATATCAATGAGCATAGCAGACAAAGATCCTATTATTATGGAGATTTCATGCTAGCAGAAAAAGACAAATAGTCAATCATAATGTAAGAAAAAGAAGTAAATTAAATATGTAGTATATTTAGGGTAAAAATTACCCCCCAGAATGTAGCAGGGAATGGGCAATCAGCAAGATTATGGAGTCAAAGAGGGAGGATGGGAGCTGGCTGTATGAAATATGGTGGCCAGGAGCCTTTGAACAAAGATTTGAAGAAGGTGATGAGGCTAGAAATATGACTTTATAGCGTGAGAGCATTCCAAACAGCAGAAACAACTAGAATAAAGAACTTGAGGCAGGAGTGTGACTGGTGCATTTAAGGGACAGCAAGGAGGCTGGTGTGCCTAGAGTGAAGTGAACAAGAGAGAAATCAGGAGTTGAAGTCAGAGATTTAATGGGGCTAGAACCCACAGAATTTCGTAAACCACTGCAAGGACTCCAGCCTTTTCTGTGAATGAAATGGAGAACAACTGCAGCATTTTGAATAGAGGAGGGACATGATCTGCCTTATAATTTTAAAAGTATTTCTCTTTTGAAAATCAATGGTCAGGGACAAAGATGAAGGGAGGTAAGAAAGCAGTTTTGAGGCTATCACAGTAATATGAGCCTGAGAGAATTTCTTGACAAATTGGATGTATGGGAGAGAGAAAGAGAATCGAAAATGGTTCCAAAGTTTCTGCCTGGAATAACTGGAAGGATGCAATTTCCATCCACTGAGGCACTTATACTTATCACAGTCCCATTTGACTTTGGCCTGGGTAGAAGGCTGATAAATTACAGTGAATGATATCATGAGCTCAATCAAGAGGTGCCTCCAATTGCACTTGCTCCTTAATGGAGATAGTGAATATCATCCCTGACACCTGGAAGATTAGCTATCAAGCTGATTAATGCATTTTTTTCTTAATACCAATAAACAAAGAGCATCAGAAGTCACTTACTTTCAACCAGCAGAGTATAACTGCACTGTTTTGCCACAGGGCTTCATCAGTTCTTGGACTTGGCTCCATAATTTAGCTCAGCGTGACCTTAATTATCTTGTTTCCTATAGGAAATCATGCTGGTCCATTCCATTGATTGTCTATGCTGATAGGGGATATTGATTAGTAAGTAGCAGATATCCTAGATACCTTGAAAGATACATGTATGTTAGAAATGGAAAATAAGCTGAAGGACTTTTAGGTGTTTGCCACTGAAATACATTTTCTGACTATTCAGATGTCTGGAGGCTGTTGGAATGCCCTCTCCAAAGTGTAAGATAAGTTGCATCTGGGACTACCTAACTCTAAGAAAAAGACACAATGTATGCTGGACCAATTTGGATTTTTAGATGTCACATAACAAAAATATTGTGTTGCTCAATTTATATACAAATTTGGAAATGCTGCTCCAATCAATTCACTTAGTAACCCATAGTAACTCATACTGAGAGTTTTGAGTGTGACTCAGAGTAATATAGGCCCTCCCACTGGCCCAGGCTGCAGTGCAAGAAGTGTTGCTACTTATGCTTATAATCCACTGGATTCAAGAGTGCCCAGGGTGACTCTTGTCAGATTGCAATGCTCCCAGGAGACTATGTCAAGCACTGATGGGGAATTGCAGTGTCAACCAATGGTGTTTGGGAGGAAAACTCACCCCTTCTGAGTTGAGAACATGAACTTCTTTC
Source organism: Cheirogaleus medius (assembly GCA_008086735.1). NCBI lineage: Eukaryota > Metazoa > Chordata > Mammalia > Primates > Cheirogaleidae > Cheirogaleus > Cheirogaleus medius. Next base: position 47,039,731 of record VBSM01000361.1, read on the forward strand.
TCATATTGAACTGGGTGTTATCTCATTCACCAAGCCCTCAAGTTGAGATTGTCCAGGACTATGTAGGTAACCCATGCAGAAGAGGCCCACGGAGTAAAAATATCTGTTTCCAATATGGACACTCAATGCAAATGAGGAGACAATCATCAAGTGTAAAACAATACTTATTCTGTCAATATCAGTCATTCTTTTTTACTATCAGCCTCAGTGCTTGCTTCTTGGACTTGTTAAGTGAGAAGTCAAAAGAGATGTTATACATGAATTTTCCAAGTATCCACCTCCATTCTCATTGCTTCCCCCAACCCCCACATTTAATCTGACTGCAGGTACTGCTGTGTGCCTTATGTACCAGGAGCGAAGAACAGCCACCTGGTGATAAGCAGATTATATTAGATCTCTTGTATCATGGAGAAGACCACAGACAGAATTTATCCTCAGTGGAGTAGATACTTATAATAAATGGATTTTATTTCCCTGACTTCTTCTGCCAGAAACAACTCTTGAGGTATTAGAAAGCTTACTTATTATTACAACATTCTACACAATATTTCTTCTTACCAAGGAGCTCAACACACAATGAGAGAAGAAAAGCAGTGAGCTGATGCCATGGTATTTAATGATTTTCCCTATTGTATATATAGCATATCACCCAGAAGCAACTGACCAAGGAGAACAATGAAATGGAATGTTAAAAACTCAGTTATGACTCTAGCTGGGAGACAATACGTTGTGAGGTTGGGCTAATAAATAAAAGAGTACAGGCTCCAATAGAGGATACTTTTTCTTTCTTATAGCCAAAATAAATGGATATAGAAACCAAATAGTGAAATGGGGAATTAGTCATCTGGCTATTTCACTGGACGACCCACCAATACAGACAAGAAATTTATGCAAGGTGTGCTCCCTTTCTTTTTTTTAACATATTGAGAATAATATTTATTCCTCTCATTTAAACTAATAAGATCTGGTATTTAAATGTTATACATTTTTAAGGAAAAAAAACAAGCATTTGCTTCTATGATAAAACTAATGATCTCAATTTTGCCAATGTAATTTCTGGTATTTTACCATCTATAAGTGACATTGGCCATTTTTTCCTTTATTGTACTGTCCTCCGAATTTTTACTATTAACTCATAACTAACTGAGGAGTGTTCCTTTATTTTCCATTCTCTGAAAGAATGAGGTTAAAGTTTTCATTAACACTTCTTGAATACAAAATATCCTATAAAGCCATATGAACCTGTTTTATTCATTTGTTTATTCTGAGAAGACATTTTAAAATTACATAATATGGTTAATAATTAGATGTTTCAAGTATTCTATGACTTCCTGATCAGTCTAGAAATTTGTTATCTATGTTAAAATCACTTACTTTATTGCCATGTTGTTTTTTATTATAATGTCTTACTTTTATTATCTCTGTTTTATAGATACATATGTCCTATTCTCATTCCTAATAATGTTTACTCATGCCTTGTTCATATTTTGCCCGTCTGTCCAATGTGTTCCAGACGTTCACATTCTAAAACACTCATATACACACACAGTCATTTATACAACTTATCCCTCAAACCAGAGCCTTAACTTCTCACCTTTTACAAACACCTTTAAAGGTAGAGAACACTGCTGGATCCCATGGTAGTTCTATTTTTAATGTTTTGAGGAACCTCCATACTGTTTTCCATGGTAGCTGCACCATTCTAAATCTTATAAATAGTGCATATGGCTTCCAATTTCTCCATATTCTTACCAACACTTATACACACACACACACACACACACACACACACATACATCTACATTTATTTATTTATTTTGATAATAATCATCCTAAGAAGTATGAAGTGATATCTCCATGTGACTTTGGTCCACATTTCCCTGAGGATTAGTAATGTTGAACACCCTTTCATATACCTGATGGTCATTTGTATGTCTTCTTTAGAGAAAAGTCTATTTAAGTCCTTTGTCCACTTTTAAATATGGGTTATTTATGTGCTTTTTGTTGTTTCTTTGTGTGCTATTGAGTTGTAGGGGATTCTTATATGTTTTAGACATGGATCTCTTATCAAATAGATGGTTTGGAAATATTTTTTTCCCATTCTGTAGGTTGCCTTTTCACGTTGTTGATTGTTTTCATTGCTGTACAGAAAATTTTTAGTTTGATGTAGTACCACTTGTTTATTTTTGGCTTCACAAGAATAACAAAAGACTGTGCTTGTGGTGTCAAATTGAAAAAAATCATTGCCAAAACCATTGCCAAGAAGGTTTCACCTCTATGTTCTCTTCAAGAAGTTTTAAAGTACCAGGATTTATATTTAAGTCTGTCATTCATTTTAGGTTGATTTTTGTGTACAGTGTAAAATAGGGGTCTAATTTCATTCTTATACAAATGGATATCAAGTCTTTCCAACCATTTGTTGAAGAAACTATCCTTTCCCTATTTTGTATTGTTGACACCCGTTTTGAGGGCTGGTTGACAATACATACATGGATTTATTTCTGGGTCCTATTGTGTTCCATTGGTCTATGTGTCTGTCTCTATGACAGTACAAATCTGTTTTGATTACTCTAGCTTTGAAATCAGGAAGGGTAATGCCTACAGTTTTCTTTTTCTTTCTCAAAATTGATTTAGTTAATTGGGGTCTTTTGTGGTTCTACATTAATTTTAGAATTGGTTTTTCTATTTCTATAAAATATAACATTTTAATTTTGATAGGAATTACATTGATACTGTAGATCACTTTGGGTAGTATGGGCCTTTTAACAATGTTAATTATTCAAATCCATGAACATGAGCTATCTTTCCATTTATTGTATCTACTTTAATTTTTGTCAGTGTTTTATTTTCAGTGTAAGTCTTTTACCTACTTGGTTAAGTTTACTTATAAATATTTTATTCTTGATGCTATTATTAATAGAATTATTTTATTGATTTCCTTTTTGGATAGTTTATTATTAGTATATAGAAATGTAACTCATTTTTATATTGATTTTATACCACGACTTTGCCGAATTTTTTTTTTAGTGCATAGTATAAGAGAGGGATCCAATTTTATTCTTTTACAGGTGGACAACCAGTTTTCCCACCACAATTTGTTGAATAGACTATCATCTTCAACAATTTCAACTCTCTCAGCTATCCTCTCTTTAAAGGATAGATCTCATGTTAAATGTTCTTGCCACCAACACACACACACACACACACACACACACACAGGAATAAAAAGAAAAAAGTTTTTGGAGGTCATGAATATGTTTACTACCTTGATTATAATAACAGTTTCACAGGAGTGTGCATATATCCAAACTCATCAAAATGGATACATTAAATATGTATAATTTTTGTATATCAATTATACTGTAATAATGATTTTAAAAGGTAGGGTATAATAATATATTTTTGGCTCTATAATATAATAATATATTATATTTTTGACTATACAATTCTACATTTTAAAAAATCACCCCAAAACTTAATGGGCTAAAACTGGTTGGCTGGTAGATTCTACTATTGATTTTGCCTAGCCCACTTAAGTGATTGCGTGTAACATGAAGGTTGGCTAGGTTTAATAGTCCAAAATGTTCTCATTCATATGCTTGGCAGTTGGCTGGGACACATTAGTTGACCTCCAAGTGCTTCTCCTCCTATGCTAGGCTAAATTAAACTGGCTTTCTATATTAGAATCTCATGTTGGCATTCCAGGGGGAAAAGTGGAATCTGAAAGGCCTCTGTGGCCTAGACTCCAGACTTGTCACCTTTACATTATATTGATAAAAACAAGTCACAAAAATAGTGTAGATTTAAGATATGGGGAAGCAGTCCCCACCTATTGATGGCAGAAGTTGCAAAAAATAATGTGGCACTATTTAATCTACTACAGTCTGTCTTCTGATGATAATTATTTAAACACTCTCTATATGCAAAATACGTTAACCTTTCCAAATAGCCTAAAAGTCTAAATAAATCATGGCATCAGACTTGAAGACTTTAATCTTGTGATCTGCATCAGGTCTGGGTGAGTTTTCTCCAGTGTGAGTTCTCTAGTGTGATTTCTCTTGGACAAAAGACCTGAGAAATAAAAAGACCAATTATCTACTTCCCTTCCCCTAATGTATCTTGGGGAAACAGGGACAGAGTAACTACTAAATACATTTCCATTTTCAAAAAAATGTGGAAAACAGAGGAAACTGGAGTCAATGGTCCTTTGCATTCCTGCCATTCTGAAATCCAGCTGGGCACATGCTGTCAGTTCCCTCTATGCTTAGAACAGGAAACAATATTTGATGACGATCCATTTTTCTCCACAGTTCTTGGCTCTGCCCTCTGGGCTTTTGGCTCATGACCTATGGCTCGTGACTGAGCTCTGAGATGTACTTCCTTTTTTTAAAAAATAAGAAATGACTCATGTTTACAGCTGAGTAGTCTTTTCCAGAATCCTCTGTTCATTTTGGTCTGTCACTATTCCTTTTAGTTTAAGCCGATAGTGGTTTTGTTGATATCTTTCTCTTAAAATTTTCTAGTTTACAATGACATTTCCTCCACATTCCTAAAAGTACATTCATAATCCATTTTGAGACAGACCTCTTTCTACTTGCAGACTGTGTGATATTTCTAAGATATAATACCCTGCTATGGTTTCAATGTGTCGACTCCAAAATTCAGATGTTGCCAATGTCAACTACAGAAAATCAACAATCAAAATGTGATGATTATCCCAAAAAACTGTTATTATAATCTCTTCTTTTGACCCATTCACCTTTGCTTTGACTGTACAACTTCTTCCTCTTGGTAGCCATTGCTTTGATTGTGCTTTGTCTTCAGATCATACTGGTAAATCCATGTTTCATGTCCTGTTACAATTCTTCAAGAAATGAGTCAGGATATTAATCCCACTTGTTTAAAATTTCCATTGAAAGTTCTGCTCTTGTGATCTGGGTGAGGGGTTTTGGCACACATTGAATAGAAAACTTACTCAACTTTAATTTTTCTAGTTAGAATTGTGTAAGATGAACCGATTGAAATGTCTGTAATGTTGGCTATTGTTTCTTCTGTTAGCCATAGTCCTCTTCAATTAGAACACAGACTAGATAAAGTTCCTCCTGGTAAATTGATGTGGATTGTCAGCCACTGTAGGATTCATAGTCAATATCATCTCTTCCCTTCTTTAAATGAGTTATGCATTTGTAAACCGATGATTTCTTTAAGGCATTGTCCTCAGACTTTTCATAAAGTATCAATGATTTCATTATTCTTCCACCTAAAGCTTCACCATAAATTTGAAGTTTGTTCTTGCTTTAATTTCAGCAGAATTCATGATTTTATGATAGGGGCTTTTTTTTTCAAACTGATGCCTTATCTTTCCTAATGCCTGAAACTAGATCCTGTTTAGACTTGTTATACTAGAGTAATATGAGTTTATTTTGGTGCAAAAAACCATTTTAAATCCATGTATTTTTTTCATAAAACACATTTTCCATGAACTTTTTTAAAGACTCAGGAAGCCAGTTTACAGTTCTAATGTTCTGTGTGGAAGTTTTCTTGGCCAGATTCACAAGTTCATTAGGTACATTTCTTATCTTCTAAGTTTTTCAGATGACATTGTTGCAAGTTGTTCCTATATTGCATGATACAGGTCACCCTTTCTCAAGCCATCAATACCAATTTCTTCATTGTTCACACAGAATCTACTAATTCTCCCTCCTTATTGATTTTGTTGTGTCTTTCTACCACCTAGTTCCCAAACTAATGCCATGTAGTTTAGCTTTTTGTTATGGCAAAACATAACAAAATTAAGTATTAATTTCTGTATTGATTATTTACTGTTACATAACAGACTACTCCAAAATTTAGTGATTTAAGCAACAATTATCTCAGGATTTTTAAGTATCTCTTAACAATTTTCTCAGAATCTCAATTCTCAGGATTTCATGAGTTGTCTGGGTGTTTTCTCTGCACTTTTGGATTGGTAGGAAAGTTTAATGTAGTGTAATTTATATGTTTGAAAATTAGTGCTGGTGCTTGGCTAGGGCATTTTCATTCTGCTCCAAGAGACCTCTCATTCTCTAGTAGCCTAGACTAGATCCTTATATGACGTCTCAGGATAATATTTTTATGCGGGTAAATGTGGAAGCTACAAGGCTTCTTGAGACCTAGATTCCACAAGAATTTAAGCAACATTACCTCTGTCACATTCTATTATTTGAAGCAAACACAAGGCCATCATAAATCCATAATAGTGGAAAAATAGACTCTATTTCTGGATGGGAGGAACATCAAAACATAATGCAAAGGTATATACAAACTGGAAAATAATTTGTGGTTGTTTAGAGGAAGGGTTTTGGAGCTAATTGCCCAAATTCAAATCCTGGTTCTATTAATTTTAGCTCTGCATCCTTTGATTAACTACTTAATTTCTTCTTGACTTAGTTTTACTATCGCTAAAGTGGGACTAATAACCATATCTATCTCATAAGGTTGTTGTTGAGGATTAAACAGTCAAGGTATGTAAAGTGTTTACAACAAGGCCTGGTATATTGTAAACCCTATGAAAATGCTTGCTTTTAGTATTTCATTTGCTGCTTTCACTTTACATCTCTCACGCAGTCTTGATTTTTCTGTAGTATTGCAGCTCTCATTGCTATACTGAATCAGATTCTCTAAAGGTCATCGATTGTCCCCAAATGTATTGAACTTTTTTTTATCATAAGTTGTTATCAATACTTCATTCTGTGGTATCACTTTACTGATTTTCGTGATTCCTCTGTAACAGGATTTTCGAAGGTCACCTGTTTCTATTCCTATCCCACATTAATAGTTCACCAGTGGTCTATCCTCTTATCCACTTTCCTCCTTCCTGTTCTCTCTCCCTAGTCAATCTCATACAGTCCCCTTGTTTTAACTATCAACACATATTAATACCATTCAAATATGTATCTTTCTTTTGCAACATTACTTCAATTTCCAGCCACCTATTTGGTATCTCAATCAATACAACCATTAAGTTTTTATGCATTTTGTTAATTCCCTTTGATCTTTTTTTATTTCAGCAGATTTAGGGGTACAAGTGTTTTTTTTGTTACATGGATGAATTGATAATGCTGAAATCTAGGCTTTTAGTGTACCTATCACCAGAATAGTGTATAGTATACCCAATAAATAGATTTTTATCCCTTGCCCTCCTTTCACCCCTCCCTCCTTAGTTTTCAATGTCTATTAAACTACTTTATGACCATATATACCCCAAATTTAGTCCCCACATATAAGTGAAAACATGTGGTATTTGTTTTTCCATTCTTGAAATATTTCCCTTAGGATAATGGTATAATTTGAAGTCAGATAATGTGATGTCTCCAGATTTATTCTTTTTGATTAGAATTGCTTTGGCTCTTCAGGCTCTTTTTTGCTTCCATATCAAGTTTAGGATGATTTTTTTTTCTAGATCTGTGAAAAATGACTTTGGTATTTTGATGAGAATTGCATTGAATCTGTAAAACACTTTGAACAGTATGGACATTTCATAATTGTTGATTCTTCCAAACCCTGAGCATGGGAAGTTTCTCCACTTATTTGTGTCATCTATGATTTCTTTCATCAGTGTTTTGTTGTTCTCTTTATAGAGTTCTTTAACTTCCTTCGTTAAGTATATTTCCATGTATTTTATTTTCTTTATAGGCATTAGAAATGGTATAGAGTTCTTGATTTGGATTTCAGTTTGACTATTATTAATATATAGAAGTGCTACTGATTTGTGTACATTAATTTGTAAGCTGAGACTTTACTGAATTTATTTATCAATTCTGTGTGTCTTTGGGAGGAGTCTCTAGGGTATTCTTGATATAAGACCATGTTATCAGCAAACAGGAATAGTTTGACTTCCTCTTTCCTGATTTTGATACAATTTATATCTTTCTCTTGCCTGATTGCTCTGGCTAGGACTTCCACTACTATGTTGAATAGGAATGCTGACAGTGGGCATCCTTGTCTTATTCCGGTTCATAGGGAGAATCCTTTAAACTTTTCCCATTCAGCATCATGTTGGCTGTAGGGATGCCATATATGGCTTTTATTATTTTGAGGTATGTTCCTTATATGCCTAGTTTGTGGAGGGCTTTTATTATGAAAAGGTGCTGGATTTTATCCAATGCTTTTCTGCATCTATTGAGATTATCATATGGTTTTTGTTTTTAGTTCTGTTTATGTGGCAAATCACACTTATGAATTTACGTATGTTGAACCATCCTTGCATCCTTGTGATGAAACCCACTTAGTCATGATGAATTATCTTTTTGAAGTGTTATTGGATTCAGTTTGTTAATATTTTGTTGAGGATTTTTGCATCTATGTTCATAACAGATATTAGTCTGTTGTTTGCTTTTTTGTTGTGTCCTTTACTGGCTTCATAGAATGAATTAGGCAGGATTTGCCATTTTCCAATATTATGGAACATTTTCAGTAGGATGTTTTGCATTTCTTCTTTGTAGTTCTGGTAGAATTCTGCTGTGAATTCATCTGGTCCAGGGCTTATTTTGTTTTTTGTCAAGAGATTTTTTTATTACGGCTTCAATCTCCCTACTCTTTATTGTTCTGTTCAGGATTTCCATTTCTTCCTGTTTCAAGCTTGGGAGGTTGTGTTTTTCCAAAAATGTATCCATTCCCTCTTGATTTTCTAGTTTGCAGGTATAGAGGTTTTCATAATATTGAAGATGATATTTTGTATTTCTGTGGTATCAGTTGCAATATATCCTTTTTCATTTCTGACTGAACTTATCTGAGTTGTTTCTATTCTATTTATGATAAATCTAGCCAGTGGTCTATTGATTTTTTTCATCTTTTCACAGAAATAAATTTTTATTTCATTGATCCTTTTTTTTTTTTAGTTTACATCTTTTCACCTACTGGTTTTCAGTTTATTTTGTTCTTCTTTTTCTAGTTCTTTGAAGTATGACATTAGGTTATTAATTTGTGAAATTTCTGTCTTTTTGATGTAGGCATTTAAGGCTTCCCTCTTAGCACTGCTTGTGCTACCTTTGTCATTCAATTCAAAAATATTTTGATTTCCATCTTGATTTTCTCATTGACCTAAGGATAATTTAGCAGAAGTTTGCTTAAATTCCCTGTATTTGTGTAGTTTTGAAGTTCCTCTTGGAATTGATTTTTGGTTTTATTCCACTGTGGTCTGAGAAGCTACATGTTATGACTTTTATTTTTCTGAATGTACTGAGACTTGAGTTGTGACATGACATTTTATCTAGCTTACAAAATTTCCCATGCGATCATGAGAAGAATGAATATTCTACAGTTTTTGGGTAGAATGTTTGTCAATGTCTCTTAGGTTCATTTTCTCTATAATCAGGTGTATGTTCATTGTCTCTTTGTTGGTTTTCTGCCTCTGTGATCTGTCCAGTTCTGTCAGTGGAGTGCTGAAGTCCTTGGCTATTATGATGTTGCTGTTTTTTCCTTGCTTAGATCTATTAGAATCTGCTTTATGAATCTGGGCACTCCAAATTTAGGATTGTTATATCTTCTTGTTGAATTGATCCCTTTATCATTATATAATGACTGTTTTTGTCTCTTTTTTTCCCATTGTTGATTTAAAGTTTATTTTATCTGATATGAGAATAACTGTATCTGCTCACTTTTGGTTTCAATTTGCATGAAATATTTTTTCCACCCCTTTACCTTGAGTCTGAGAATCTTAGTGAGTAAATATATTTGTTGAAGACAGCATATGTTTGGCTTGTGTGTGTATGTGTGTGTGTGTGTTTATCCATTCATCCACACTATAGCTTTTAAGTGGGGAATTAAGACTATTTACTTATAACGTTAGTATTGATATGTGAGATACTGTTTTATTAATCATGTTAAATGATACCTACTTGCTTTGTTTTCTCCCTTGCTTTACTGTTTTATAAGAGCAGCTAGTTTAACTTTTGGGTGTTTTTAGACTGGTGAATGTTGATTATTCTGTTCTATGTATAGAGCACTTTTAAGCATTTTCTATAGGGCAGGTCTAGTGGTGACACATTCCTTTAGTGTTTGCTTGTCTGGAAAAGACTTAATTTCTCCTTTATTTATGAAACTTAGTTTTGTAAAGATATAAAATTCTTGACTGGCAGTTATTCTGTTTAAGAAGACTAAAAATGGGACTGTAATGCCTTCTGGCTTATAAAATTCCTGTTTACAAGTTTGCTGTTAGTTCAATGAATTTTCCTTTATAAGTTATTTGCTGATTTCATCTTACAGCTTGTAGGATTTTCTCCTTCATTTTGACTTTGGCTAGATTGATAACTATGTGCCTTGGTGATGTCCTATTTGCCATGAATATTCCAGATGTTTGATGACCTCGTATTTGGATGTCTAAATCTCTAGTGATACCTGGGAAATTTTCCTTAATTATTTCCTCAAATAGATTTTCTACGCTTTTTGCTTTTTCTTCTCCCTCAGGGATACCTATGATTCTTATATTCATTCACTTCATATTTCTTGGAAAAATAGTTCATTCTTCTTGATTCTTTTTTCTACATTTTTGACTGACTATGCTAATTTGAAAGCCTTGTCTTCAGACTCTGAAATGTCTGAAATTCTTTCTTCTGTTTGTTCTAGTCTATTATTAAAACTTTCTATTGTATTTTGACATTCCCTAAATGACTTTTTCATTTCTAGAAGTTCTGTTATACATTTTTAAATATAATCTATTTCTTTAGTATATTTCTTATTCATGTCCTGAATTATTATTATTATTATTTGGTTTCTTTTTCTTGGATTTCAACTTTTCCATCAATCCTATTGATCTTACTTGCCATCCATATTCTGAATTTCATATTTGACATTTCACAAATTTCCTTTTGTTTGGAGTCCATTGCTGGAGCATATTGTGATCCTTTGGGGGTGTGTCAATACAGCCTGTTTTCTCATGTTGCCAGATGTTCTTATATTGGTTCTTTCTCATCTGAAACCCCTTCTCACTGCTTAAGATAGAGAGCTTTGTTATATACCTACTCTCCTCTGCTGGGAACTCTGCTGTTCATTGAAGAGAGAGAAAGGTCCCTCATGGCAGACTTGAGTCCTACACCAGAAGATTGACAAGGCAGGAGAGGGACAGGTGCACTGCTAGCTTGACACTGCTGCTCTCCTGTTTCACCTCATTCCCCTATGGTCGAGTGGATGGTTGGTGTGCATGGCATTAGCATTTGCCCTGCCCAGGTCCATCAGTTGCTCCTGCTACATTACTCAGGCAATTACAGCATGGGTGCTCACCCCACTCAGGTCTGTCAGAAGTGGTGGGCAGTGAGTACACAGTGGTGTAAGCATTTGCCCTGCCCAGATTTCTCAGTGGTGGTGGCTTTACCCTGGCAATGTTAGTGGCTGCTGCACCACTCAGATATCAGGGGTGGGCAGAAGAAGCTGCAGGCATTCTCCCTGCCTGGATCTCTGGCAGCTGTGGCTGGATAGGGCTGCCCCAGTGGCAATAGTGGGAACTGGGTCTGTAGGTGCCTAATCTGCCCAGATCCTCCGCTGGCAATAGATGTGCACAACACCACCCACAAGGAGCATTAGATGCCCAGCCTCCCTGCTCCTTCCCTGCCCTGCAGGGGTGATGTGGAGGCTACAGTAACAGATCTGAATCTTGGGTAGACACAGCACTCTAGGGCTGGGACCTCAAAAATGGTGTCAACTACACACCCACGGTTCATCAGCCAGCAGGACCCTGCCATGCCTTCTCTCTGGAGCATTGCTGCTACAGTCTCCCATCAGCTCCCTGCATCAGTCCAGCAGCCTGCTGTAGTGGAGGGGCCCTCCCACAGTTCTGACTGCATGTTCACAGGGGAAGTGTGAACTCCTCTCTCCCTTCCCCAAATGTGGGCACCTTCAACATGAACCTCCTATTCTGCTGAGCTGGTTGCCTCTCTTCCCTCCCCTTCACTTTGGGAGCCTCCTGCCATCCCTCTGTTGATTCCCAATGCTCTCTCTTAGGTGATCAATCTGAAGACAAATGTCTACTCACCACTTTTGATCCTCTCCATGAGAGGTACATATGTAGCCTGCTTTTATTTTGCCATCTTGGCCCCCCACTCCATGATCCTTAAGTTCCTAAAATCCATCACAAAACGTGGCTTCATTGCATTCTGTATTCCAATCATGGGAAATTGTATTATCAATGCATCCAAACTTGAATAATTTTGTTCCCTTAAATCTGCCACTTTTTCTATATAACTACATATTTTACATTCAAAACATCAGTCATGATAACATTTTGCTATTGGTCTATTATATTAGATGCTATTGGACTATTATAAAAGTCTTTTCCCCAGTAACTCTTCTTCCCATATGCTGCTTTCTTTATTTTTGTACACAACTCTACTATGAAGTTTTTTTAATTTTTATTACAACTCATTGATTATACAATTAAGACGAAAACCCTTAGGAGGAATTCAATTTTCTTCATGGTCTGACCTCACCTGTATGGAAACATTCTTTTTCTACTCCTACCCCTTTTTATATACCTTTGTTCTAGTTGCACAGGTACACATGTATCTGGTTCTGAATACTTCTTCTATGGCCATAATCCCAAGAGTATTTTTTCTGTTCTTTATTCTATTCTGCCTGAAATATGTTTCTCTGCCTCCTCCACTTCCTCTTAGCTTGAGTGTGTGAAGGTTAATTATCACTCACTAGAGTATAAACTCCATGAGAGTAGGAGAATTTGTTTTATACATTTGCATGTACATGACACTTAGCAATGTATTTATCCTGTAGCATCCTTGAATACTTGGTTTTAAATGGATGAAAAACTCTTGGCAGAGATTCCTTCATCCTCAGTGGTTATTTGTTTCCTGTCTTTATTCTCAAAGCACTTTATGCTTCTCTCAAAGTTTTTATTGTGGCTTACCTGAATTATACTTACTGGAGAATATTCTGTCTTATCCACTAGCTTCTCATTTTCTCTGGGGGCAGAGGCTGTGTTTTACTCATCCTGACATTGCAGCATTTAGTATATAACAGCCCACACACAGTGCTGAATAAATGAAATATATAACCTCCCAACCATGTCCTGGAGTTCACCAGTCATTTATTTGGTCACTGAGTTACTAGTTACCACATATGGCCAGTCATAATCCTCATTATGATCTTCTGTTTGAACCATTGACCATAAGAAATAAAGCATTGTCATATGTATATCAAAAATACTGAATGATTGAATTTCTTAGAGAATGATCTTTGAGTATATGTTAGAATAATTAACATAGTTATTTAATTTAAAAAGTCAATGGCAAAATCAAAAAGCATATAATGATCAAATGTGTGAAATAGTAATTTAAGTGAAAATACCAAAAATATGTAGATACATGCCAGTAGTAGTATGATTTCAAAGTGTGAAAATAATTAAAACCAAAATCAAAATAATATATTTAGCATTATAAACTAAAGAAGATCTTGTTATATGCATTAATTGGACATAATTTTAAAATATTAAGAAAATTGAAATTGCACATTTAATATATTCCATTCAGCTGTCTCCTAATGTGGAAATCAATAAAAACCAATTTAAAACATCTGTATAATGAAAGAAATTTAGGCAGAATGCTTTTCTTTTAATCTCACAGAAAATGTATTCTAATATTGTTCTCATTGGGAATACAATAACTGTATTTATATAATCTTGAATAGAAATAAATGGGTTGATGGTCATAAAACTCTCTTGATAGTTGGGCACTGTTAATTTAAAAGTAAGAAGGCAGGGATTAAAGTTAATGAGGGGGTGAGCCTCCATGCAATTTAGTTAAACTGTTTAACACAAAAGCCAGTAGAAATATGGAAAGAGAGTACCAGAGGGAGCAATAGAAGAAAAGGTTGTAAATCAGTCTACGAAAAAGAAAAGAGAAAAACAGAACACTCTTTTAGAGGAAATGAGAATCACACAGTTTCATCATTTGATAGATTAGAGCAATCAAAGGGATGGGAATTGCCAAATTCAGTCATTTGATAGATTGGAGGAATCACAATAAAGACATAAAGGTAAATTTGTATTTCTCATGAGGACAATCAAAGTGGATTATTAGGTACTCCCATAGCTGTTAAATATTATGTTGACTTTAATTTTTCCCTGGGTGCCTGAGAATGTGTCTTTTCTGATCACAGAAGAAGCAAAGTTATTTCTAGACCTTTTTTTCCTCAGACTGCCTGGAAGTCAAAATGGTATTACTCTCTAGGAGCGAATAGCCGTTTTCAAAGTTAGTAGTTGCTATAGAGGCAATAAAATGTTCACTACTCACATACAGTAAATTGAGAGGAAGTTGGACAAGCCCTTCAGGTAGCAGTAGTGAAATATTCTGCAAAAAGAATCTTTTCATTTGTTTCCTTCTTTCATTTACTTATTCATTTACTTAATAACTATCACTTGCCTACTGTGAAATTATTTTAGCCTGTTATAATCCAGTAGTTAAGTGTTAACATTGAATACAGTCAAGGGCTGAATAACCAGCGATTTTCAAGATTTTCAAGGTTCTTGAAAGATTTTCAAGCCCTTATCTTGGCTTTTCAGAAGAACTTTTTAATATCAGTAATATTTTGAAGGTCTCCTATATCACATACAAGATGTATTTATGTGACATCAAAACACCTTTCAGTCAATTTTAATTACACTTCATTTTAAACAAGCTTGTCTTGTATTAAAAAGTATAATTTACATAGAATGAGCAAGAAGCAGTAAAATCCTGGGTTTCTATAGCTAAGGAAGTGCTGGCAATTAGAATTTAGGAAATCTTGCAGAATCAGTGACTTTTGAACTGTAGGAAGATTTTATGAGGTAATATTCAACCTGAAAGCAGTTCTTTTTTCTGCCACAAGATAGGGTAGACTATAAAACTGATATCATCACAGGGCAGACTAGAGACCACGAAGATAAACAAAGAGAGTTATGGTGTAGTATAGTTTAGATCAAGACTAGTGGTTTCTAGGTTAGAAGAGCACTTCAATTATGTGAGTTTTCTGAACATGGAAAGAGAAAAGTTACCTCTATGTCCTTTATACAGGAAGAATGCAATTTGAAGAATATAAACTTCCATAGAATACAGTAGATGTAAATTATATTCAGGTATTAACATTGTGCAATTGAAGAAAGATAGAATTCTTTGCAATTGGTAGGGGAAACTTCACATGCAGAGGTAATAATTCAATAATCAGATTACAATGAATAGAGAAAGTTAAAATAGGAAGAAAATTGAAATATTTATGTCAACTACATGAGTATTTTACTAGTATTTAAGGAAGGATTAAACATTAATCTACATATTACATATGTAATTATAATTACTGTGTAATTATTTGTGTGTGGTTCTTCATGCTTACTATTAGATCCACAAATCCCATTACATCCTTTATTTTCTAGATATAAATCTCTGAATAAAATAACCATATTGATTTGAGTAAATATTTTGCCCAAGTTAATTTGAACCGGCTACTGTAATCAAGATTTTACTGCCAAGTCTTGTCAAACTAGATAGGCAGCCCCGGCACAGATGGATAACTTCTTAAAGCTTTTAACCATCATGTATGCTTTGATTTATTTGGTTACAAACTTACATTTTTTTATGTTACATAGCAAGTGATGGAAAGATGAATTTTCTTGCTGTGTATGCTATGGCATATCTGTATAAACCAGTACATAGTTTATATGCTGTTATCCTTGACATGAGTCCTCCCTGTAACAACTCCATTAATCATGTTTGCTTATTTTTACATGGATAATTTGGAGGACTTGTCCATGTTACAGATATGAGCAACTCCATATTGTTTTATATTTGTAAAAACAATATGCCTAATATAAAATATTTTAAAATATGAAAATTTATAGACTAAGAATTAAAATTTCCAAATGAGACCCTTCCATGCCCACTGTCTTGCTTAGAAGTAACCTTTAACAATGTCTATGCATATCTTTCAAGCCTTCTAACCCATTAAAAATGTATATCCATTTTACAGATGTGAAAACTGAGGCATAAAGATGTTGAGTAACTGTCCCCAAGCCACACAATTAGTAAGTAGTGGAACTGAGAATTAAAGTGGAACAGGTGGTATAAAATCTATTGTTTTTAACCGTCTATTACACATTGCCTGTCCTACTTATATTTAAAATTTTAAAAATATATTTTAATATAAGTATGTTATAATATCCTTAATGTTTTGTGACATGACTGCTACACTTAGGTTATTTTATGCATATGCAAAATATGTTATTTTTATTGATTTCCAATAGTCATATGCTATTTCAAAAGAAGCATTCATCATATTTAATTTTACCCTATAACAATTAATGGGCATGTAGGCTATTAATATTAATACTTTTTGACTGTCACTTAAAAAAAACTCAGAAAACTATAATGAATATCCTTGTATAAACATTTTTGAATATATGGATATAAGCCTGTTTTTAGGTTAAATTTTTAGGAGGGGAATTGCTATGTCAAAGAATGTGTACATTTTAATTGAGTTTCTTGAGGGCTTAGTGTATCAGAGCTTGCGTTCTCAATTTATTACCAACACTGAATATTATTAATCAGTTATAGCATTTTGTAAAGGTAATGTGTACAAAACAGGATTGTATTTTTGTATTTGTGATTTCCTGACAATATTTAAGATCGGCCATCTATTCATTCACATGTTTGAGTTTCTCTTTTATGTAATTACTTGTATGTATATTTTCCTACTTCATATTAGTTTTGTCATCCAGGCTGGAGTGCAGTTGCATAATCATAGCTCATGGTAGCCTCAAACTCCTGAGCTCAAGCAATCCTATGCCTTAGCCTTCTGAGTAGCTAAGACTATAGGTGTGAGCTGCTGCATCCAGCTAATGTTTTCACATTATTTGGAGGACCTCTATAAGTATACTAATCCTTTGTCAGTTGTATATCCATACACGCACACTACTAATATGTTTTTCCACCTAATCTATCTTACAGCTTTATTCATGATGTTTATATTTACTTATGATGTTTTTATGCAGTTAAATTTGCCAATCATTCCTTTATATTTGGTTTTATGTATTCCTTTCTGTGTATGGGGGATAACAAAACACCTTCATGGTGTTTTGGAGTTCATGGAGATACTAACAGCATAACTGAGTTTAAAGACATAAATATAATTTATTCACATCAAATGGTGTTGGAGAGGGAAATTCTGGATAAAACTCACCATTTTAGCAAAGAAACAGTGATGAAAAGTCACATGGTATGTTCAGGGAAAATATTAACCATTTGGTGTGCTGGAGCTTAAATGTAAAGTAGGCAATGGCAGCAGATGGGGTTGAAAATGATAATGAAGGAATTATGTGCTATACTAAGGCACTTGGAAATGTACCTTATAGCAATAAAGAACCATATGTGGGGATGTAGAAAGGTCAGATTTGCATTTTATTAGAAGATTCTGACAACAGTCAGAAGGATGAATTTGAGAACATTATATTCAAGATAATGTGGTAACCTAAGGAGCTGTAGTCATAACTTGATGATATTCACTCAAAAGTAGTGTGCTAATAATTTGGAAGAAGGAGAAATGAGATTTTCTTTACCTAGAAACAGAAAGATACTGAATTAAAACTAAATCAAACAAATTATTTCTTTTCCTCTTTTTTTTCTTTCTTTCTT
>VBSM01000361.1:47057475-47075392 GCA_008086735.1 Cheirogaleus medius
TTGTTTCCACATGTTTGCAATTGTGAATTGTGCTGCTATAAACATTCTAGTGTAATTGTCTTTTTTATAGAATGTCTTTTTTTCCTTTGGGTAGATACCCAGTAGTGGAATTGCTGGATCCAATGGTAGTTCTATTTTTAGTTCTTTGAGCTATCTCCATGTACTTTCCATAGAGCTTGTACTAGTTTGCAGTCCCAATAGGAGTGTATGGGTATTCCTATCTCGCCACATCCATTCCAGCATTTGTTGTTTTGGGAATTTTTGATGAAAGCCTTTCTCACTGGACTTAAGTGATATCTCATTGTGGTTTTGATTTTCATTTTCCTGATGATTAGAGACATTGAGCATTTTTTCATATGTTTCTTTTTTTTCCTTTTTTTTATTTCAACATATTATGGGGGTACAAATATTACAGTTACGTATATTGCCCATGTCCCCCCTCCCACCTTGAGGCAGAGCCTCAAGCATTTTCATATGTTTCTTGGCCATAAGTCTTCGTCTTTTGAAAAGTTTCTGTTCATGTCCTTTCCCACTTTTTAATGGTGTTGATTTTTTCTTGCAGATTTTCCTGAGTTCTATATAGATTCTAGTTAACAGCCCTTTATCAGATGTATAGTATGCAAATATTTTCTCCCATTTTGTAGGTTGTCTACTCACTCTAATGATTGTTTCTCTGGCTGTGCAGAAGCTTTTTAATTTGATCAGGTTTCATTTATTTATTTTTGTTGTTGTTGTGATTGCTTTTGGGGTCTTCTTCATAAATTCTTTGCCTAGGCCAATGTCTATAAGAGTTTTTCTTCCTTATACTTAATATGAAGCCAACACTATGCGATAGGTGTTATAACTATTCACACATATGAAACTTAGTCTCAAAAAAAGGAAATTTCTCATGGAAAATAATAAATCTTAGATTTTAATCTAGATCTTGAGTTTTAAAATAAATTATTCAGCCTATTTGCTGATGACTATTTGCCTAGAATTTAAAGGTTAAGCTTGGACACCCTAAAATAGTAATACATAGTACTGGCAATAGCAGTCAGAAAATTTTTAATCACATAAACTTATTTTTATGTTTACAAATCTGAAAAAGAGGAGAAATTTACTTTAAAAAATATTTCTACTTTTTTTTTTAGCCTTTTGGCTATTTGAGAATTTAAATAATTTTAGCATCTTGCTTGAAATTTAACCAGGTAGAAAATAAGTTAGTTGAACCCTTATCATCTTTTTTTTTTTTTCATGGACCAATGTCTAATTTAATTAACTAATTCGTTGACAATCATGAATGTAAAAAATGTACAACCAAGTAGTTGATTATAAACAACAGTATCTTGTAATTTATCTCCAGGGCAATAACAGAGCAAATGAATAAATAAAATATTTAAATGATTATTTTTTAATTGAGTGGCATCCTAGCTTATATCAAAGTCTTTAAGAGTTTGAATAAAGAGTGTGAATGACTTTTCTATCTTATTCTTAAATTGAATTTTTGTCTGATTATTCATATCCTCTGGAACATACACAGAAAACAAATAAAATCATATAATTAAGTGGTCAGTTTTATTAATATATTTTAATAAGTTAATTCTTTTAGAGAAAATATTAGCTATAAGCTTAACATGTCTTGGGTTGAAAATATTAAGTTACAAACCTTAAAATAATTTCTTGACTTACAACATTAACAAACTATATATAAGTGCTTAAAATCATTGCTGACATTTTCCCCTATTGAGTCTTCTCTGTTATGTTTGGCAGTCTGTGTCAGACCTAGTTTGATTGGTAGAGTATCTGCTTTTTCCTTGTCATGAAGTTCTACTACTTTAATCAGTCTTCAAATTAAATGGATTTTATTGCACCTGGAAATAAATAACAGCATATAGCAGTTTTGTCTTAAAATAGACCACACCAAAGCTATGAACCAGAGGCATGTTTTAGAGCTTAGCATCTTCTGTTTTGATTGGTAAAATTTATCTGAATTTCTTAATTTGCATGAAATATGCACATATATATACACATACACACATACCATAATTAAGCAAACAGTTTTCAAATTAATTTTAGCTCTGTTTGAATATTAATAGACCATTGCTATATCTTGTAGGGGTTTGGTTTTACTTACATGAAATATTTTTCCACATTAATGGGGCAAGATTAATATTGCATTTTGTATTTAAAGGATGAAAACAATTTATGTATTAGATAGTCTTTCAGATTCTCTCTTAATGATTATTGTTTCCTTGAAGGATTTTGGAATGAATTTCTAGTGAAGATCTTATAAGAATATGAAGTAAATGAAGGATAAATTAAAAGTATAAGTAATTTTAAGAATAATAGCCATTCATGTTTTTAAATACTGCTACCAGTCCCTTTAATTTGTTAATTTTGTTCTGATCTAATTATTTCACATGTTTTAAATGTTTACTACATATGGTATTGGTGTTTAATAATGTAAATAATGATGTGAATATAAAGTGTAGTGACATAAAGTAATCATATACTTTAATTGGTCAAGGAATAATACGAATCACGTTAGACCCTTTCCATAATCACTTATTGTCTGATACAGAATGCATTATAGAAGAAAGCAGAGGAGAGGACTGATGGATGCCATTTCTCTTACCATGCCAAGTTCCCAAAAGGGTGGTTGACTTGTTTGTTGAAAACAACTTTAACATTCTTCTCAGAATTTCAGCTGGAAAAGGGTCAGGATATTCCCTGAAACTTGGTCTTTGGAGTCAGCAGATAGAACTATAAATGACCTTGGCAGAGCGCCTTAAGTGACATGGAAGAAATGTTACTAGATTGCTCCCAGTCTAGGGGAGGTTTGAGAAATAAGGAAGGAGAGAAAACAAGAAGGGTAGCACTCAGAAGTGGCCTCCAAAGAATGGAAAAACGTTTCAATTTTATGTTTACCTTGAAGGAAACATAAAATCAAGAGAGAATTATTTTTTTCAGATGAAAAAATTTGAGCACATTTATAAGCATAAGAAGTCATTGGTGACAAAGATGTTTTAGATAAAGCAGAGAGAAGGATTATTAGCTAGAGCAAAGTTCCTGAGTATATAAACTAGAGTGGAGTCAGGCATTGGGAGACTAATTAGCCTTCCACTTGGGAGGGGAATTCCTCTCTCTATTTTAAAACAAGAATTTATAAAGTACATCTCTGAATCGGGAGATAAGTGAAGCTGAGGAAATAGAAAGTCAAGGAGGTAAGACTGTACAGATGAGAATTTCTTAAAATAAATAATGTTTTCATTCTTTAAGAGGAGATTAATTATGTCATACCTGAACTATGCAACCAGGACTTAAAGAATAAAATCTCCAAATGTTTTATGATTTAAGTTTATGACCTCTTCACACTTCCAATGAACACTTTATATTTTCTTTTGACTCAGCCCAAATGTTATCAAATCAGAATGGGAAAATGAGTTATTCACTGACATATGAAATGGAAAGAAATTTTCCTTATTTTTTTCAAAAGTATTTTCCTAATACATGTGTTATAAAATTTTATTCGTGATGCCTTCCTTTTTTTTCTTTGAATTTAATTAAACTTTCCTTGAGATGAATGACCCTTTTTTCTTTTGGAACTCATGTTTGCTCACTAGGAAAGCACTCCATCTCCCTCAGAGCAATTATGGTTTCTGTTGTTAGTAGAATCTCAGGATATGGTGGTTTATATCTTCAGGTTCTAGGAACATGTGTTTATCCTTATTTGATACATATTTTCAGAAGTTATTTGAGGTGTTTAGCATGTATACTTCTATTACTTACTTGAAAAAACTTAGTAAAAAGTAACATTTTTAGAACTGATTTAGTGCCTGTTTTATGAAATGAGGGAATGGATAGCTCAGACTAATTTCTTTGTATTTATTTTGGAGGCTACGAGAGAAGTTTTAAGGCAAATTTTATATTACCCATTTTGGTTACTTACCAAAACTTTCTATGTCTGTTAAGAATTATTTCAGCAAGAGAATAAATAAATAAAGCATTCAAAATAAACTCCCCATGCAATCAAATTAAATTTTTTTTACTGACACCACATAAATTCATACTTACTCCTTCCCCACCCTTTATGGACAAAGCAAGAGATTGATACGAAGGCTGTGTCTACACAATGACAAAACATCAAGTTATGTTCATCCAGTCTGTCAGAAATCCAGTGATCTAGATGCTTTAACTTAAGCATAAGCATTAAAATTGTTTGATTTTTGTTAAATACAATAGACAACCAGACAAACAATTTTTTTTCATCCTAAAGACTTTCAGAACAAAATGCAGGTGGGAGAGATTAGCAACTTGAATTTTATGATTAAAAATCACAAACATAATGAGTAAGATGTGCAACGTATGGGGGATGGTCATGCTTGAGGCTCTGCCTCGAGGGGGGAGGGGAGCATGGGCAATATACATAACCGTAATATTTGTACCCCCATAATATGCTGAAATAAAAAAAATTAAAAAAATTAAAAAAAAGAAAATAAAAAAATAAAAGAAAGTATGCAATGGAAAAAAAATCAAATGATTTTTTCTTTATTTTTTGTTAGAGCAAAGTGTGTGTGTATTTTTAACGTTAAGTGAAAATGAGATAGCTATGATACTAATGATCAAACTGAAAATTTATAAAGTAACAAAGTTTAATATCAATATTAGGATATCCTTCTGTAAAGCTGAAAGACAAAAATTTACTTATAGATATGTAGTTTACTTTGATTAGAGTTAATTTAAGATGAATAGGAAGCAAGCACTTGCAAAATAATAACATTGACACTATCGTAACCAGCAACAGCAATAGCATCAGTAACTCTTAAGGTAAATTTCTTCCTGGTTTATGAGAGTGTTTATTAGCAGGCTATGAATTGGGACTTTGGAATAAGGAAGACTTCCAATCCAAGCTCTTCTAGCTATGAAATTTTAAGCATGTAGCAATATTTTTGAGCCACGTTTGGAGAAATGGGAATAATGCAACTTATAAACTTCTGGTTTTGTGAAAAGACTAAATTAATATATGAGTGTTAAAATAGCTATTATAAGAAAGTATCTGGAGCATAGCAGACACCCCAATACCTGGTTATTCTTTTTTTCCCTTCTACTCTTCTGTAAAGGTCTTTTGTTTTTAATGCTATCCATTAGCTCTATCTGCAAAGAAAGAAAGAAAAATCTTGCTTAACGTAGTATGATAATTTTGCTGGACTTTCAGAGAAAACAGAGGCCCCCTCACCAGATTTAGGAGTAGATCGTCTGGCAGATACAAAACAAAAATATACTTGAGGTTTAGCCTTGGGCCCTATTTCCATATATCACTTACTGAATAAAGAATAATTTAAAAAATATATTTTAACTTTCCTCATAAAGTGACTTCCAAAGATTTTTATCACATGGCTTGATATTGAGGACTCAGCATAAATGTCAACCTTTTTAGTCCATCCAATCTGTGATTGTACCCTCCAACCCTTACACATTATGAATCATTCCTTCATCTATCATTTTATTCATGGCACCTATCACCATCTGAAATGGTCATATTTATCCACGCATTTATTATTTTAGTGTCTATCTTTCCTAACCAGAATGAGAGGCAACGATCTTACCTGTCTTTCAAAAATCTATTATAAGGGCCAGATGTGGTGGCTCACACCTGTAATCCCAGCACATTGGAAAGCCAAAATGGGAGGATGGCTTGAGCCCAGAAGTTCGAGACCAGCCTGGGCAACATGGTAAGACCACATCTCTACAAAAAATTTAAAAAATTAGTTGGGCATGGGGGTGTATACCTGTAGTTCCAGCTACTTGGGAGGTTGAGGCAGGAGGACGCTTGAGCCCAGGAGTTTGTGGTTGCAGTGAGCTATGATTACGTCACTGCACTCTAGCCTGGACAACAGAGCAAGATCCTGTCTCAAAAAAAAATATCTATTATATAGTGATTAATAATTGTTGAATAATTTGACAAGTGACAAAATATTAAAACTGAGTTTTCAGAAGTATTATAGGTGATTAGTGCTAATATTTAAAGTGTACTTATTATGTACCAAGACTATTTTAAGCATTCTACATGTATTAACTTATTCCTCACAGGTACATTCATGAGATGAATATTATTATCACTTGCACTTTAGAGAGGATTCAAGAAATTTAAAGTCAGAATAAGTAGTTTGTCAAATGCCCTGCAACTGATAAGTGTAGAGCAAAACTGGAATCCAGTTGGCTTTAGGGTCCATGGGCTTAGGTGCTGTGGCATGCTGTGATAATCTTGTTTCTTTTGGCATAGGAGTGTTTTCTATGCTGCTGTAAATGACTTCTTATAAGATAGCGTTAATCTAAATCTGTCATATATTTTAACATATAGAAAATAGCATCTTATTCCAAGATATTTTCATTGTTGAAAAATGGAAAAAAAATTGTCATTCAGCAGTATAACTTTCTGTGGCTAATATTTGATCAAGCAAGCTATGGATTTCTATACCAAAATTTGTTTAAATTTAGTGGATTTTAAAATTTTGAAATCAGTTCCCACTGTTATAAAGTAGATATGGGATATCATTCAATACAATTTTTAGAATATTATTGGAAAGAGACAGATTTTGATGACAAGTAGGGATTTTAATTCCACCTCTGACATGTATGAGCCTTATTAGATTTATGAAAGTTCCTTAATCATTTTAAGTCTCTCCAAGCCTCATATTCCTTATCTTTAAAATGGGTATAATGATGTTTGACTTGTGAAGATCAAGTGAGAAACATGCAAAAATGCCTGCACAATGCCCGGAGAAGAGTAGAAGCATAATAAAGGTTAAATGCTATATCCCCCTTAGATTATGTTCATTAAGAAAGAGTAAACAGGCTAAAACTTTTCTTTATGTACCGCATATCTTATTCTTTTAGTATATTCATTGAATCAAAAATTCAGCTTTTCCACAAATAAGACAAAAATACTTTTGTTGATGATATGGAACAAAACAGACACTATCTTTGTGTGCATGGAGATTGCATTCTATTAGGGTGAAAAGACAGCTGCTCATAAAAATAAATACATCATTACAATTTGTGACATAATTTGAAGGAAAAACTGGTTACACTGATGAAGAATGCTCTGAGGAAGTATAATATCTCTATTAAGGTATGGCAATGTAGTTGGTAATTAAATTAGTTTACAGAAGTCTAGTATACCACTATGATAAGGTCTCAGCAACAGACTGGCCACATTTGGGGTTGGAACTCTATAGTCCATGTTAAGGATTTGAATTCTATTTGAAAGGAAATAGAAAGCCAATTAAGTTGTACAAGGCGAGTAATGAAAGATTTAATTTATATTTTTCAGATATCACTTGTCTACTCTATAGAGAATGGATTAAAAGAGGCCAAGAATAGAAGATAGGCCAGGTGCGGTGGCTCATGCCTGTAATCCTAACACCTTGGGAGGCTGAGGTGGGAGGATCGCTCAAGGTCAGGAGTTCAAAATCAGCATGAGCAAGAGCGAGACCCTGTCTCTACTAAAAACATACAAAGAAATTAATTGGCCAACTAAAAATATATAGAAAAAATTAGCTGGGCATGGTGGTGCGTGCCTGTAGTCCCAGCTGCTTAGGAGGCTGTGGCAGGAGGATCGCTTGAGACCAGGAGTTTGAGGTTGCTGTGAGCTAGGCTGATGCCACAGCACTCTACCCCGGGCAACAAAGTGAGACTCTGACTCAAATAAAAAAAAAAAAATAGAAGAGAAAAGACTGGTTGGAGGATATTGCAATATTCCAATGTACAAGATTATTATGGCTTGGATTAAGGTGATAGCAGTCACAAGGGAGCAACACACCTATTAGAAATGTACATTGGAGACAGTCTCTGGGGCTTGGCAAAAGCTTGGATGTGGAGGTGAGGGATGGTGAGTTGTCAAGAGTGCCCCTTCCTAGCCTCCTGAAAAAATAACTGGATAGGTGCAGGAGTCATTTATTGAAAGGTTAAAGGAAGACCTTAAATCTGGAAAGGAAAAAAATTGAGCATGTTAGTTTTGAGATGTTTAGAAGTAATTCAGATAGACATCAAATACTACTTGTTTTGTAAGTCTGAAAGTTAGGAAGAGTGGTCTGAGTCAAATATAAAACTCAGAAAATATTAATTTATTTACAAGAAGTTGTTAAAATTATTGGAGGGAAGAGACCATCAAGAGCAGATATAAACTGAAAAATAAAATAGACACAGACTTAAGCCTTGTCTTTAGTTTCTTCCAAAAACTAACTCTGAGGCAAGGATTTAAGTGCAAGTAGTTTGTTGGGAAGGGCTGGGAATAGTGGCAGGGGAGTGAGGAGATGAGACAGGGAAGAGAAAGCAGTCGATATAAAGTACATTATTTAAGCGAGCTACCAGTTTAATCCTGTGGTGCAACTCTTAGAAACTAAGTAAAGCACACCCTCAGAATTACTCCATGAGAGGGACACAAGATTCAGGGTATTTTAAAAATAGCTTTATTAAGGTATAACAAAAAACTATCCATATTTATTGTACACAATTTGGTGAATTTGGACATATGTTTATACCCATGAAGATATCTCCACAATCAAAGTAATAAACATATCCATCACCTCCAAAAGTTTCCTCATGCCCTTTGTGTTTTTTTGTTGTTTTTGTTGTTGGTGGTGGTGTTTTCAAAACCACTAGGACAGGCATCCTCAAACTATGGCCTGTGGGCCACATGCCGCCCGCCTAGGACATGTATCCGGCCCTCTGGGTGTTTTTGCTGCCCCTGCCTGTCCTGCTTAGCAGCCAACTCGTCCCTGGCCCACAGTGCACACTCTCCAACGGTCTGAGGGTCAGTGAACTGGCCTCTGTTTAAAAAGTTTGAGGACTTCTGCCTAGGAGATATCATCTCTCACCTGTTACATTGGCTATTACTAAAAAAAAAAATAAAAAACTCAAAAGATAACAAGCATTGGTCCAGGATGTGGAGAAACTGGAATCTTTGTGCAAGGTTGGGAATGTAAAATTGTGCATCCACTATGGAAAAAATTATGGAGGTGCCTCAAAAAATGACAAATGCCATATTGAGATCGGAGTCAGGGAAGGAATCAGAAGGAAAAGGTCAACAGGATAAGGAAGTCATAAGAATGTAAATGTGCTTAGCTAAGATACATGTATCCAATAAGGACCCTTTAGTTATTTTACCTTAGCCATAAAATTTTGTATTTAAGATAAAAAGGGTAATTCTTTTAATTGGAGCATGTAGACAGTTGAGGTGACAGTATCCATAAATGAGCTATGCTCATTAACATAGTAAAATTCACACCCACTATGGTCATGACAGTTTACAAATACCATGGCAATTCCAGATGTAATTCTGAAAGGTCAAGAAAGGGAAGGGTTCCCAGTTCTAGGAACTCTCCACCACTTTCCCAGAAAACCCATGAATATTCTACCCACAGCTTAGTATATTATTAGGGATTAGCATAAAAGGACAACTGCTAATGCTGGAATGGCACTGTTCCTTTTGGGATCTGTCCACTCTCTGCCATCTTTGAAAGTGTACTGTACTTTCTGTACTCTATCTTTAATAAATGTTTTTGCTCCACGTGTGACCCTGCATTTGAGTTATTTCTCTTGCAGAGGTCAAGAACCCTCTCTACCAGGGCGGTGGTCCATGCTGGTATCTATATGATCCAGCAATGCCATTTCTAGGTATATGTTCAAAGTAAATGAAATCAGTATGTTAAAGAGATACTTGTGTTCTCATATTCTTTGAAGCATTATTCACAACAGTCAAGACATGGAAACAACCTAAATGTTCATCAGTGGATAAAGAAAATATATTATATGCATTCAGTGGAATGTTATTCAGACTTAAAAATGAGATAAGTCCCGTTACTAAGCCACAATGTGGATGAATCTTGAGGATGTTATACTAAATGACAGAAACTAGTCACAGAAAATCAATACTGCATAATTCCACTTATATGAGTTATCTAAAATAGTCAAACCGTAGAAGCAGAATAGAATGTTGGTTGCTGTAGGTAGGGGGAAATGGGCAGTTGTTGTTATATGGGTATAAGTTTTCAGTTATGTGAGATTAATAATTCTAGAGATCTGCTATACAGTATACAGCCTATGGTTAGAAATATTTACTGTGTACTTAAAAAATCTATTAAGAGAGTAGACCTCATATTAATCATTCTTACCCCAAACAAAAACAAAACAGGGGACTGGGGTATTTTCATGTCGAAACCCATCTCTCATTGAGGAGAATGTCTACTTCCAAAAGTGTTAATCATCTGGCATTTTCAGTCTGTTAGAGGTGAGCAAAGGAGGCTTCTTTGTTTCTAAGGAAGTTGAGTTAGCAACAGATATATAATTTCTGATCAAACAAAAGTAGTTTTGGCTCATCATGGAAGGTGGATGTTTGGGAATTAAGGTTGCCAGATGAAATAAATGCCATATTTGAGACATATTTATACTAAAATAATTATTTGTTATTTATGTGAATATTTAAAATTAACTAATCATACTTTTTTGTTTTGTTTTGTTTGCCAAATCTTGCAACCCTAATTGAAATGAGTTGAAGGGTGAGTGGAAAATGGAGCATCCTTAACACGTGAGGAGTCCATATTGGCTATGTGTGGAAACAGAGTTAGAGGGAGAATAAACTCTGATTTGTTTTGTGTTTTGGACAGGTGATATTGCCATATGTAGAAATGCTGAGGGGATAGATGTAGTTGAGAATGAGAAGTAGAAGAAAAACAGCTAGGAGCATAATAAATTGAAGTAGAAAAGCCTGGAGGGCTTTTGACTCAGTGGATTGACTTTTGATTGTAGGCGAGACACCTGCATGGTCATATGAAGAAGGTAGAGAGGAATAATGATTCTTAAAGGAATGAGAAGAAATGTTGGGAATTTTGCTAAATAGGGAGTCAGATTTTCAGAAGACATAATGGAAGTGTTTTGGAGACAGGGCAGGAGGGATGTGTGGGGCTGGGGAGTATGCAGGCCAGTGGGCAGATATCTGATCAGAAGGGCTTACACTGTAGGAGGGGAATATGTTGAACAGGAGTGGGAGATAAGATGAAATCAGAACAGAGGGAGAGGGCAGACTTGAGACTAGTATAGCAAATATGCTCACTAGGAGAATAAAAATCCTTTAAAATAATTATATTTAACAGCTCCTTTTAAAAATAAAATTTTCAGATGTTTATACACACAAACACACAAACTTATTTACTTAAGGATAAGTCATTTAGTCAAAGTTAAAATACTGTTAAGTTCTCCAGAGGTTAACCTTTTTTTTCAAGTTAAATATTATTTAAAAGATTGTAAATGTAATCCTCTCTAAATATATTTAAAATAAATATTTTTAAAAGTTTTAGGTTACTAAAATTTTAGCAATTTTATTGCTTATACTCTTCTAATGCACATATAACTGTGGTAGAATTAACTATTGATTTTGAAATACAAAGTGATAGTTAACAGGAGGTAAGTTAATGGATCTAGTTGTATAATGACCAGTTGAGTAAATCCGAGAAGAAGCTGCACTGTGTACAATTCCCTTGGAGATAGTACAGAATCTTAAGAAAAATAAGCACTAAAAAGTCAATAGTTAGATGTCCTCTAGGTAAAGTGGTCAAATAACTGTGTAATGAATCATTATAAATTGAAACTAGAAGCAAATTATAGATTTTTTTTTAGTTTTAGGCATAAAATAATTTATTAACCAAGTAATGCATGCTACTCTGAAAACATAAATTGAAAAAATGGCAGTTAAATAGAAATACATCTGAATTATTCTGGATTTTTATTTATAAAGCTCTACCTAAAAAATAAAAAAATAAGAATTAGAGAAAAAAGAAATTTATTGACATATATTATTTATTTTAATATATATGTATATTGAAATATCCACTGCGTATTAAGGTATATGATGTTTTATTGATGTATTTTTAATCCAGATAGAATACTATTAATAAAAATGTTTAAAAAATTAGTCTAGACCACTATAAACAAAATATATTTACCATAGTATTCAGTCAGAACATTTTTTCTCCAGTAAGTAGAGTAGCTCTTTTTACCAATATTTTGAATGATTGATTTTTACTGATTCTGCCACTAGATATAACAGTAATAAAATTGATTCAACTGTAATTTTAGTGAATCAGCTCTCCAAAACCATTCTAACGAACAAAATATGTAGTTATACAAGTTTTTTTAAAAGTCCTTATCATCTGTACATACCATAACATTGGCAGGGTCTGACAGTGTTATTGATACACCCTATGATGGTGCCTTTGTAGAAAAGTGATGCCTAACTTTGTCTTTAATACTATTTTGTCTTTCAAATGACTTTAGTTTTTAAAAACAAATACTGGTACAAACTCGAAATAATAAAGGTAATCAATGCACTATGTATATAACAAATAATTTAATTATATAACATTTACAAAAAGGTGAGTCATTTATTTATTAAACACACACAACCAAACTCTAACCTAATTCTTGATTCAACAGTGAAGAGTTGCCTCAATTTCCAGTGATGGTGACCATTTTACTTCGCATTTGCAACTAAGGGGATATTTCTCATACCAGCTCAACCCTGCTTAAGACAGGAATGCATGACTGTAAATTAAAATTGAAATTGGAATTCTCATTATGACTCATTTGCTTTTCTATCTGGGACTATCAATTAATGATTATTTCCTTAAAGTAACTACATGATTTTATTAATTTTAAAAATTATAACTGTTATGGTTATATCAACTTGGGAAGTCCAGTGGATTAGAATACCAATATACTTAGTAATAATTGTTGATAAGCTGCCTATTTACTTACTTTCTTCTATAATTTATAGAACATTTTTCCTCTATTTTATAGTGTTCTCTTTGGTCTCTAATGTATAGAATAAATTATGATATTTTAATGTGCTTACTTAAAAGAAGTTCTACTTGAATTATGATTAGATTTTGTATGAAAAATAAACACATTGAAATGTCCTTATTTCATTTAACAATGTGACTTATTGTTAATCCAATGTAAAACCCATTATAAGATAAGTATGTACAGTGAAATCAGGTTGTTGACAATAAGGGGACAATAGAGACATTAAATTAACAAGAAGAGAAAAGGTTTGCTTTAATGATCTCAAAGAGATATTTGGTTTAGCTAGAAAGACTTGCGATAAGGATACTTTTCTGGTTTAGTGGTACTCCAGTCTTAACAGAAAGGTTTCAGACCTTCTATATAGGTGCCACGATACATACCCAACCCTGAAAACACATTATCATTTGCACAAAACAAAACACAGCTCCCTTGTTCATAGTTTGTAGTTTGTGCTCAGCATAAGTGCTACCCCTGACTCAGCTTCTTTTCCACCGTGAAGTGCATTACTGTGCATAAAACCTGGGAACCGTCCTCATTCTAAATCTCTTCACATAAGATTTTTATCAACTTTATCCTTACGGAAAATGTAACCCAGAAAGTGATTAATTTCAAACTTTAATATTCACTCAACAAATATTTTATAACATGTATTTTAGACTCTGGTGCCATGAATAAATTTAAAACTTTCAGGCATGTAAAAAAGATTCTATACATAATATCTAGAATCCAGTTCTGTGTATATATCTTTCAATAAGATGAATGATGTCACAGTGATCAAACAGTTCTGTCCAAGGACGATTGTTATTATAGGTAGAGCAGGCATGAAGCACTGACTGTGCTAAACAAACAAATACCTACAGAAGGATTTAACCTACAGGGAGGGCATTTTTCTGGACTGACAGCAATTCTGGTTGGTCGAAAAGGGAGATTTTGGTGCTGGAAAACTGACCAAGGCTTCCAGAAGCTTCAGCAAAAAGTAAACTCTCTGTGTTGACTCAGTCTCATACTGGAAGCCTGTAGGCCACTGGTAGTCTAAAGCCAGGGTTGGTTGGTTTCAGTATTGGTTAGCAAAATGTTGTAAATCTACCGTGTTTTCCAGCATTCAAAAAATCAAGAGGTTTCTCATAACTACCAGGATTTCTATCTACTCTTGAGAACCCAGAAACATGGCAAAACCAAGACCATTTTCTTAATTAAAAATATCAACTGGAGCAAAGTTGGTATTTAGAAAGAACTGATGTTTACAGCTGATTTTTTTAGAAGGAACACTTACTCTCCAGCTCAGCACAGCCTCTTCCACTCGCTGGCGTTGCTCCTACACTGAGGCTTCCAGTCACCGTTACTAAAGCCTACCCTACCTCACCCATTTACAGTACGCCCAGCTACCACTCACAACCAGTGTGGCCCCTTACCATAGTTAAGTAAGCTGTTATTGTGGTTACTAGGGCCTTATTAAGGATTTTAATTCAAGACTGTTTTCATCCTTCTAGACCAGATAATTCTCTGTTTGTATTGTTCTCAGGCAGTTGTCTATGCCATTGGTTAATCTCCTCTCCCCAGGATTATTTCTTGTCCAAATACTTTCATGTCTATTTTAATGTCTTTCATACCATAAGGGACAACAGAAACAAAGAGAAGTTTTAAAGAAGTTTAAAAAGTTGTAAGTGCTGATGCACTACCTGAGAATCTGAGCACTAACACCAAATCTGTGCTTTCATGATGTCTGATCTTTTCTGTCAAGATCTCATATTTGTGGTGTATCTCACAAATGGTGTGTTGGGAAGCATGTATATTAAGCACTTTTACTCTTTCTATTGCTGAGTAGTAGTCAATGGTATATATTGGGGGAGGTTCTTTATCTACTCATTAGTTAGTGGGCACTGAGGTTGAGTCCATATCTTTGCAATTGTGAATTGTGCTGCAATAAGCATTCAGGTGCAGGTGTCTTTTTGATGTAATGATTTCTTTTCCTTTGGGTAGATACCCAGTAGTGGGATTGCTGGGTTGAATAGTATTCCCACCAACAGTGTATATGCATTCCCTTTTCTCCACATCTGGGCCAACATGTACTGTTTTTATGATTTATTAGTAATGGCCATTCTGATAGGGATACGGTGGTATCTCACTGTGGTTTTAATTTGCATTTCCCTGATTAGTGATGTTGAGCATTTTTTCATGTTTTTTGGACATTTGCATATATTCTTTTGAAAAAAAATCAGTTAATTTAATTGGACAATCTTTTCCTTAATAGGCTATTTCAATATCTTTATCTATTTTGATTTATTTCTAATCTATTTGTTTTCTATTTATCATGTTTGTTTTTCTTTGTCCTCTTTTTCTTCTTTCCTACCCTCAATTTGATTGAAAAATTATCCATTTATTCTTTTTTGCCATGCATTGGTTTAGTCTAATATTTTTCAGTTACCATTAATTTTTTAAGGTACATAAACAATGTTTGAGGTTAATCAATATCTTTATCTTATCAAATGCTATAAATATCTTAAAATACTTTAACTCTGAGCTCCCTAATCCCATCTTCCATATTATGGTTGTGTAGTATTGCAGAAATTTTGCATTTTTAAACCCTTCAAATTACAATTTTTATAGTCAATATTTATTTAAGTTTGCTATCATATTAATATTTGCTTCCTGAATTAATTTCATTTTTATCATTTCATTTTACATGTAAAGACTAAATTTAGCATTAAAATAGTCTTCCAAAAAGAACTACTAAAGGAACTATAAAATGTGAGGAAAGAATGAGTTGCAAGAAGGGATGGTGAGCAAACACATTAACATGTATATATTTTTTTAATTTGAAAGTTTGTGATCAAAATTTTACTTATAGTTTGTTGGGGTCAAAGTGAGCCTTTCATAATTTTTTGAATTTACTAAAGTTTTTTTTTTTGTTGTTTCTCTGCCAGATATCTTCTCTTTATCTTCCCAGATTCATTCTTAACCCTCTCCCTGCTGTTTTCTGCTCTAGAGGTCTGACCTATTTAGAATTACATCTATGAATTTCTCAGTTTTCTGGCTTCCAGTTGGTTTTGTCCATTGGTAAGCCACAGCAGAGAAATGAAGGAAAGTGGACGAGTAAAGTCAAGGTGTTTATTTTCCTGCATCCCTTCCTGAGGGACTGTCTGTGCCTGACTGGGTCCTTCAAACATTCCACTCTGCTCAGCTATCTCTCTCCAATCATCCTCCTGGATTTGGTAACTTCTCCTTTCTGCTGTCCTCATGTGCCTACTGCTCCCACCCTAGGTTACTGCAGCATTCCTTGTAGTTTCATGTTCCACACTCCCACCCTTACAAATAGTCACTTTGTAAATGAACCCTCTTTAAAATTTGAGTGTGGGTTTTGTTCCTGTTGGGACATACAGCTTGCAATTCTTTAGGCAATTTTTTTGAGGGGCATTTGAATGGAAGAGAAGTATATTTGTGATAGAACACAAACATCAAAGATATATAAGCAAAGTTCAACCTTATTAAATTATTCAAATCCTCTATATCTTTACTTTTATCCGTTTAATCTATTATGCTCAAAAACCAATAGTGCTGTGTTTCAATCTCACTGTACATTTATGTATTTGTCCATTTCTCTTTGAATTTCCAACTGTTTTTAAATAGATGTTATTACCATATATTTAAATATACAGAGCATCTTGATTCATAAATCCTTATTACAAATATTACTTTGACTTTTACTCACCTTCTTATTTCCATTTAGTTCTCATAGATATGTAATATTTATATTCCTCTCTTTTTTCCCTATTTGACTCATATATATTTTTCTAAACTCTTATTCTTAATTTTTAGCATCTTCTTTGTTTAAATTTGTTTCTTGTAAATATACATAACCTGAGATCTTTTGTTTCTTTTAGCAATAATAACAACAAAAAATACTTAGATTTCTATGTACTAGACACTGTTCCAAAGGCTTTTCTTAATTACACTAAATGAATCATTATCAAGATCCTAAGGTGGGTATATTACAATCCTTTTACAGGTGAGGAAACTAAAGCATAGAATTAAAAACAATGACAAACTCTTGCAAACCTTAGGCCAGGTTTGAACCCTCATATTGTCTGATTCCAGATTCTGTTTTCTTAGCCACAATACTGTACTTTTGGTCAGAAAAGGAAGTTAAGAAAAAAATAGATGACATATCTGATACATGTGGTCAGTCTTACATCAATAATCTTGTCTTATTAGTGAATAAAGACAAAAATAATATCATATATTTACTTCTTGCTATTTAAGATGAGGAATTTGGCATGCTCTTACTATATATCTCTCATTTTAGACTATGTTAATTTAATTTGGGTTTTTAGTAGAAAATAGTAATTATTTTTAATAATAAGACACTAAATATAATATTTAAATTATATTATAATATTATATTTTTAAAACATTCTTTTTTTCTTTGCTTTAGTTTTCTTCAATCAAGTTTTTCCACTTATTCCAAAAGACCTATATCAGTGTATTTTTAATGCTTATCTCCCATATATTCTTTGTTTTCAATAGGATTTTCAGTGTTATTTCATCTTTCTTATAGTTTCATGAACAAACATTATCTTTATCTATATGTCTATAGATAAAGATATCTTTACCTGAGATAATTGGAAATATATTAATGTAGATATATATAAGATAATATAAATATATATTCTTATTCCTTATATATCTAATAATAAATTCCTATTGGCCTTCACATATAAATTATCTGAGGATGGATATAGAATTCTCAGCTTATAAGCACATTTCTCAATTGCATTTTTCTCAAAACCAATGTTTTCTTTCAGAATGTACTATTGAAAACAAAAATGCTAACACAATCAAGTTTCCATTTATTTGTGTGCATTTTGGTTTTGAAATTTTATACAAGTAGGATTTATCTTAATTTTTAAGTACATTAAGAGTTGTGAGTTTTAATTTCTTATTTTTTTTATTTCAGCATATTATGGGGGTACAAATTTTAAGGTTTCAAATAATGCCCTTACCACTCTTCCCCCACAAGTCTGAGCTTCAAGTGTGACCATTCCCCAGACGGTGCACATCTCACTCATTATGTATG
>VBSM01000361.1:47077426-47165881 GCA_008086735.1 Cheirogaleus medius
AAATAAATAAATAAAAAATAAAAATAGAAAAAATTAAAAAAAAAAAAAAAGAATGAATCTTATAAATTAGATTTCTGTTCAATGTGTGTCTTATACAAAAATCACTTTTGTAGGTATAAGTTCATTTAACCTTTTAAACTTCTATATACCCAAATGTACCCCATACTTTTAAAGTATTCTTGGAATTTTTTCTTAATCCCATGTATTTCATTAGACACAAGCTAATAATTTAGTTATTCAAGTTACTACTGAAACATATATTTCCATTTATTTTTATTAGGACCTCTCTTCTAGAAATATCCTTCCATACATCCGACTCCTATACATTCTGAAACCCTAGAACAGGCCTCCCTGCTTTAAATTGCCTATCATTATTCACTGTCCTTTTCTATATCTGAACAATACCACTTGTCCATTGTGAACAATTTAGCATAAAATAGCAGACAGTGTGGTGTTGCAACAGCAATATATCCATACATTTAATTAAAATTACTTGATTGATAATTTATTATTTTTATGTAAGAAGTTTAGAATATGTGCAAAAGCATGTAATGATGAATGTAGGAAACTAATCTAATCCTGAAGAAATAATTGATAATGAAATTTATTAGAGTCAATTGATTAGAGTTCTAAATAAAGTAAAAAGATTATCACAGTGGGACATTGAAGCAAAGGAGCAAGAAAAATGGAAGCAAGTTACCACCATTGGCATAACTTTTAGTAATACTGATATTCAGGATGGGACCACAGGCATGAGAGCCTGAGATGGATTGGCAGCTATACTGAGGCCAGAATGTAAGATGGATCATCTAAGTGGATATAACATTTTTCAAGCACCCTACTTGGTGGACAAGAGGATACTGGATTCCACTTATCTCTAATTTTGCTAAGCCTCTATGGTACTGATTCTTTAGGTCACCTACGTTAGGATTTGGTTACCTTCGTTTAAATTCAAATGTCATTTATATGAATGCTTGATTTTGCTGATATTTTTAGAGTCATTGTTTTTGTTTATCCTTTCACAACAAAACTTCTCCAGTAGATACTTACATAATTTTTTCCCTTCCATTAATTTCTAGAAACTATGCTTTCTAGAGTTAAAACAATGATGAGTTTATAGCTCTTTGCTGTTGTCTTGTTGTACTACATTAATTCTGAAATGTGTACTCCACTCTCTCTTACAGGAAGATGTCCTCACTTAGTTAAATTTTTAAAATGCAATTTCCCTATTGTATCAAATCATGACACATTCTACACTGTCCCTTGTAATATTCCTTTGGCGGTAATAGTTCAATCTTGAGGATCCGATCTGCTCTGCTGAATGGTTTCATTGTTTCCTCCCAGCAGCACCAAAAATTGCACTGAACTATTTTGGTGCAATGAAATCTCATCAAGTTACTGAAATTCTTTATTATTTTTGGTATCATTGCTTTCTGTAATACTGATGCTTTTTATGGCTTTAATTTGGGGCAACTATCAAGAAACATTACATCTGATAAAACTAAGATAGTCAAAGAGATAAGAAACGGAATTAAGAAAACTTCTATATTAAAAAGAAAATGATAGCTTTATTTCTGGTAAAGAAATTAAGTATAATGAAAATATAGCTCACAAAATTATCCTTCTGAAAAACAAATTTGATTAGAATACTTTATTGATTAAAAAAGATAAAAAGTACAATGATTCCCTAATGCCTAGAGAAGTTGTCTATACTATCTTTTTTGTAATATAGCCATGTCATTAAAATTATGTTGAATAATCACCTCCAATATATGATATGCATTTATAATTGAATTATAGTCATATATTATTCTACAAATATATTCTAGACAATAATATATATATATACATAACAGGAATTTTAAAAGGATAAAAAAATAATACAAATGAAAGGCCCCCCACACACACATTTTAGGGGTTCATCTTGCCTAATCCCTGGCATATATCCAGTCTTCTTTGGCAATCATGGACCTAGACAAGATGTGAGCCAGCTATGATAAAATTCAACCTCCAACTTGTTTTTGTAAATAAAGTTTTATTGAAATACAGGCATGCTTATTGGTTTATGCATTGTCTATGTCTGCTTTCATGCTACCACACTGAGTAGTTATGAGACCATATGGCCCACAAAGCCCTGACCTATCTTCTAATTAGAAGTTCTATCTTCTGCTATGTTAGTTCTAACATTCAATTTATAAAAATCTATATAACCTTAGAGTATTCCTTTTTGCTTTCAAAGTAAGTCATCTGTTGTCACACAGCTACAGTTTTGTGCACATTTTTCCCTTTGCCTATAATGCTTTCACAGAGGTCTTCTGTTTAGTTTTTCATCACATTCCTTATTTTGAAAATAAAAATGCCTTGCCTCTGTGACTTTGGTGAAGCTATCAATTGTGCACAACAAACCCTTGTCTGTCTGGTTTGTTATAAGACCTAAGCTATGCAAATGTAACTCTGTCTCAGGGATTTGAATCTCAAGTAGAAACCCAGATAGAAAATACAGTTGAACTTGTTATTCAATGCTGGTGTTCTAATGGAATTGTTCACAAAAAATATCACTATTGAGATCCCTGAAATGTCTTTACATCTTCACTTGGTCTGGTTATTTAGATCTTAGGTCTTCCTTTGATTTTATAAAATATGCAGTATCCTTCCAATATAAGTATGTTTTACTTATGCTAGACCCTTTCTAACATCACTTATGAATGTGAACAAGTCTATTAGGATCCAATATTGTCAATTAGAAATTACCCAAGTTCTTACAAGAAAGTTATTAAAAATCATTAATAACCAAAAATATTTAGCATATACAGCTTGTCATATAATTAAATTAGATCTATACAATTTCAGATTAATTGCAAATTACAGAAGACTCTAAATAATTCTATTTTGTGACTGCTTGGTTTTGCTATATTTGGAAAAGGATGGAGATGGTCAATAATAGTGCATCTGTGAAACTTGCTGCACATAAGATAATGGATTGAGAGACTATCTGCCACTGAGTAACCAGGAAAAAAAATCTAGTACAGATTATTGGAAGACAATCTAGCAAATGGTTGTTTCTATAACCTTTAAAACTTTTATGCTTAAACAAAATAGCATAGACCAGAAGAACTCAGAAAAGTTTTCTGTAAAGGTCCAGATAGTAAATATTTTCAGTTTTGCAGGCCATGAAGTCTCTGTCCAACCACTCAAGTATATCATTGTAGCATGAAAGTAGCCACAGACAACATGTAAATAAACAAGGATGGCTGTATTCCAATAAAACTTTATTTACAAAATCACGCAGTGTTCAATACTTAGCTAACTCCTTGTATACACCAAGGTATGTGTACTTATACGGGCTTCTGTATCAGAGGTATCAGTTGGCATGCATGATTTTGATGTGATTATAGTTTATTTATTTATTAATTGATTGAATAAATATTTTTCAGCCTCCGTTCTGCATCACACAATGTGTCCAAACTCAGAGATAGCTTCAAATCATTCTAGGGACATAAGTCTATGCCCTGAAGTATTATCCAATTTAAGTGATTCCTCCGATGAGGCACTAGAGAAATGGCTATTAAGTCCCAAATGTACATAAAAATTACCTGATGGCAGTCAAAATCTAGTGCTGATTTCTGTTTTGGAAGTTTGGGTGTATGTGTCCCAGAATCTATATTCATATCTACTCTAACAGCTAAGCCCAAGGCTTTCTTCTACTTTAGTATATCAGAATAAACATCTATCAGACGTTTATGTTGCTTGTGTTGTGCTTTGTTTGTTGGTTTTTTTGTCTTAACAGAATTATTAACATACACACATATTTAAACTTAATAAAATTTCTGTATAGTTTTCTCTTGAAATGCCCTATTATAATTTTATTGATCTAAGAGCTAGAAGGAAAAAAATAATACTAGTTACAATTGAGCCTTGACATTTTATTAAACTTTCAGATTTGTTGGTATGCTTTGAGAACCCTTCTTTGATCACAGTTCTTTTATGCTCTAATCTTGCCATTTAAATCCTGGTTGTAAGCAGACTCAGAGAAAGCTATATTAAGGGTCAAGATAAGGAAAGGAGTAATTACTTTCAACTCCATTTCAGAATACCCTAACAATAATAATTGCCAACAAAGAAGTTCCAGCCTTCAAGTAGTCAAAAACAGAAACCTCTACTTTGGACATGTGAATAGCATTCTCTTGTTTTTAAAGATAATTTTGTAGCTGTGGTGGTGCTTAATCTATTCGATTATATATTCTTGATGCTTTTCATTATCATCGTTATCTTCCTGACAAAAAAATTTCCAACCTGTTTATTCCTGTTTTGTACCTCATTGATTTATTGTCACCAGGCAGTATTTAAGCATACACATTACAAATTCTCAAGTCATCATATTGTTTTGTTGGGCTTATAGCTTTAATTTTTAAAGTTAATCTTTATTTCCAGCAGCTTGTGAGGGAAGTGGTCCTACTCGTGAGCGACTGGGTTCAAGCCTGTCATCTAAATGTGTATCTGTCTTCTTCATTGGACATAGAGATCAGGGTCATTGCTAAAAGAAAAAAAAAAGATATGTCTTCTCTGGTGAAGAAGACAATTAATTGCCTTCTAGGATATCCTGTCAGGTGTAAATAAGAACAGGATCTACTGAAGAGAAATGAAAAACTTACAGTTATGGATATCCTTCATTTTATAAATAACCCATTTTCATTTTGGTGTTCCAAATGGTTTTCTTTTCAGTATTTGCTTTTCATATCTTTATAAAAATGTTGATAGAAACACAGTCAATATTAAAATGAAATAATAAAATTTTAGTGCATCTGTAACATTCACAAGCTTTAAAAGAAAAACTAAAATACTAATAATAAAGTTTTAGTGTATTACTAACATTCACAAATAAGCTCTGAAACAAAAATGCCCTATCAGCCAAAAGAAGAAAAACTAAGTCACTGCATTACACCTGAAAATAAATTACGCAATTACAGTTTATTGCTCTGAAAAGTAAAACAAATGCTAAGTTCATTTAAAATAACATATGTAGCCCCATTTTAAGTGTTGGGGCATAAAATTTAGTTATTATTGATACCACATGAATCAGTAATTAGAACTTGTTTAAGGAAAACCCCCAGAGTGGTTGTAACCATGCTCATATAATACTGCAAATAGCCTTCTAATTACATAGCTCACATTCAGGTTAATTGTGATACAGGGTTTGGCTTGGCTGTTCTACTGTGAGGTTGACACCTACAGTAAATATTGCATAGTGCAAAATTGTTTTACTTAATGCCACAGATTCCAAATGGCTCGATATAGGTTAATTAAATGTTTCTTCGGTATGTTAAGATTCATTGTCATCAAGAAGAATTTTTTTTTTCATCTTAATGTAATTATTAATTTTGTGTTAATCAGAAAACATTGGCTACTTAAGGGAAAAATTATAGAAATAATATTCAAGAGATGTGTGTTTCTTTGAAAGAAAAAAAATTCATGTATAATGTTGGAAAAAAAATCTGATCTTAAGAACATATAAAGAAAGACTTATTGTAATTGTTGGATATAAAGACTGCAATTGGACTATTATATGCTTATAACAAGAAGG
Organism: Cheirogaleus medius; assembly: GCA_008086735.1. Taxonomy (NCBI): domain Eukaryota; kingdom Metazoa; phylum Chordata; class Mammalia; order Primates; family Cheirogaleidae; genus Cheirogaleus; species Cheirogaleus medius. The sequence goes on from VBSM01000361.1 coordinate 47,083,008, forward strand.
CTACTGAAGACTTCCCAGGGTGTGGAAGACCCATGGAAGAAACACAGGTATAGATAGCTTTCTTAACAGTAAACTTTATGTTTGCACAGTAGAAATGGAAAATTTGACTTAATTTGCTTTGCTTGTTTGTTTTGTGCAAAGATACTTTATCTTGGGAATTTTAAAACTGAAAGGAAAAATTAGACCCACTCATTTCATAGAAGAAGAAATTGTGCCTTATATGGGTTAAGCAATATGTTTTAAGAATTATCTGGGTGGGGCAACATCCCAATAACACTTGTTTGCCTATACTCCAGAACTGTGAGTTTTATCATTATTTTAAAAAGAAATTACCTATTTAGGATGGGGAAATAGGTGACTATTTATTGAGAAAATGTGTGTTTGTGAGTGTGCCTTTGTGTGTGCATGTGTGTGTGTGAAGCAGAGTTAGTCCAATTAGAGGCTTACTCAGCTATACTGGAAACAGACACCAACTTCTACTATTCTGTCATTAGTGAAATGTGCATACAATGAATGTGCATACAAATATATATGATGCATATATAAGTTATATAGATACATGTGAATCAAAGAAAATATGAAAGGAAAGGCATCCAAAAGAAGGAATTTTTTTTTTGTAGTATGCATTATAAAACAATATGTAGACAATTCACATGATTAAGTCACATAAGAGAAAAATAGTCATTGGTTATAATGTTAGGCCAAATATTTAAATTTGAAAGTAGTATAGTGACTAATTTCCATAATAAGATAATTTTAAATTCCGTATTCTTTCAAATTAACCCAGTGGAACTCCATGTAAAGTCCCCAGATTGAATATTTAACCTCATTAATTTTTTTCTATATGTACCTTTTAACCTATTTTCTAAGAGAAATCTTCTGTAAGTTTTAATGGACTTATACCCTAACTTTATAAAAAATCTTGTATTGTACTAGCTAATGTTCTCAAAATGGTAATTTTATATATCTATATCATCTATATCTATATATACACCTATATATCTGCAGACTTTTTAATCTTTTCAGTGGGTAAAAACAGCTTCCTTTATCTTTACTGACAAGGACTAAATCTGTTCTGTGGGATTAACAAAGAATGCTCCTAATGAAATCTTTCGTCCCTTTATGGCTGTACAGGGGCTGTTATGCTTTCTTACAGTCTCCCAGTTGGCAAAATTATAGAACAAAGGCAGACTGAATGAGACCCTAACAAAGAAGTTTCAGATACTAACAAGTATAGTACACTCAACACACCACAGAGTTTAGTAGTTAAACCCAACCCTACAAGAACTGTTTGAACCTGTGATGCACTTTATTCCTCATGGAAATGAATTAAAAGAAAGTTCACACATTGGTTCACTTGAAATATCCCTAGAGTAAAATGCTGAATTTATTCTCTGCATTAAATAAATTAAATAATTGGTTATTAGACTTCCTTCATAAAACTTGATTTACTCATAATAATGGAAGGTTAGGGAAAATAAATATGAAGCCACTTTAAATTATTCATACCTTATTAGTTTATTAATATTATTAGAACTTTAGGATACTATTTATGGCTGTCTTGTTAGAGAGGTAGTTGAATATAGTGATGGCTAGGCCATTCATTGTTTCAAAGGTATACAATGACTATAAGTTTTGGCTATGTAATTTTACCTTTTTTCACAACTCTGTGTCTTAGACATGGTTGGCCTTGGTAAAAGAGGTCTCTATTATTCATTATTGCTGTGTTGCAATATGGAGGGTTTCTTTGTGTTTGGTTCCCAAGAGTCCATTAAAGTCAGATTGGCCCAGCTATGTAAATTATTAGCTAAATAGATATTTTTATTATTGACCCCTAATCTTCATTCTTCCCTATGTCCATTCTCTTCTTCATGCATATTGGCCTGTATGTGCATAATGGCTGGGACATACTTCCCACCCCTTAACTTTTGGTTTCACCATATAGAGTGGACAGAAAATACCAATGCTGACTCAGGAATGAAAGATTGTTTGTGTTTGTATAACTTTTTTCAACATTTACTGACTCAGTGTTACAGGGTGAGGTCGTTTCTCATCCACCAGCACCACCTACTGTCTCAGTGATTAAACTGGGTGTTCCATTGCAATTCATAGTGCTAAGAAGACCACAGGGCTGGGGATAAAGAAAGGATTCCAAGGGCCTCCTTCTTCTCTCATCAAAAGGCTTCCACATGTACTCGCCACCAAATTGGCACTAACTGATCAACGCTATGGTGCTCACACGGTAGTAATATTCTTCAGGGATTGGGAGGTTGGGAGTGGGTAAACTCACAACTAATGGATGCAGTGACATTGTAGGGGGAAAAGGCATGCCTCAATTCATGGTTTGGGTGTGGCAAAGTCATAACATGTAACCAAAATATGTGTACCTCTATAATATCCTGAAATAAAAAAAAAGGGACAGGGAATCTGCCTACACATATAGCTCACCATTGCTGCAGCCTACAAACAACTAGCAACTGAAAAAAGCATCAAATTAAGGATATCCATAACTAAAGAATCTATCCAGAACCTAGATTGTCATCAAAGTAGCCACAACTCAATCCATAAGTTCTTACCCAACATATGCTACAAACACCCATGTATGAGTGGGTGGAGAGAGGCAGGGGAAGTCCCATCTAAAGAAAAGAAAATTCAAAATTGAGAAGCAACAACTGCTTCAGATGAGAAGGAAGATATTACAACTGATAATACAGTAATACAAAATATTATCTCTGAATACTATGAAAATCTCTGCACATAAACTTGAAAAAACAGAGGAAATGGATAAATTTCTGGAAACACATAACCTTTTAAGACTTATTCAGGAAGAAGTAAAACTCCTGAGCAGACCATTAACGAGCAAGGAGATTGAAGCATCAGTAAAAAAACTTCTAACAACAACAAAAAAAATCCCCAGACCAGGTGGATTCACAGCCAAATTTGATCAGACCTACAAAGAAGAGTTGGTACCCATTCCACAGAAAATATTCCATAACATAGAGAAAGAAAGAATCCTCCAGAACACATTCTATGAAGCCAGTATCACTTTGATACCAAAGCCAGGAAAGGACACAACAATAAAAAGAAAATTTCAGACCAATGCCCCTTATGCATATAGATGCAAAATCCTCAATAAAATGCTGGCAAACCAAATTCATCAGATGATCAAAAAAAAAATAATAATAATCCACCATGACCAAATGGCCTTCATCCCAGGGATGCAAGGATGGTTCAACATACTTAAATCCATGAAGGTGCTTCACCACCTAAACAGAAGCAAAAACAAAGACCATATCATCATGTCAATAGATGCAGAAAAAGCATTCAACAAAATTCAGCACCATTTCTTCATAAAAACCCTCAACAAACTAGGTATAGAAGGAATGTATCCCAAAATTACAAAAGCTGTATATGATAAATCCATAGACACCATCATACTCAATGGGGAAAAGTTGAAAGCATTCACACTAAGAACTGGAAGAAGACAATGTTGGTCACTGTCACCACTTCTATTCAACTAATGCTAGAAGTCTTAGACAGAGCAATCAGGCAATAGAAAGAAATAAAGTGTATCCAAAATGGAAAAGAGAAGATCAAACTGTCACTTTTTGCTGAGGATATGATCTTATGTCTAGAAAATCCCAAAGGCTCCACCAAGAGAATCCTGGAATTAATAAAAAAATTCAGCAAAGTCTCAGGTTACAAAAATCAATGTGCACAAAGTAGTAGTATTTCTATATACCAATAGCAGTCATGCTGAGAGTCAAATCAAAGACTCAATACTATTCCCAATAGCTACAAAGAAAATAATGTACCTAGGAATATACTTAACCAAGGAGGTAAAAGATCTCTGCCAAGAGAACTATGAAACACTGAGGTAAGAACTCACAGATGACACATACAAAGGGAAAAACATATCATGCTCACGGATCATTAGAATCAACATTGTTAGAATGTCCATATTACCTAAAGTGATTTACAGATTCAATGCAATTTCCATCAAAATACCAATTTCATATTTCACAGATCTAGAAAAAATTACTCTTTATTTGCAATCAGAAACAAGTAAGGGAAAGATCACTGTGTATAATATGCTCCCTGTTGTGTAAAAATGGGAGGTGGGTATATAAACATGTCTATTTATGTATAGATAAAAATCTTCAGAAATCAACATAAGAATTAAATCATAGTATGGCCCCTATTTAAGGGGATAGATGTGTGCAAATGGAAAGGCATGGTTTGGAGGGAGACATTGTATTGTATGCCTTTTTACACTTCGAAAAATGATCAGACAAGTGACTGAATATCCTATTCATTAAAATTAACTGAATAAATGTAGTGGAAAATAAAATCTAAGTTACATAAAAACTGAAAGTACAAAGTATTACAACTACAAATGAATAAGCACTAATACAATAGTTATTGAATGAATGTTTATAACTTTATTTTGATAATTTTACTTACTAAAATTATTTTATATATAGTACATTAAATTTAATGTATATATATTAAATTTTCATATTGTTCAAACTTACCTGAAAATATTTTTGAATGACTTTTAATAATTTTAATCAAGTCACCCTAAGAAGAAGTTTAACAACAGTAGTTGGTAACAATTTTATAATTGTATGCAATAAAAGCACAAATTAATTTTTCTTTAATGACATACAGAACATTTTTCAACTCAGTTAAATGCTTTCAGACACATCTGAGTTTTGCTGCTCAAAAATTCATTAGAAATGTTTTTCCTTTCCCTCTGGCTCTTTTTCTTGTTTTCAGGTAGCTCTTGCCTCTTTACCTGTATAGGCTGAGATAACTTCTTTTATCTCCAAGATTCCATGATTCTTAGTATCTATGGACTCAGAAGACGAATGCCTTCTTCTATGTAGTCTGCCAAAACTGTCAGAGAGGAACCATTGTACCTAACCTGAACCAGGATTTTTGTTCAGAAATATGTTATTTTCTGCTTCAAAAACCAGAATTCTGTGTAAGGATTGAGAATAGGGGAGAAACTGTTCCCCAAGAAAAGAAAATGCAAGAGAGAAACAAAAAAGCATTGTTGATCACTAGAGCTATCTTCTTATGCTCCAATCTTACAAAAACCTGCCCTGATAAAGTGATATACAGAATTATATTAAGATGGTGTAAATGCTCAAGCTTTCTAAATTTCATTATAGTATTTTCCTTCTGCACTTACTTCCTCACATTTATTTTTAGACTTCCATGTCCAAAATGAAGGAAATTGGGATATTTTTCCAATGCAGTGTTTGCTAGATCATTGAATGCCAAGCTAGTAGATTTATATTTTATTTATTAACCTGTTGGATATAAGTGGAGGGTCATGAACAAGGGAAATATGATCACCACGAAGTTTGAATGTGACTATTCTGGTGAATTTGAATAGTGTGGATAAAGTGTAGAGAACACAAGTATGGCTTTGTACTAAGAATGTGAGGTGGTAAATCCGGGTTTAAGATTATATTCTGAGAATCAGAGAAGAATAATTCTTCTTCTCTCCCTGGAAGAAAGATTTAACTACACATGAATTCAAATGTTACCAATTTAAATGTGTTCATATAACCTTCTTAAGTGAAATGAAGCAGCTTTCATTTCAAGGAGCCAAAGGCAATACACTCATATTTGCAACAATCACCATAACAAAACATTTTCCAGTGGAGCCATAGTTTAAAGAATGACTCATATATTCCTTTCATAATGGATACTGCCCCTTTAAGTAGCAAAAACAGCTTTAGAGGATAATAGTTGTTATTATGATTGTCAATCTATCCCAGAGCTGCTATTCTGCATTTTGTTGCTTATAGTCATAAATAGCACTTTCAGCATGAGAATTCTATTTATCTCAAGCCAGATTGGCAAAACCCTTATGGATATGAAAAGGATGGTATCTGAAAGAGAAATAAAGAGTAAGAGAGAAAGAGAGAGAGAGAGAGAGAGCGATTAAAAAAGTTAAAAATAATACAGAAGACATCCCTTAAATCAAACCAATGATATTCATCTTAAGTTGATCTCTTAAAAACCAATTAACAACTTCTTTTTATTAGTTCATTAGTAAAATTTGTCAAACCAGTAAACAGAGAATATACTGTATCATCACACTTGATATCATCCCTTTGAAATAATTTATTTTTACTACTTATGAGTAATGCCTTTGATAATACACAGCTGATTATGTAGGTATAGGCACTGGTGAAATTAAGGACACTCTGCTCCAAGATGTGGCTGCTTGGCATTTGAGAGAACAGCAGAATCAGGAAAGTCATTCTCTGAACTTTTCCTGCCCTTCTCTCCTAAAGCGGGCCATAAAACCTAGAAAAGAATTTCCTGACTTTCCTCTGAAGCAGGTCATAAGAACTGCACGTGAGAGGTCTCTCCACCCCAAAACCTAGAGGAAAGGAACACCCTTATCTCTGAAGACATAGGGACACAGGGAAGATTCTGAACAAACAGGCCTTGCTAAGCTCTCCCAAGATTATTATTATTAGACCATAACTTTTTGTCCTGTAATCATACTTGTCTACAATTATCTATTTCTTCATCAGACAGCAGAAACATACACAAGTTTACCTGTTTTTTTGGTTCTTCATTTCTGAAGGCTCCTGTGTTGTGTATGCTCTTTCTTATTAATCTGTGTTTTGTTATAGGGGCCTCAGCCATAAACCCAAAAGGGAAAGAAAAAAATATTTCTTTTCCCCTACAGTATCATTTTAATGATGTGAAACTATCACCTCATTAGAGTGCTGAATAAACAAGGAAAGACTCAAAGCCTTTGGATTTGCTTTTTTTTTTTTTTAAAGCAATTTGTAATTGATTTGACCACAAATATGCATCTAATTTCCTTTTGTTGGTTAATTCATCTCTTAAGTAGATCTCTCAATATTTACAAAGTAATATTTGAAGATGTCCTCTAAACAAAAACACCAAAAAGTATCAGGCTAAATGCTTTAAAAATACAAAATTGCCATAATATAGAAGTCAGCTAGCTTTCCTTAAGATTGGGCCACCTATTTCACCTCAGTGTAATCTTTGTTTAATCACTAGCTTGTCATCCAACAGTGAGGACAAGTTCTCCAGGCTTTTGGTTTAATTGCTATAAATTATCTAGGATAAGATTTTATTTTAAGAACTCACTATCAGTAAAGTATTGTTACGCAAGATGTTATTTCAAGAAATAAAGAATAGTAAAATTTGAGCACTTTTTCTAATGAAAAAGATATTTATGCCACTGGGAAGTAGAAGAACAAAATACATATACTCCTCAGGAAACAAATTATATAGATGCCTAAAATTATTGATCATAGGGTGATCTAAAAGGCCTATTTAGTGAATTAAAGAGAATGCTTATGGCTAAAAGAAGTTATGGCTAGGAAATATTACATAATAAACAATTAATATTAAGGAGGAGGATGTGAGAGGAGCTATTCCATGGGGTGGGTGTCGGAGGGAAGAATGGGATTTGAAGTAGAAATAATCTGGTGGGACTGCTGTGCCGTATTAATGTTTATATTATTGGAGGCCAAATTTAATAATCTGAACCTCTGTCTCTGTGTCTGGAAAATGGAATAAAAGGATATGAAAGACTCTTTCAACAGTTAAACATAACCTAACTAAAGCAATAAGAGAGTGCTAAGTCCAGAATATTATAGTAGCTTACTAAGATACATTATCTTCCCCTATAAAAAATAAATCATGGAACAACATGCTCAAAGATCATAAGTATATAAAATGGAGATTATGGTATATAAGAAGGCTTTCAAGTTTTGGCATATATGTTTTTTAAAATCCCTAATGAAAAACATACAAGGCTTGAGTTCTAATCCCAAAAGTGGTGCCAGTCTGCTGGTTAGACTGGGCAAAAGTTTAAACTCTTCAATTTCCATAACTCCAAAAAGAAAATGTTGGCTAAAGAAATTCTAAAATCCTTTCCCTTTATAATATAGACAATTAGATGGTTGTTGGTATATATATTGGCTTCATTAATATTGATTATTAGAAATTTTCCTAATGTTTGCAAAAATTTTAACAACTTGGAAAATAGTGTTAGTTTGGTCAAAACTAATGAGTAATGTAATTAATATCCCTTTGTTGGGAAATTTAACTTAGCTTTGGTGTAATAGTTATAGAAAATATAGAACAAAATTCAATTTATCAGATACTATGTAAAAGTGAGAATAAAATCAGTCAAATTGATGGACTTTGAGATCACAAAAATTATGCAGCTAACAAGAACAAAAAGAATAAAAATGAAAATTAAATAAGATTGGATACTGGTACTAGTTTGCATAACAATTACCATCATTGTGGATTTTGACTGTGTAAAGATAGCACATGGACAAATAATTTCATAGTGTTCTTCACTAGTATTATTACCTTAGAATTATTACTGCTTTTTACAAGATTATAGAAAGAGACTTATTGTGGAAAACAGAAGATTTGGATTCTCTAATAGTTATAATTTTTTCAGCATTGAATTATTTATTTTCTCTGGTCTTTGTATTCTATGTATAAAATTGACATTTTAAGCTCATCCACTTCTAAATTGAATTTTTTTTGCCCTGAGCAAGTCTTAAGGCTGATTTTTAAAATTAATTTTAATAACTGTTTTCAGAGAGCTTTACAATTTCTAACTACCTTTCACTAAATCAATCTGTGCATTACTATTGTTTATACTAATTAATAAAGGCCTGTGGCCCAATAATTTGACAGATACGGTATTAAGCAAAATTAATTTTTAAAAGTATGAATCTTCTCACATGTACCCCTGAGTATATGCCTATGCCATGAGCGTGTGTAGAAGGTATACTACCGAGATGAATGGCTCAACTCTCTTTGACCCTGGAGCAAAATAAATGAGAGTAATAAAGTTCACCCCTTTGAGTTTTGCCTTGTTATCAAATATCCCCCAAATCATGAAGCCAATAAAAGTGAAATAGTCTGTCAGGGGGAAAACAACAACAAAAAATACTTCCCATTCTTCCCCTCAGGCATTTTAAGAAAACTTCAATTCTAGATGTATGAATGAAATTACTCCTAAAAATTAGAAAATTCAATCAGCTCGGAAAATGTGACTATCTTCAGCAGAAATTTAGACCTCCACCTCAAGAAAAATGGTACCGTGCCATTTCATGGTTTTTCCAACCTCACTATAAACTGGGAAAATATTTTGACTTAGTTTCTCATGTATTGGTTTCTTTTAATTTACTTACATCCACATATTGAGCAAGAAAAAGAAATGAAAGAAAAGAAAAGGATTAAAGTAGCTTTTTGGGGAAATTGATGTTGAAATTGACATTTTCCCTTACCAAGTAGAAGAAGACCATTGCTGAAGAGCCTTCAACATAGTGTTTAATGGATTACGTGTGTTCAAAAGGTCAATACTTAATGAATAGATGAATAAATGAGTGCTATAACTGGGTAACCTCAGTGCTCAACTGCTATCATGGCTTGGGGATGGATAATCTCCTTGTTGACCTTCTTTCCTCTCCCTACAGGCTCTACTTCTGGTAGCAATGTAGTAATTGTTTTACTGGGATTTTGATTCCCTTGAGCCTCTGTCCTCTTTTCACGCTTATCTCATGTTTATTGGTCCTGCTCCTAGGCTGCCCAATGTTGTTCAAGAAAGTTGTGTGAACAGAAGCCAATTCCTACCACATTTATATGCACCTCAACTTCATTTAGAAACTTCCCGTCATCTCTCATTTACTCCTGCTCTTATTTTTATTTCACCTTTCCAAAACTGTTTTATTCTCAATCTTCATTCAAGGAAAAAACAGAGTGTCTTCAACTTTTCTTTCCACCTCACATTTTCCCCTAGTCTTTATTAATCTGCATCTGCTACAATCTATTATCAAATTCAATGCTTTCTACTCCCACCATGGCTTATTTTCTTTCTGTCTTCTTCAGCATTTTGCTTCTTGAGCAGTGCCCCTATTTCTTCACGTTCACGCCCTGTTTCCTCTTGGTCCTCCATCTCCTCAGTCTTTATTGTTTTATCGATTCTACTTCCTGAATATTTCCTTTCAATTAGATAATCCAATTACTTCTTCTTGTTTTTTCCTCAATTACTAATTGCCTTTTCTACTTATGTTTCTCTGCTTTTTCTTTAGTTTAGTTTTCTAAATATATGTTTCCTCAAATATATAATTTCATGTCTATTTTATCCTCCCTTTAAAATCACCCATTTACAAAAATTTTATCCAAAATCATGACTTTACTTATCATTGCTATGTAGATAATTTCTTTGTAAATTTATATATTTAACCCTGGTTTCTATTCTGAGCCCTAATGCCAAATTTTCAAACATTATCTTATCTACAGATTCACACTTTTTTCTTCTAACTGCTATTTTGATAAAAGTTGTCTTCACATTACTCCCACTCACACCCCTACACACACCCTAATCAAAAGATCAGAGCTATGATTCATTCCCTCTTTTCTCTTGGCCCCTACAGCCAATGAATTACCTAGTCTTGTCAATGCAATCTTAACACTACTTTTCCTGTCTTCTGAAGGTTCATGGAGTACCTGAGAGAAAAAAACAATACAGAAAGGAAAGAGTTACATAAATTAATTTGCAGTTCCTCTTGATCAGTACATGCTTCTCATACTTCTCCTAAGCATGGATAAGGACGATTACTTATGTCCCTTTCCCATGTATACAAAGACCAGAAGCCTCTTCCCTAATTATTTAAAGAATATTTTTACACTGCTATTTCACTTATAATTTAAATTCACATCTTTCCTTTATTTTCTGAAGGTGTTTACTAAAGAATAGTCAAGTAGAAAGTGGATCCTTTAATCCTATTCTCAGACATTTTCTGAGACAATTTTTTGTTTGCTTTTGTAGAGTTTTTCTCCCTTGTTTACATTAAATTTTAAAGCCCACTATTTTCAGAGGTCTTCCTAAATTGACTATAATACATATAATTACCATTAATCACCAGTAAGATGACAGATAAAGAAATAACCACTTATGAGTTTGGTTTCCTTATTTTAAATGCAGTTTTCTAAAGTTTAGAGATTTTACTAACCATTTTAGGTTGCATTATCCAACCATGTACTTCAAATGACTGTATATATTGCCAAAAAAAAAAAAAAAGTCTTGCTTCAAAGCAGTGCAGAAAGTTAACATAATTGAAAAATTTCCAACATATTCACTTTTTTTGTTGTTATGAAAGAAAATTTTACAGCTAAAGTTCTTAGAAATGGCAAGTACAGTATATATCTTCATTTAAATTTACCCTGAATTTCTATTTTGGTATCAAAGTGCTCTGACACTGAAAGCTCCTGGAATGCATTCTTTTTAAGGAGTCATCATTGATCCTATCCTACAATTTACTTACTACCACAAAGTGAAAATTATATTTAATTGAGCTGAATGAGAGCATCTTACAACAAAGTGCTCTGCTTTATTCAATTTCCAGGTATTTCTTTGGTGGGATGACTAATCAAATATAATTGTTGGTGGATGATACATATTAATTTGATACATAGCTTCAATCATAAAAGCATATTTTGTCTTCATGCTAATCCCAAACATTTTCAGGTACCTAACCTGAGCAATTTTCAACTAATGACAAAGATGTCAGAGAGAGGAAAAGAGTTCGCATATTTTAAAAACTATAAAGTGGTATTAAATATATAGGATGAAAACTTTTCCCCAGTGAGGTGCAATTATTCTGCATTTTATTTTTGTTTATGATACTGCAAACAATAATACATAATGTGTGGGTTTTTAATAAAAATTGATTTTTTAATTTCATTCTTTCCTTTATTCATTCATTTACAAATGGCTCCAATGGACATGTAGTTGCCAAGTTCTAAGGTGTTTGCTGGGAATGCAAGGATTTTACAGTCTATTGGTATTGTTAATATTTATAGCTTATTTTGTCTGTAAAATCTTTCTTGACTTATGCAAGGATAAGTGAATTCTAATTATATTACATGCAATGACACCATCGTTCTGATGAATGTTCCATTTCTTTCCACATGATTTATGTCTACTGTATCTTTTGCTACCACAGTCATTGTTGCAGTCTCTACCAAATAATTTTCTTCTCAGCACTCTGGATGAGAACTTAAATAGGTGTTATTAGATACCTTACCTAATCACAAGGCCTGCAGCTATCAAAGCGATAATCAAAGAACAACCTGCTACAATTATCTGGTGCAAGCCTCTATAAGGACATATACTTGTTTCAATTAGCTATGACTGGCCAGTATAATGCAGTAGCCTTTATGGAGTGAATTGCTCAGTGCCAATGAAATAATCCTACAGCAATGTTGTATGGACATGCTAATATATCTTAGAAAAGAATCTCCTCCACTGGATTACATAGTACTCACAACCCCTTCCTGATTTGAAACTGAGAAAGACAACCTGAACATTTTCCCCCACTTTGGGTTCATGTATGAACTCTGAGCTCAAACTAGTCAATTGTTTTTGTATTTAAGATGAACCATCCAGACTAGATAAAATCTTTCAGGTCTCTTCTTTTGCTTTCCAATGCTATTACTATTAATATTATCTATAATGCAATGCATTTGTTAGGTTGATCACTTTTATGAATCTAATGAATGCACAATTAGTTCTCTACATCTGCAGTCCCCAACCCCCAACCTGGCCACACATCACCACCTGAACTCCACTCCCCCCCTCAAGTCCATGGAAAAATTGTCTTTCATGAAACAGGTCCCTGGTGCCAAAAAGGTTGGGGACCACTGCTCTACATCGAGGTGGACTCAGATTTCAAATGTCCTCTACTTATATGTATGTTAATTTTGTATTTCCCTGACTTAAAAATTAGGACAAAATTTCTATGTAGACACTTCATATTTTTATTTTATTTTTTGAATACATTCACCATTTAATTGTGACCCAGTTGACATACTTTTCTCCTTAGTCAAAAGCAAAAAGATTTGCCTATAACATTTTCCATATCTCTTGCTACTTTATGTATAGAAAAAAATGATTCAGATAGGGATTTTTTTTGTTTTTTTTTTTTAGTTAAATCTTGTAACTTTCCAATGAAAAGAAGTATGACTCTTTTCAGGTTTTCTCCATATTTCTCAGAAATTCATATCTGTCAAATTCAACATTTGATCTTTACTTTCTTGAGGCTATTTAATACTGATATATGTGCTGACTATATTTAGTTCTTCAAGGTTTGCTTCCATTCATTCATTCCATCAAGTATTTTAAGAAGTTTGAAATGCTCCCAAGATCATTTATCTAAAGGGACTTAAAGAAAGACAATACTAGTAGGATTTTATTATATACCATGTGAAAGGAAAATTAATTTTGCCTCAAGTCTCAAATGTACATGAGAGCTCTATCATATAATGAAGACTTGTCTGAATAACCTAATTGAGTGAAGGTATCAGAAATATTCAGATACTTTATGCCAAAGATGTACTTGTTTCTGAATAATTAAAATTTAACATCTAAACTTTCTTCAACTTACGAGTCACACAATTTTTCACTTCTTACTTGCATATTTATGATATATTTTCTATAGCATTCTTATGTAAATGATAAAACAACCTCATACCATCTAAGAATTTTACAGTTAGGTACATAGATTGAAATTAAGAATGGCAAGGGGTGACCAGAAGACACGCAACAAAATCAATCACAGATGACTCGAAATTACATTGCTTCATCATCACTCATTTTTTTTTTTACCACAATAATTCTGACAAAAAATATTTGGTTGAATGACCTACTCTTTCCAATTAATAATTAGATTCTATTATACTCTAAATATAAAAATCTCCTTTAGAATAACGGCTGGCAGAAAACTTAGAGTATGAATGAGGCATCTTTTCTTTCTATTATTTTTATGCGCAAATACCCAACATCTGGCCAACATCAAAATATGCAAGTTCTGGCAGCAGGTATCAAACTTTGCACAACAAATGCAGTCAGAATTTTTTTCTGAGCAGGTTCACTATACATGATCTTGGACACATGTTTGATATTATCTGGAAAAACAAAAACAATGAGTCAACGACTTGAGCTCTACTTGACACTGAAAAGGAGTTTGGCTCCATAAACTGTTTCTGAGAAGAATATTTCACTCTGAGCATAGCAACTAGGGTTCCATTATTAATGTAAATAAACGAGAGGGAAGACGGAAGCCTTCATGATTGCCATGGTAAAAAATTAAACAGGCCTGAGACTGTCGATTAGAGTTGACTTTAGTAACTGGCTGGGAATGCAGACATTTGATCCAGCATGGACTATTACCAGAATTCACACTGACCAATCAATGTCCTCTCCTAAAATGTATTTGCACTCCGAGAAATTGAAAGTTCCCAGTGAAACCTATGAAACCTCATGACTTTCTGGAAAGAGGTTTTTGGAATAAGTGTTATGAAGATTTTATAGTAAACTTTAAAAAGTTTCATTAGTAAAACACATTTTCTCTTTTTTATTAGGAGCTAATATATAGACTTAAATGCTTTAAAGGAGTTCTTCTGATCCTAGACTACACATTCACTTCTTTGTTGCGTTGCAGGTCCCATGATAAATATGGCTAATCTTCTTGGGCATCAATTTTACTTAATGATAATAGCACCTTAGTTTGGCCTCCAGAATAATTTCCACAAGTGATTAGAAATCATATTTATCTGCTAAAAATTGAAGATAAATAACTAAAAGTGTATTTTTAGAATTTTTTCTGATTAGTCTGATGTTGAGATATTAGCCACTAATTCATAAAAGGAATAGTTTCTAAAATAAAGATGTAGACCATCTTTGCAAGCTATTTTTTTTAGATTAAACTTATACATGTGTTTTTTTCATAAATACTGATTGTAGCATGAATAAAGTGACACATAGATGTTGTCCTAACATTGATTTTGTTACTTCTATGTATACACACAACCACAGATGCTCCCAGATATAAGCACATCAGTGCACACTTATATGTACAAATTAATCATTTATATCAATTGAGAGTTAGGTGTTTTCTCCTAAGTATTATGTTTATTGTGCTAGTAGGATTCCACTTGCGTGCTAGTGGACCAAATTGTTCAAATAAACTCATTCCCCATAATTTCTTAAAAGGAAAAAGGAAAAATTAAATGTGAATGAAAAAGTAATGATCATTTGATATTTCTATTTTCTACTTTCCAGAAGTATGCACTTTTAAAAAAATATGTAACACTTTGTGAATTTTCATTTCATCCTTGCCCAGGGGCCGTGCCGATCTTCTCTGTATTGTTCCAATTTTTATATATATGTTGCCAAAGTGAGCACAAAAATATAGACTTTGAATAGTTTAATAAAGTAAAAACAACATCACAGTAAGTTGAGTTGAAATATTCTCTATTCTTTTTCATGATTTTTAGTGAACTAACATATTCCACTTAAGAAGAAGCATGAATTTTGGCCTACGCAATTCAGAATGAAAGGAATTAGGGACAATGAAAACTTGATGATTCAAACCCATTATTGAGTTGATCAAATGCAAATAAAGATTATGTTATATAATCATTTTAAACTTGTTAGACTGGAAAAAAAATTAAAGGTCTGACAATAATAAATGGCAGAAAATACTAAAATCCATACGATAATCTTCATCTTGGGAGGAGGCATACACACATAACCAGGTATATTCTAGAAAAGTAAGAAAACTATCATCGTAGCTTTTAGCAAGGTGACAAATTTGGGTAAAGAAAGCAGAGGACATTTGCAAGATTTAAGTTTTCATGTTTAACAATGGTTTCATGAGTACTTATTCCATTATTAAAAAACAAAGTCTAGTGTGTTTGCCATAGTCAAATGCTTATGCTTATGGAAATGCTATATAAAAAAAACTGAGTAAAGACAATGAAATGCCACTCACTAACATGTGCAGGTTAGGTTCACTGTATATATTAAGCCCTATAATAAAAAATTGTTAAACATTAATGATATTTGAAAACTATTTGCTTCAATACAACCTCAATATTTTCAAAAGAAATATGAGAACACTTACAGTTAAAAAAAAAAGATTCCAAATGCCTCCTTTTCCTTGTAAAGATTGTAAAAGAAAAGAATAAATGGATAATGGTGAGATTTTGGTGTTCTTAGAAAAAAATTCTCTAAAAATGAAATTATTGCATTTCTACAGCTATGTGATGACTGGAATTTCACAACAGAGAAAATTTCCTTTTGTTTCTTTATCTCATCTATGCTTTCCAGGCTTCAGGAAACATTTTTTGGACATCAGACCTCCTGAATTTTATCCCATTAATTGCTTTATCTTACAAACTAAGGAACAAAAGTGTATTCTTAGCCAGTAGCCAAAGTTAGAGGAGAATTGAAGTAATTTTGAGTCAGTAGCCAGCATCAATCCCGGCTTGGGATAGTAGCATTCTGTCCCAACTACATTTCTCTCTGCCAATCTTAGACTTTCCCACATCATTTTAATATGACTTGGATAGGACAGATGTATATGCTCTTGTGCCCAGACTTTGTCTTGGAAAGGAGGACAGAGTCTTTTGGAGAGCAAAGGAATAGAACATTGGTTGCTAACTAAGAGTGCAAGAGCAGAATCAAAATATTATAGCCAAGTTTTTAAAATAGACATATGTATTTCCAAGCATTTGGCAATCATTTCTAGTTTCTGTTTCTGGAAATGATCCACCAGGAAGAACATCAAGGCTAGGGTGACATGGGGCCACCTGCTTATCTACAGTATCACCAGCAGGAAGCAGAATTGTTCTCAAGGGCTCAGCATTAGCATCTGTAGTTCTCAGGAAGACACCAGTGGCTCAGCAGAAGGAGAAGTAGCAGACATCTCACATGGACAGAGCTCATCAGTTTTTTATTAAAAAAATTTTACTGGGGCAGAATGCCTTAGCATGATGAAAATGACCTTGCTCTCTTTGTAGATAAGCTGTACCTCTTTTCGATTTTTAATTCAATATCTGCCTTAATTAAGGTAATTGGATAAATATTTAAATATTTTAATGGACCAATTAAGTTAAAGAAAAGGAATTAAATGTTTGAGAGAAATACAGTACAATTTTAAGTTATATTCAGTGCTTCAAATTATAATTTTTTAATTCCTAGTATCTACCTTAATAAATAAACAGTATCACATATTCCAAAGCAATTCATATCTTGTGATACTTTGTCTAAAGCTGAGAGCCAAGAGAATTGGTTTTAGAGAAAACAACTTTTCCATCCCAGACAGTTTGCAAGTCCAAGAGAAAAGACCATTGCAATTGGGATTTCTTGGTGTGCTCTGCCTTGTACCTCTTCTGTGACCACCTGGTGCCCCTGATATGAGCAGCATTCGCTGAGTACATAGGTGGTGCCATCTGTCATTGTACCCTGCCTGGCTTCCGGAGCCATCATCCAACACAGCCTTGGGATAGACAAAAGGAAAATAAATAGATTCTTTCAAAATATTTCATCTTGTTCTGCCCAGTGTATTCTCTCTTCAGTTTGAAGATTTATTTTAATTCATCAAAATCAATTCCATAATTTTAAATATTTTAATAATTGAAATATTTATTCAATTTTTGCTCTTTAAGAACAGAGAGTAAGCTATTTACTGGTATATGAGTCTATACCAGGTGGCAAGTTTAAGAGAATTTTGGTTAAAAACTTCCTTTTTATTCTCATAGAAAAATAAAACAATTATACAAGCGCTTGACAGTCAATTTTTTTAAAATGACATTTATTAAGAACAAGTACTATATTATACACATCTAGTGTCTTATTTCAATAGAACATAAAGACAATGTCATAAATATCCTGTTCTTTCAAATAACACAGTGTTCATTCCACAGTCTCCACAGTTATGTAGTTGGCATCTCCTGGATGGTTTTTCCAGCAACATCTCAAACATAGAATTTGTGTTTAAGGTACAATTCTTTACATTCTTCTCCCAATCTTTTCCTATTTATTCTCCACCTTAGGTAATTACCATTCATTCAGTCTTCCAGCCTAGAACTTGGATCAATTTTATTTTCTCCATTTCCTTAATTTCTGCGTATCATTGCTCAATGCATCTTGTCAAATCAACTTTCAAAATGACTCCCAATCCCAAGCCTTCTCTCCATTCTTACAGCCCTGGATTAATTGATGTCTTCATCATTTCCAGCCTACACTACTGTAGTCAACTTTCTGCATGTAGGTTTGCACCACTCTCCTTCATGCAAAGCAGCTAGAATTTTCTTTCTAAATACAGATTTGATAATGTCAGACCCATGATTAAAACCATTTAATAATTCTTCATTATCTGTAAAATAAAGTGCCATTTGGGGGCTGAAAGGACAATCTCAGCCTCTGTTCTTTTAATTTTCCATATTAATATTTCCATATACAGTCCATACTAAATTATTGCTATGGCTTAAAAACTTCATCCATTTCAGGATGCTTAGATTATGCATCCAGATACCCCTGATCTCACCTCTCACCTTCCTTTTCCATCAAAATTAAATGTTTAAGTTAGGTAAAAGTAAAGTGATCATGTATTTGAGTTTCCTGGGGTCAGTTTTGCTTTATGTTCATTGTTTCAGAATAATTATAAATACCACTCCTTTTCACTCTCAATCATGATGGCCAGATGATAAATTCGTTGATTCCCTTAGTCAAAAGTAACCTTTTCTCTAAAACTTTCCTTGAATTACCTAGGAGCAAGTAGCTCTTAGGACACTGCAAGTATTTCTGCATGGTATGTATCACATGGTAGTATAATAAATTATGTATCTAAATGTTCTGACAAGTTATATATTCTATAATAGAAAAAAACAGTTAATATTTAATATCTAACACACATTAGACACGACTCCATAAAGACACACAATCTAACACACATTAGACATACTCCATAAAGACACAACTTTATGAATGAAATTTTATTAATGCTCCAGGAAAGGAAGGCACTCTGATTGTCCCTATTTTCTATATGAAACAATGAAAGCAAAACAAATTTAAGTAGTAAGTTGGCCAAGGTCAGACATCTGATGAGTAGTAAGAAATAGTGCTGCCAGGTAAACCAATGTGATAGCTTCAAAGTGTGTACAATTATGAAGTACACTATATGTACTCATCTCTGTGCCTTTATAGTTTTATGCTAAGTATCTAAGTCATAGATGCACGATAAATGCCTTTGCAAGTGCATGATTTTTAAAGAATGGAGAAATGTTCTTCGAAATGTTCCAGTGAAATACAATCACATAGCCTTAGTTTGCTGGTTGTGGCAAAATAGTAACCCCTTCCTCTTTTTTGTTTTAATTTTGCACAATTTCCGTGATATTAATATGGTAAGTCTCTTCTCCCTCCTGCCCCAGTAGCAAGAACAGTAAATGACTACTACTGAAATTATTCTAATTATACAAATAGCTAAATAATTACATAAAACAAATTTTGGCAGTTACAATGGCTAGTTTTTCTACCCTTTCTAAATTTAGAGCTCTTTTTTGGCTTTTATTTTCATTTATTTATTTATTTATTTTAATAACAGTAGTAGATTGGGGGTTGGTATGGTATTAGAGAATCTTGAAGTAAGAATAAGTGGAGAAAATAATCTTTCCAAATTGTATGTTTGCTGGGAAATGAAGAGATTGCTGACACTTTGGCATCACTAGTGGAAATTAAGTGACTGTAATTCCCTAAGTGAGTATTAGATTTCCTACATGGGAGAGAACCTGCCTCTTGGTGATTTCTTGAACTCTTAAGGGTCATTTCTTATTTTTCAGTACAATTTAGATTTGCATGTTAAACTTTAAGAGAGAAAAAAAATACTATGAACACTCTAGAATTGAAAATGTATTTCTTGGTAATAGAAGATGTTTAAGAAAGAGAGCAGAGTTGTATGCATTGAAGAATTAAAGAAGAATCTTTATAAAGCATACCAACACTCAATCCTCTCACTGTAATTGGCTTTAGATTCGCTAGTAAATTACCTATGTATATGCGTGTGTGTTTATATATATGTGTGTGTGTATGTATGTTTGTGTATATGTATATAAACACACACATACACACCTATGTATATGCATATATGTATATATATATGTATTTATTTGTGTATCTGTCTATCTATAGTTTTCTTTGGATCATAGCACAGGAAAAAGAAACTGATATACCTTGAGAAATGGGCAGGTCTGTCTTTAAGCAGACAGGTCCTCAAATCAATTAATCAAAATGAGCTTTATGAGGAAAGCATTAATCATATTTCTTCCTGGATTATTTTTCTAAAAGATAATTTTTCTTCTAATTGATACCTTGAAGCTTATTGCTGCAAATTGATATTTATGCCAAATATTTGGCAGTGCTTCAGGGAAAATGGTCCAGCTCACCTTGATTGTCTAATTGAGATGTTTAGGCATGCTTTTCTTATTTTTTATCAGGAAATGTGGTGACATTGTCTACATGGGATGCTTCAACTTGGGTTCTCGTTTCTTTTCTTGCTGAGTGCTAAATTGTTTTTTAGTCTATCTGGCAATCTGTTATTTTTTTTCTTCCCCCACAGGGTGCAGTATTTGTCCTTGAAGAGTTGTCAACTGCAAAACGTAAAGAAAATTGTATATCCAATTAAAGTAAGGCAAAACACAACTGTCAAATAAAAGCCATTAACCCCCTGAGTACCATAATTTTTGGTATATCTGACAGGTTTCTTCTCAGGTCCTCAACTCTATAGTCATTCCCAATTCCCTTCTTTTCTTTTAAATATACTGCTTATGGGACAGTTTCATAGTTTATAATATGTGATATCAATAAAATATTGTCAAGTCATAATCCAAGTGTAAGTAGCCTATTTGCTGGGCACATTTTAAGAATGAACAAATAATTTAGTTTATTGAAAAGTAGAATAGTTACTCCTCACGTTTTACACATATATTTCATTTGTATTTATTCTTTCATGCACTCCACAAGTATACTGAATTCCTGGAACTACTTTCCAGGGACTATGCTATCCACTGGATATACAACATCGAATAAGGCAGAAAAGGTTACAGCCCTTCTGAGCTTACAATCTAATGAGAGAGACAATCAACTAATAAACTCTGATTTAACTACAATTGCTTTAAATGACATGCCAGAACAGGACAGGGTTCTATGAGAACAAATTATTCTGAGAGAACAGCCTTGAGCTGACTCTGAGGGATAAAGAGAAAAGGAATAAGCTGCTAAGAGATGAGACAATGACTTTCATGCACAGGGAAAGCTTGTGTGAGGCTACGAGCAAGAAACAAGAATACTGACAATAATAATGATGTTGAAAAGAAGGAGGAGGATGAGGAGAAAGCTAACTTTTGTGGAGGGATAACATTCATGCTGATGGTTTACAGTTATGTGTTACAGAAAGGAAGGTTGCTAATTGGCTTTTATTTTAAAGGAAACATATTAGCTCTCATAGTATGTAATCCAGCTGTAGAGAATGCCACAGAGGTAAGGATCATCAAAAACACAGGCTTTGCATCTCTCTTCCCATTGGCCTAAATGTGTTGTTGACTTTGCCCTGAAGCTGGCTCTGCTCACTCACGGTTGCAAAACAGCAGCAATAGTTCCAGGCATCATAACCAGAGACGACAATGTTCAGAGAAAGACACTTTCTCTGCCTCATCTCTATTTTTAGAAGAGAAATATCCTTTCCAAGATTCCCCAAGCTGACTTTCTCTTATGTTTTATTAGGCAGAATTGGGACACATTGTCCATTCCTAAGTGAATTATTGAAAGGCGAGTGGAATTGACAAGTGATATGATGAGATTATGAATGGAAATTAGCAAGTCAAGCCCCATAACCATTTCAGATATCCTGAAGTATCTTTCTACCACTTAATGAACAGATTGAAAACTCTAGATAAATGTCTTCTTAAAGAAGTCTTACTAGTTAAAACATATTTGCATGTTTTTTAAAAATTATTATTATTTGAGACAGAATCTTGCTCTGTTACCTGGGCTAGAGTGCCATGGCGTCAGCCTAGCTCACAGCAACTTTAAACTCCTGGGTTCAAGTGATTCTCCTGCCTCAGCCCCTGGAGTAGCTGAGATTACAGGAACAAGCCACCTGGCCTGGCTAATTTTTCTATTTTTAGTAGAGATGGGGTCTCATTCTTGCTCAGGCTATTCTCAAATTCCATTGATCCTCTCGCCTCAACCTCCTAAGAGTGCTAGGATTACAGACATGAGCCACTGCACCTGGCCTGATTGCCAGTTTTAAAATAAATCTTTCATAATAATTTTATAGCAATTATTATTAACATATTTGCTACTTAGTAAACACAGATTTCAAGAAAACCATACTATTTTGTGCATTTTATTGTTAAAGTTAATTTATGCATAGTGTTCTAAATTTGAAGGAAAAAGGGACAGATTTTGTTGGAAATGATATGTGCTGTCTTTCTTGCCAATCAGTGTGACAATGAACAATATGTCACACGGTCTTTACCAACATGCGAAATTATTCATAAAAGAAACTGTAAAGAAGAGAAAATTAAAAATATCACAAAGAAAATATTTGTACTGACTATACTGACTACTTTTTTTACAATATTGATAGCATAATTATAGAATTAGTTACCATTGATTAGGATTTGAGTGTCTGGTGGTTGTTAGACACTTTATATCTTAATTTCCATAATATCCCTATGGGAGTGTATTTTTATTCCCATATAAAAAATGAGACTCTTGGGGTTCAGAAATTTACATATAGCTGACCAGAGAGAGAGGCTGGTACGATTCACACTTGTCTGTCTTATTTTAAAGTCATTGATCTTATTATATGTATACTCTGCCTGGCACTATGGCTCCACCTGAAAATTTCCTGAGGAATCAGAATATGGCTTTAACCATAGATGGATTTTGGAAATCCCATCAAGAACTTGCACCTATAATTCACCTGTCAATAAAACTTTAGAAAGTTTACATTTCTGCCTTTCCTGAATAGCACTCTAATTAAAGTAGATTCACTATTATTACACTCTTTTTGGCAGCTTCACTTCTAAAAAGCCTTACTACTTTTCTTTATCTTAAGCTTAACTCTCTTAAGATTGAACAGGACATAAAAAGACATTTATTTTCCATGACTTTTTATGTTTCATATTTTGGCTTAAGTAGAAGTGTGAACTTTTCCTACAGGAAAGTTAAACATATTTCTGATTTTGAATAGAGCACACTTGTATTCATATTTTTTATTCTGATATTTTTTTCACCGATTCTTATGTACCCATTTACCGGGGTCCTTCTGTATGATACATCTTTCATTTTACTCTTTTGGAAAGAAATAGTAATAATATCCTAAGAGTAACTTCAAGTGAGCCAAACAAATTCTAACATGGGTGGAGAACCTGTGGTTTTGGGTCCCCATATGGCCTCGTGGATCCTTGAGTGCAACCTTTTGAATGAATCCAAATTTTAAAGGAAATTGTTCTGTGAAGTTTGGATTTGGTCAAGGGGCCAAACATATGGATGTAGAAGGCCACATGTGGCCTTGAAGCCACAGGTTCCCCATCTCATATAGAAAATATTAGGCTATACTTCCCTTGCCCAGGGCTAGAGTACTCCTGGCATTGAGTTTATATTTCAGAGAAGCCAGAATCCTAACCCCTCCTTCCCATAAGGCCTGACAGTTAGGATGGTTTAATAAATAAAAATACACACCAGCTAAATTTGAATTTCACATAAACAAGTTATAATATATCAGTATAAATATGTCCCAAACAATATTTGGGACATACAGAAGATTAGCCATCTAATAACAATGCAATATAACCTTTACCATGAATGACTCAAGGGCCAAGACTGTGATCTTTTCATTTGTACAACTTATTGGAGTTCCTGACTTTAGTGAAGACTTAAATGTTGATTGATGTTGGTGATAGAAGTGGATCCTGGTGAAAGAGAAGAAAATGAGGAGAGGGAAGAAGGACTTGCTTAATACATGTCTGTTAAACTCAGTGAACTGTCTCAGATTCTGATATAATGGCTTGAAGATAGTATTTCTTATTTACATTTTCAGGAAGCAGCAACTAACTAAAGACATTTGAGTCCCTAAAATCTCTGGGCTAAAGCACCATATCAGAAGTTGTAAATACTGACAAATGTCTAATCAATTTTATAATGTTAGCACAAAAGGACTAATAGAATGACCAAAGATTGTTCAAAAAGTGGATTCTTTTATGTCACCTAAAATATTATCTATTACATAATGCCTTAGTATTTTTAGGGAATATCATAAAAGCTATCACTTAATAGCCAAAGAAAGAGAAAATCACTTGAATAAGCAGCTGACTACCCAGCAAGTATTAACTTAAAGAGAATATCTGGTATAAGTTTAACAAAGGCAGAGCTTTTTTTTTTCTTTATCTTCTTTGCAAATCTTAGAGAAATATATACTGACAATATCATTAAATGTTGTGACAGGTTTTTTTTTCCTATGTGGAATTCAGAATCTGGGCTGAATAGTTCGTGCATTTTGCTTATGTGATGTGTTTTGATTTATATCTTTTAAGATGTAGAACCAGAATCAAACTAACTCATGATGTTTCTTAGTCATCCATAGCTCCTGTCACTATCCCTGTTACAATATGTGACATTTCATAGGTGGTTAGTTCATAAGTCTGCACAAAAGAATGTCTTAAATAGATGTGAAACAATAAAGACAGCTGCAGGTTATGCATGACTATAACTCACACATTATGTTTGTAACAATCTGTGATGTTTGTCTGGACTAACCACATGTCATTTAAACACTGAACCTTGGAAAATATTCAATAAAGTAAATAGATGACCAATGATGTCTGAATGTTATTTGGGGAAAAAACTTTATAATTTACTAGTCCTAAACATTTTCTCTGTATTTATACTTTCTTCAGGCAGCATTTTTAGTTAATAAAAAAAGCATATAACTTAAAATATTCCCCAAATTTTCAATTTATGTCATTTTGTTATATTACTATGATAATAACGAACAATAGGAATACAGCATTATAATACTCAAAATATTAATTGAGGGAAAGTCATTTTGAAATATGGAGATGACAGTTATATAGTACGATACGTTAAACAAAAGCTCAAGATCAGGAAACTCTGATTCCAGAAACATGACTGTATTTCTCTTAGGCTAAGTTTCCTCATCTATAAATGATGGAACTGACCTAAACATTGTTAAATGTATCCATAGTCTTATGATCCTAAAAGAAGTATTGTTGATTTTAAGTAATATAATAGCTTGAACTGGATCCAATATTGTTATATAATTTGTATTAATAAATTAGAAAGAATGATTAATATAGTATTATAATTATTTTCATACTGTACTCTTTAAACAAAGATTCTTCTAAAGTTTTGAAAACTATATGAGTAGTTAGTCTCTATGAAGTCTGATTTTGTTATTCATTTGTTACAAAAACGTTTTAAATGAATAGCACAAATATTCAGACAGGAGGAACTCTGATTTTTCAATCTTGCATTTTATGTGATAGCCCAATGACTTTGGATATTTCTAGCTAAGTGTGAAAAAACACATTATAATTCATACTACTGAAGAGTTAGATGCTATTCCATTCAGAAAGGTGTCTCTACAGACAACAACAGGTAAAGGGCAAAATAGACTATTCCAAATCTAAAATTTTATTGAACTATACAATAGCAGAGAAATAATAATTCTAACTTCCTTACCTTATCACTTAACTGGGGATAATATTTCAAAAAGTAATAAAAAATAAAAATATGGTATAAGTAAAAGTTAAGCAGCATGAAGAATATATAAGCCATAATATAAAACTAATTACTATACCTGATAGTCTGGGCCCCATCTTATTCTTGGCACATAGTAAGACTGCACACCTCATAATTTGTAGTTAGTTTCACCATATAGCTTGCTTTGAGTATTGAAATGTGAGCTGCAATAGCATATATCACTTCAGTGCCAAAGCATTAAGAGTATGTACTTTGCCATATTCCTTCTTCTGCCACAGGCAAAAATAATGTTCCAGAAGATAGTGTTCCCTGAGTAGCCTAGACTCTGGAGTAAGGGCACAGGGAAGCAGAGCTTACAGCTTATAGACTATCCCGGGAAACATATGCAAAATGTAAAATGTTTTAATTAACGAAAGTTAATTGAACATGATCTACAGACTCATGTAGATAAAAATAAATTCCAATTTTTGCTTTTTACAAGAGAAAAATTCAGATAGGTTGAAAGTAAAAGTATAAAAATGACACATAAAAATAATAAGGAAATGTCTTGAATTAGAAGTCCAGACTTATGGTTATATTAATAGCTGATAACATAGAATTAAGAGGAAATGCACTATTTTAGATAAAGACAATCAATTTAAAACGGAGAAAATATTTAATTCACTGAAGTATATAACAAATGTAATCTCATATTAACTGACAAATTATTATATTGGAAGGTATTAAAATAAATTCCTTAGTATTTGATTAAGTAGACAATAATTAAAATTGAATAACAAAATGAAGACTTTTGAAAAATAAAATTATGAAGACTTATTTAATAATCATATATATAATAAAAAATAGAAAAAATACCTTCTACTCAAGTCCTTAATATGTTATAAAATTTGATCATATACTAATTTATTAACAAAATCCTATTAAATTTTAAAGAACTTATATATAAGGTATAAGATATTCTCTGAGGTAAAGACAATTAAGTCAGAAAAAATTAGGAAATATAACTTATAAAAATGTACAAACATATATTTAAATGCACTTTAAATTCTTCATGGGTCAAAAAATTAGAATAAAAGTTTTGACATAAAGTGTAGACCAAAATGCTAATGAAAATATGCTATCTTAAACTTCACAGGAACAATTAAAAGAGTGATTTAAGGGCAATTTATATAAATACTTACATTGAAAAAGAAATAATATGGAATATTGATTAACTAAATGTCCAACTGAAGGACATGAAAAAGGATAAGAGAATTCATCAAAAACATATAGAAGGAACAAAGTAATAAATGCAAGATCAAAACACAAGATCAGAAAACTGAAAAACAGATACCAGTTAGAGAATCAACAAAAACAAAGTTGATTCTTTAATAAAAGTGCAAAAATCATATTTTTAAGAATGATTAACATAACTACAGATATAATATATACTGAAAATCTACTTAGAGAATGCTACAGAAAGATTTAGATTTGTATATCTGAAGTTTTAAAGGAAGTTAAAGTCCCTTCAAGTGTTTGGCCTTAACATCAATTTGTACAAACATGAGCAAAAATTAACTAAATCTGGGAAAAGAAAAACTGGAAAGTAATAGGCAGCAAACATCCTGGCATTCACACAGGTTTTGGAAAAGCTTGTATTTCCACTATCCAGAAGCAAAAGATCTCATAATACACAAAACATTAGGTGGAATTGACAGAAATGTAGCATTGTACTGTGGAGAATAAATTAGCCTTAGACAAAATACTACTTTGGAACTACCCTAAATAACTACATATCAGACAAAAACCAACCAAATAAATAAACAAAAACAAAATGCTATTTATAGGAGTGCAATAAGATGCAGTAATCAACAGCTTAAAATTCACAGTGTCCAGCATACCTGCCATTCAATCAAAAACTACTAGAAATGTACAGAAGCAGGGAAGTAAGAACCATAACCAAGAAAAAAAATCAACCAATAGAAATAGACCCTGATGATGGAACTAGCAGGTAGGGATCTGAAAAAATCTATAGTATCCTCTGTACATTCAAGAATGCAGAAAAAACAGGAGTGCAATAAGGATAGAAATTGAAGACTAAAAAGGACTCAGAAGAAAAAATGTAATCTCTAAGTTAAAAAGTTGGTTGATTTAAAATAGCAGCAAACTAGACACTGCAGAAAAAATAGTGAACTTGATTACATAGTGAAAGAAACTACTGAAAGTATAGAGAAGAAGTATAGAGAAGTTTATAGAGAAAAAATAGCTGAAAAAATGGTATCAATGTGTAATGGTAATTGTTGCAAGAAATGTGTAATGGAGTCTCAGAAAGAGAATCAAGGGGATAATTTGAAGAAATAAAGATTTGATATTTTCTAAAATTGATAAAAACTATGAATTAACAGGTGCTAAGAAATGTAATGAACCCCTAGTTGATTAAACAAAGGTATCCCAAGGAACATTCTAATCAAATTGCTGAAATCAAGTGATAAAAAGATAATTCTAAAAAAAGCCCAAAAAAGAAACTTATTTATAAGGAAAGGAATTTAAGATTTACAATATTCTTTTTATCAGAGACTGAAAACTAGAACATTGAGCAATATTGTTAAAGTACTGAAAAAACATCTGTTAATCTGGAATTTTTTACCCAGTAAAAATATTTTAATAAATAAGAAATAAAGATTTTCTCAGAAAAACAAAATCTGTGTGTGAATTCATTTTTAGCAGATTGCACTATAGGAAATGATAAAGAAAGTTCTCCAGGCATAAAGAAAATTGGAACAGATGGAAATTTGTAGCTAAATAAAATATATGGAGAAATAGGGAAAAAAAGCTTTTTATATTTTACTTCCTTTAAAAGATAATTGACTGCTTAAAGCAAAATTAAGGTGTATGGCAACAAAAAGTAGAAAGGACAAAATGAGATAATGAAGATTCTATTACAGACCTTATATTATGTGTTAATTGGCTTAATATTATTTAAAGGTAAACTGTAATAAAGTAAAGATGTATATTATGAATGTTCAAACAATCGTTAAAGATTCTAACACAAAAATATAGATGATAGGTCAGTAATAGATATAAAATTAAATCATAAAATCTCAATTAATTCAACAGGAAGCAATAAAAGATTTAAAAAGTAAGAAATGGCTCAGAGGATATTAACTGAATTTCAAATATCTAGATTAATAAATACATTAAATTTAAAAGATCTAAACCCCCAGTGAAAAAGCCGAATTGCCCTATAGATTAAAAGAACAAACAAAACAAACAAACAAAGAAAAAAAACACAACCAAAAAAAAACATGACTCAGCTCTAAACTATATACCAGGGCTGTCTGGAAAGTATCTAGCCATACTTTCCAAACAGCCCTCATATAAGAAGCCACTTAAAACACAACGGTACAGATAAGTTTAATGTAAAAAGATGGAACAAACTATGCAATGCAAACATTAAGCAAGAGTAAGCTGGAGTGTTTGTATTAATATGAGACAAATAGATGTAAGAATGGAGAATATTACAAGGGATAAAGAGAGACATTTCACAATGGTAAATAGATCAAGTCATCAAGAAGACATAATAATTCTAAATGTGTATGCTAGTGGTAATGAGCTTGAAAATACATGAAGCATAATGAATAAAGATGAAAGGAGAAATAGATAAAACTACATTTCTTTCTCAGTAATTGATATAACAAATACAAAAAAGTAAGAATTAAGGGCACTTGAACAATCCTCCCAATCAACTCAATTTAATTAAGAGTTATAGAACACTGCACCCAACAGTGGCAGAATACACTTTCAAGAATACATGGGACAGTCACCAAGGTACATTATATTCTGGGCCATAAAAATGTCCTAATATATTTGAAAGTATCTCAATCAGACAGAGTTTGCACTTTCAACACAATGGTATTGAATTAGAAATCAGTAACAGAGAGATCTGTAGAAATTCCCTGAATATTTGGAATTTAAAGAATGTATGTCTAAATAACACATGATAATTAGTGATGTTGAGCATTTTTTCATACATTTATTGGCCATTTGTCTATCTTCTTTTGAAAAGCTTCTGTTCATATCTTTTTCCTACTTTTTCATGGGGTTGTTTGATGTTTTCTTGCTGATTTGCTTGAGTTCTTTGTAGATTCTTCTTATCAGCTCTTTATCAGATGTATAGCTTGAGAATATTTTCTCCCATTCTGTAGGTTGTCTATTTGCTCTGTTGATTATTTCCTTGGTTGTGCAGAAGCTTAAAACCACAATGAGATGTCATCTTATCCCAGTTACAATGACTTTTATTTAAAAGCCCAAAGATAATAGATACTAGCATGGATGCAGAGAGAAAGAACACTTATACACTGTTGGTGGGAAGGCAAATTAGTGAACCTCTATGGGAAACGATATGGAGATTCCTCAAACAACTACAAGTAGACCTACTATTTGATCTAGCAATCCCACTATTAGATATTTACTCAAAGGGAAAGAAGTAATTTTATCAAAAAGATACCTGCACTTGAATGTTTATTACAGCAAAATTCACAATTGCAAAGATGTGGAATCAACCCAAGTGCCCATCAATTCATGAGTGTATTAACAAAATGTGGTATATGTATACCATGGAATACTACTCAGCCATGAAGAAAGATGAATTAAAACCTTTTTTAACAATATGGATGGAACTGGGGACCACTATCCTAAGTAAAGTATCTAAAGAATGGAAAAACAAACACCACTTGTGCTCGCTATTAAATTGGAACTAACTGACCAGCACACATGTGCATAGAGGGAAGTAAAACTCAAAGGAAATCAAGCAGGAGGTGGGAGGAGGAGGGTATAGGTGAAAACCTACCCAAGGGGTGCAATTGACATTCTCTGGGTGATGCACACACTTATAACCTTGACTCAAGCATTACAAAAGCGATCCTTGTAACCAAAAACATTTGTACCTCACTAATACTTTGAAATTTAAGAAAAAATGAAAACTTTAAAAATAAAATAAAATCTTCACTATAAGAGCAAATAGTAAATAAATAAATACATAACCCATGAGTCAAATAAGAAATCACATAGAAAATTAGAAAATATTTTGACTTGAATGAAAACAATAGCATAACATATCAACATTTGCAGAATGTTCTTCAAGCATTTCTAATAAGCTTATATTAGAAAAAAAGGTTTGAAGTAAAAAATCTAAGCATTTACCTTAAAAATATGAAAAATTAAAGTGCCCAAAATAAACAGAAGGATGGAAATAATACAGTTAAGATCAGAATACAAAGGCATTGGAAACAGGAAAACCACAGCGTAAATCAGTGAAACTAAGGGCTAATTCTTTGACAAGTTCAATAAAATTGACATGCTTTTAGTAAGACTAATGAGAAAAAAAAGTCTGCAGTTAGCATTTTGTGCTAATATATTCTACAACTTATTCATGATATACAATACATTCTATAAAAAATTGTTTGAAAGACAGAAATCACTAAAGCTCTTTCAAGAAGAAAGAGATAAACTAAATAGCCCTATATTTACTAAAGCTATAGAATTTGCAGGTTAAGATTCTCCCACAAAAACAAAGAAACAAACAATACCAAAAAGTCAAATTCCAGGCCCATATGGCTTCATTGATGAATTCTATTAAAAAT
Organism: Cheirogaleus medius; assembly: GCA_008086735.1. Lineage (NCBI taxonomy): Eukaryota > Metazoa > Chordata > Mammalia > Primates > Cheirogaleidae > Cheirogaleus > Cheirogaleus medius. The sequence continues at coordinate 47,114,295 of VBSM01000361.1, forward strand.
CATAACCGTTCTCTTATAGAAGTATAAGAGCAAAGAACAAAACGATTCATTTTATAAGGCCTGTGTTTCCCTGATACTATTACAAGTCAAAGATATTACAAGAAGAGAAAACTGAAAACCAATATGCCTCATGAGTACTACTATAGATTTTTAGCAAATGAAAACCCTCAACATATAAAAAAAGATAATATACATCATGATGGAATGGGATTTATCCCAGGAATGGAAAGTTTAACAACATTCAAAACTCAAGCAAACACAAACTCAAACGTCTTAACAAGTTTAAAAAAAGAAATCCATGTGACAATATCTATAGAGACAGAACAATCATTTTATATAACTCATCACCATTCATTAAAAATACCATTATTAATGGCTTCTTTCTTGAGTGTTTGAGTTATATTGTGTAGCTTTCCTTTTAACTTCTTATGGCGATGCTTAGCTTATGTTGTATCAGCCTTTCCTTTCTTCCTAATAAAAGCATTTAAATATAAAATTACCCACTTGATGACAATAACTAATATTTATTAACTATTTATGACACTTTTCTTAATGTTTTATGGATATTAACTAATTTAATTTGCATATTCCCTGGTAAAATTATCATTGTATTATTTCATCTTATCAGTTTATGCACAAAGAGTTTAAAATTATGTGTCCAAGGGTACACATGGTCATGGGAGAGCCAAAATTTGGAGATGATAGTATGAACCCAGCACACAAACTATCCTATGATTTGGTATGTTGATAAATAAGGCAACCTAGATATTGTCACTGGCAGAATGTCTCTTTCTGGTCTTCCATCTTATTACTCTGTTTTGTGGCTATTTTTATTCCATTGTTGAGTTCTTTTTTTTCTTTTTACTCATTATGTTTCTTTTCATATACAATATTTTCAGCTGGGTATGTTTTATGACTTTTTGTTTCTATCTTATATTTTCAATAGCATCCCTTGACTTTTAGGGAATATTTAATATGCATGATATATGTTATTGTTTTTGCAGTTTCATTAATTTTGTTTTGTCTAGAAAATGTCATTCAGTTCTACGTATTTCACTTAATATACACTGTCACTACTCAGACATCATCATTTTTCTGTTTTTATCAGCTAACCTAAATGTTAAATGTCATACATAGGAAAAGCAGTGAAAGGTAAGATGAGGGAAGGTGGGTGGTGTCAGAAAACTACTTTGTGGCAGGGAGTCTCCAATATTATATTAGAACTTAATCACTCCCTGTTTTTTATCTCCATCTCCAGCCCAGACATGCTGCCTCCTTGCCACTTCAGCCGTAAGATCCACTTGCACTTCAACCATAGTATCAACTCTTTCCTTTTCCCAAGGAGATGTCCCTTTCTATTTCAGGGTATAAAAGAGGGGATTTGTTATCAACTCCCCACCCCAACTGGGCTCTAAATCATCTCTTAGATAGCACTGAGGCAGAGCTAATGTTTTTCTGTTTTGTAGAATAGAAGGGAAGTCACAACAAATATTTTATTCAAGGTGATATAGAAAATGGAAAGCCACACATAAAAAAAAATCCTATCCAAAACTATGCTACATTACTGACATCTGGCACTCTTCTACTTGAGCCTGCCATTTCCCTTGACAATATAATCCAATCACATTTTTCTTGGATTACATGGTACTTTTCATGTGAATTTCTCAGCTCATTAATATTTCTGTTACTTTGGTGATATTTTAAAAGTTTGATTCAGAGAAGAGCATCCCTTACATGTTTTCCATCTTGTTAAATTTGATATTAATCTGTAAAGTTTTATTTTCCAAAAATATCATAATGAATGAGTTAGAGCAAATAAATATTAACCTAGATATCATTATATATAGTGAAAATTTACAGTAACATTAACTCCATTATTCTGGTTCCAGAAATGTAATGTTAGTGTGAAATCATAGAAATATTCAAGCCTAATATCAATGTTCATATCTCTTGAAATGATTATATTCATTATATACAGAAAATATAAAAAAAGATGTCTGAAAGCTGTGTAGACCTCTTAATGAGTTCAAGGACTTGTCAATTATCTGTTTAAGCTTTAATATATATTACAGTAATCTTGTATGACCCAAGGAGTTGAGAGTTTGTCACCAGTTCTGCAAACTTTTCTTGATTCTGCCAACCTTCTTCATACACTCTAAAATAAAAGCAACTACATTTTTTAAAACTAAGGAATTTATTTTCCAAAATCTAGTTCTCCCAAATTTACTGTTATGATTCTTGAAATTAGTTAACAGATAAGCAATCACACTAAACCTTATTTCAGTAAATCACAAGAGATAATCTTTGGCCATCTTGAGATATGTCAGTAAGTCTACAATATTTAGAAAGACGTTTCTTTTCTGCTTTATGCACTTTAAGTTTATATGACTCTATTGGAACTGATATTTTATCATTAGTAGAACTGGGCAGGCTTATTTAGCCCAGGTAAAACTCAATTCCCCGTGCTAAAATAATTCACAGGTGTTTCTACTTGGCTGCATGTTCATTGGGAAACCAGCCAAATAAGGAGTTTTATAACATATTAATAATATAATCCAGCTCAGAAGAATAAATTTGGATATAGTTAAGATACAGACTGAGGGGTGATCCCCTCAGAAGAAAAGATATTTTAAGAGAAATTATATTGTGGAACAATGTGAAAAAAATGGTCAATTAATAGGGTTACTTGGTACATGATGAGATTTAGTTCCATAGAATTATATTAAATTATTAGAATCAGCACTAAACACTGCATGGCAATCAACTTAATTTTCAGGGATCTAGAATAAAGATTCAGTTTTTTAAAAGTAGGACTTAGTTCCTACAAGTCAGCACTAAGGCAGACTCTTAGTGGAATCATGTGGTTTTATTGAGTGCCCATTTGTGAAGGAATTATCTTTCATCTCTGATATAAATGCTTAGCCAAACATTAAAAATAATATTACACTAATATTACAAAACTTATCAGGGAATGTGGCAATTACTGCAGTGATGGTTTTAAAAATACAGCCCTTAAATTCTTTAACACTTCTTCTATTATGTCTATGTCTATATCACTCCCTTAATTCCAGGCTTTGTTGCTGCTTAACCAACACAATATGGTGGAAGTGATACTGTGCCAATTTTGGTGTCTAGTCCTTAGGAAAATGACACCTTCCTCTACTTTCTGACTCCTGGAATATTTGCTCTTGAAAATCAGTCCCCAAGCAATAAAGAAGCCCAAGCTACCAATGCCAAGGAGAGGCTCCATAGCTAGCATCCAATTGCCAGTCACGAGAATGAGTCATCTTAGACATGGATCTTCTAGCCCTGGTGAACTGCCCCAGTTAACACCATGTTGAATGAAGATTAACTGACTCCACCAAGCCCTGAGAAAATTACAAATCTGTAAGCAGAATAAATAACTATTTTTTCATAATAGCCTTAATTTTGAGTTAGCTAGTTGCGTAACTATAGGTAACTGGAACAATTACATTTTTGGTGGCTCCAAAGTTCTATACAGAATTCAAATGTTTGTGGAAATTTTCACTTTATGATACAAGTTCTAAAACAGATATAGTATAATTCTACTTCCTCAAGTTACTGAAGTCTTTATTAAAATCAACAGCCTGCTATTATCCCATTTTTATAAAACCCAACAATTTGTTGAAGGACTTTACTGTACAAATGAAAAACTGAAGACAAAATGTGCAAGAAGTTTGTTTCAGATCACACATGTAGTTAATAGCAGAACTAAACCTGGAATATGGGTCATGATTTTTTTTATATAGTTACTCTCCTCCCCACCCTAAGTTTGTCTCAACCAGGGGTCTCCAACCTATGGTGAGATGTATCATTATTTCATTATATTTTACAATGTATAATAATGGAAATAAAGTGCACAATAAATGTAATGTGCTTGAATCATCCTGAAACAACCCCTCCACCCTGGTCCATGGAAAAATTGTCTTCCATGAAAATGGTCACTGGTGCCAAAAGATTGGGGACTGCCATGTATTCTTTACTTCTTTTCCCTAGAATCCTACAGGATCTTGTGAAGAATTTTGTGAACAATCTTTGAATCACCTAAAATTGTATTGAAAGTATTGTATTCATTACCTATTATTGTCTTTTTTCTGCAGAGGATTTCTAAGGTTTCACCAGATTCTCAAAGGAGTCCGGTATTTTCCAGACTTTGTTAGTGTTATTTCCAATCAGTTACTATAGAAAATTTCTGTTTTTATTAATGGGTTAACAACAATAGCTATCACTTTATGCAATAACTAACTGAAGTTATATCCGCATCTTAGTACAAATGCAATATATGTAGAATGATTGTTATGGTCTGAATATCTGTATATCCCCAAAATTGATATATTGAAATCAAATCACCAGTGCCATAGTATTGGAAGATGGGGTGATTGGAAAGTGATTAGGTCATGAGGGTTCTGCCCTCATGAGTGGAATTAGTACCCTTATAAAAGGGACCCTAGAGAGCTGCCTTGCCAGTCCAATCATTTGATAACATAGCATGAAGACACCATCTATGCATGAGAAAGCATGCCCTCAACAAACAATAAATCTGCCAGTGCTTTGGTCTTGGACTTCCCAGCCTTCAGAACTGTGAGAAATAAATTTCTGTTGCTTAGAAGCCATCCAGTTTATGGTGTTTTGTTATAGTGGCATGCACAAATTAAGGCACTGATGTTTAGATTTATAAAACATGTTAAATCTGCATTACTCAACTCAACAAATTATTAACAAAGATTCTACTATGTGCCAGGTACTCAGAAATAAAAGAGGTATGGTCTCAAGCTAGGTCTTCTGATTTGTCATGTTCTGTTATCTTCTAATGCCTTCTAATTCTAAAGATTATATTAATAGTTTGATAAACATATTTTCAACAACTGAGTACGTGCCATACTAATTTTTTCCCCACTTTACCCTGAATTTTAAAAGACCCTTTTGATAATTTGACTTTAACACTCTAATAGTTCTCTCTAGCCAGGTCTTTCCCAGTTTGTTTACCTCTTGGGTGATAGCAGTTTTGACAAAGCTTCTGGTTGTACTGACTCTTTGAGCTTTAAAAAAAAATCCAGCTGGGTGTGGTGGCTCATGCCAGTAATCCTAGCACTCTGGGAGGCCGAGGTGGGAGGATCTCTTGAGTTCAGGAGTTCGAGACCAGCCTGAGTCCTGAGCAAGAGCAAGACCCCGACTCTACTAAAAATAGAAAAAATCAGCTGAGCATAGTGGTGGGTCCCTATAGTCCCAGCTACTCCAGAGGCTGAGGCAGGAGGATTGCTTGAGCCCAGGAGTTTGAGGTTGCAGTGAGTTATCATGACACCACTGCACTCTAGCCTGGGTGACAGAGTAACACTCTGTCTCAAAAAAAAAAAAAAAAAAATACTCAATATAGTTTTTTTTTCAAATTCCCGTGAATATTTTTTTTCTATTCTCTCTCTCTCTTTTTTTTCCATATCTGAAAAAACATGAATGAAACCTAAAAAGAACTTTTCTCTATTGGGAATAGTTCTTTTTACAGTTACTTTTTGTCATATAAGTATGCCAACCAAATGTATTTTCATTTGTGTTTTTTTTCCCTCTTTTTAGCAAAAGTTAGCACACAGCAATTGAATAATCCTTCCAAAAAAATACAACAGAAGCTGTTTTCTGAGGGAAAAAAATGTAGATATTATCACAGGACACTTTGGCATTTTATAAGCCTATAATTTATTTGCTTCATGACAGTCAATAAAAATGTGTTGAAATCCCATGTTGGGTTCATTTTGTCATTTATGTAAATAAATTCCACAGGGGAATTAGTGCCACATAAAATAACTTTTAGTTTCTGTAGAAATCAGAAGGTTCTATTACTCAAGAATATGTCTCCCCTTGGAAGAAGAGACCTTCCATGGATGGTGTTCTGGCTGGGCTGACCATGCTTCTTTTGGTTCTGTCAACTTGTGGTCATCTGCCCACAGGTAATGGCATGTGACTAGAACTTACTCTTTCCCTGAACTTTTTCTTTAAACTCTAAGGAAAGAAAGTATTTTTCTCTTTTACAACTTTCAGGCTATAAACTTGAAGTTTGTTACCTATCATGTGTAAAATTTAATCTGAGCAACTAAGGTATAACAGAAATAGAAGGGAAGATTAAAAAATTAAAGAAATTAATTCTGTTGTTTCTTTTCTCTTTTATTTCAATTACCCAGAGAACTATTTTACCCTTACTGGTTGGTTTTGCAAGTAAATAAATGTTTTTTATGTTTCTTTTTTAGAAACTTTCTCTGGGATAGAAACGGGGTAAAAATATTGTTTGGGGAACGTAAATCCTCTCTGCTCCTCTTTTCCTTAGCTTTGGCCTTTTTGGAGTTTGCTCTCTGTGTTGCCTGTTTGGATCTTATGAGCCTAGTTTTTCCTCATAGAAGGGATCACTGTGCTAAGAAAAAGGAGGCTTCGAGTCCAAAGATAGTCTTCATTATTTTATGTGAGCCAACTTAATTCACCAAGAAACTATTAGCTTTTGTTGCATATACTTTTTAGTAATAACAGAATTATATTTGCCTATTGTAGTTTTATGCATGTTTCTAGATAACAAGGCAACCAACACTTTCGTTTATAAAAATTTCTGAATTTCTGTCATTTCTCCATAGTCCAAGACTATTTCTTCAACTTTTCTTTCAGTCTTGTATACTGCCGCATATGCTTCAAATAATTTGTTTTTTATATTAGACCAAAAAAGTCACTTCTTGTTACCTGTAACCGAAAATAGAAAAAAACCCACATTATTTTACACAGGAAAAAGAATCAGAGAATAAATTTCCAGCCGAAAACTCTTAGAAAAAAATGTAGGATATTGGCAATTGGTTATCTTGTCAATTGTCTTATACTCCACTATGTGAATCTAGATGCTCATAGCATACAGTGGTAAAATGTCTAATTAGATTTTTACCTAATTTAACTAAAATCACAGTCCTACTAAGGGTAGGCTTTGGTAGTATCATGAGAGCAGAGAGGTAAGAAATAAAGGATGAGAAATTATAGGACTGCAGAGGTGGTTTCTGAGGTCTTAAGTAACTTGTAAAAGAATAACAAAGTTAAATATCTATCTTCTTGTTTTGAGGAACAGAATGAAATGAGTAGAGTTCTTTGATTATAAAAGAATCTTATTTCTTTATCTGCTGTGCTGAGCTAGTAAAGGCCAAAGTTCTGAATTTGATTTTTCAGGTTTTTGAATTATAAATTCAGCTAAATTCATCTTGGCATAAGAATCATGTAAAAGTAGGACATTAACAAAAAATAATGGGGCAAATAATGGGGACATTTGAGAAAAATCAAAAGATTCAAATGACCTCCAAATCCTCTAATTCACCCCCTCAACTAATAATCCTCAAGAACAGAACATCTTCTTCTTTATCTATGGAAGCTATTTGCTGCTTCTTCCTTGCTTAAAGATGTTATGTCCCTCCCTGAGAGATCACACTTGTAGGATAGGGCCAAAAATGCCTCTCTGCTTCTCTCCTCATTACCACTAAATCATATCACTAAACTAATAATAGCTTCATATGAAAACTTGTTGTGAAAGAGGTTAGAAAATGTAAAAATTGCAGAACTAAACTGAAAATTATTGTCTGAGTTGGCTTAGGTGCTGAGTTGTTAATAGGTCTTCACTTTCCTATGATTCTGAGTGCAGCAAGTAACCTGCAACTCATGCCCTAATGATTTTCTGGATTGAATAGTTCAAATATGAATTTAGTGGTTGACAAGAATATCGGGTCCTATGTATGTGCAGAAATCATCTGGTGAAATAGAGAGAAAAAAATCAACATCATCAAGAATTTAAAATGCTGGAAAAAATTTTCTGTGTGAACTACCATCCCAACCCCTGCATATTTTTTCACAAGAGATTACAGAAAATGACTGCAGTAGTTTCCTAGGTTTTCTATAACAAAATACCACAATCTGGGTATTTTGTTATAGAAAAAAACAGAAGTTTTTGTCTTACAGTTCTAGAGAATAGAAGTTAAAGATGAACATATCAGCAGGATTGGTTTCATCTGAGGGTTGTAAGGGAGAATTTTTTCCATGCCTCTCTCCTAGCTTCTGGTTGTGCACGACAATCTTTGGCATTCCTTAGCTTGTAGATGTCTCATCTAGATCTGTGTTTTCACATTCACATGGTTTTCCCCCTGTGTGCATGTCTATTTCTGTGTCAAAATTTCCCTTTTTCGTGAAGACACTAGTCATATTAGGGTTCAACTTAATGACCTCATCTTAACTTGATCATCTGCAAAGACCCTTTTATTCCCAAATAAAATTACATTCACAGATACTGGAGATTAGAATTTCAACACCTTTTTGAGAAACACAGTTCAGTCCATAACAACAACCAAAGATATGAAAGATATTTTGTCAAGTGAAGCACCTGTATTTTTTAAATCATATTATTGACTTAATATCTCTTTGCCTGGTTATGGAGCTACTAGAACACACAGAGTTTAATATACAAGGTTGAAGGAGACTATTCAATTTCATTTTAATGCAGGATTTGAGTGAGTTGCTGTTTCAAAGTCCAGAGTTCTCCAAACTCTCTTCAGTTATTTAAAATTGGTTTTGTTTCTTTAAAAAATGCAAATTGATGCCTAGAGAGCATTTTTCCTATTTAAACTGGAAATCAATTGGTAATTCAGGATATGGAAGAGTAAATGAATGAGTTTTGATAGAAAATTATAAGAAGGAGAGAGGTAAAATTCATAGGTGGGACACTGCCTGAGAATAGAGGTATAAAGGATATGCTAAAATATAGGGCTGTAAGCATGGCAGGTGAGTAGGAGTAGTCCCAACAAAAAGATGCTTAGCATATTAGAAAAACACTTTGTATTAAAATAATATAATGCAAAAAACTAATGAAAGAATATTACATATTTGTCTACTAAAGTAATCATTAACATACATGATTTGTCTTGTATCTATATAGTAGACAATCAGTATTTGTTGAATGAATGAATGAACTAATCAATTTTTAAGTAGAATGGATAATAGTAATCTGTTATTTCTTTTTGTATTCCCTGGTATAGTAAAACAAAATATAAATAACTGAACAAGTATATTTAGAGAACTATGGAGGCAATCATGCAAACCGTTGATGGCATAGATGGAAACTCAACTGGGAGTATGGGTGTCTGGATGCCATAATGATTATTAATATTATCCAGATAAGCAGATTTTCCAATTTTATAAATACATACACAAGGAAAATCAATCATAAAAACATTTAAAAAATTGGATTTTATCATGCCATTGAACGATGAGTTATAAAAACATCACCATTTTCCCTGTGGCTTAGCATTTGGTGTTATCACACTATTAATCAAATGAAATGGAATACTGTAAACAGCAAGATGGGAAGCAGATGTGTGATGCTCACCCTAAAATAATAAAGTACTAAAGCAGGAAAATTTAAGGTAGAAAATTATATTTCATTATCTGCATTTAAAGATTATAATGTTAATCAGAACAGGCAACCAAACCAAACCCAGCAAGTTGAAACAGAGATTAATCTGTCAGCATTAGTACAACTTCTAAGAATTATGGGTTTGACAAGTACTGCCATTCCCTTTATGTATTTGTTTATATATTTTCTTTATAAGTAATAACTTTATACCTATAAAATGTAGATAATATTTTTAGTCATCAGAATATTCTCTGTTCACTCTTGACTACAGCCACCAAGGACACTGTGAAATCCTCCTTTTGAATAGCTTCTTGTACATATATAGTGAATGTGTTTTAACTCTGTGTCTATAAAATTGAACTCTAACAAAGTTACCAAGGTAGTGATTTCGCTTGAGGCATTAAATTCCACAGGCACAATTAATGATGTGCCTAATGCATCCTAGCTTAAATCTAAACTAATGAACAGTGAGGAACAAGCACTGCAGGACATCTACAAGTTGCACAACTTAATGTTTATGTGTGTTCCTGAAAAGCTCCAGCTACCACCACATTCACTGAAAGAATAACTTGAGAGAAAAGGAGCTTCATTTACCAACTAGTTCTACAGAGTCACCCCAGCATGAGACAGAAGAACCACTAGGTATTTCTCACAGGAAGCAGAGCAGCTGTGCAAGTTCTAGTTAGGAGAGACGAGGATAGCTGGGCCAAAGCAGATATTTTTTGAAATAATTTGCTCTAGTTGTTTTGTTACAGACAATAATAAGATATATTAGACTTAATTACTTCCAGTTTAAATGTTTAAGTTTCCTTTTTTCTAAATTCTGAAATATGTAATAATTCTAGAAGTATTAAGTAGTTCCTTCACTAAGAGCATATTTTGGAATTTTTTTTTCCTGTTTTTAGGTGAAAATAAATATAATACACATTTTTTACAATTAAGCAGAAAACTAAAAGAAAATATTTTGAAACACATATGGTCCCATGTCTGTTTACCAGCCCACAAATACGGTGTTCCAGGAAACAAACAAACAACAAAACAAAACAAATATAAAAAAACCTTACATAGACCATCTCTTTATTTTGACCATATATGAAATAATAAGTGTTTGTATTACACTTCTTCAATGTCCCTAGAAAACATCCTATTCTTTAGTGTGAGATAATTACACATAAAGGCGTTGGGCTATACATACATATTACATATATATACTTTTAAATATTTTATTGATGTAAGAGAGTTGTCTAGTATTTTAATAAAACTCACACATATCTCACGTAAATTTTTTACAATAGAATGTAGAAATTAAGTATGTAGTGTTTATTGAGTAGCATATCCTCCGAGCATGTTCATTATAATTAAGATTTTTTTTTTTTATTTCAGCAATGCAATCTCACTTGATTTATTTGCCATGTAAAAGATCATTTGATATATGTGCTGGAAGGACTGTGGCATAGTTTTCATGAGCTCTTTTTCTTTTCTTCCTTTACTGTTTTTAGAAGATGTTTCATATATGATAGTTTTCTATGGGTAAGTTGATATATATTAGTAGCCTCATAAAATTTTGTGCTTAGCCAGTTCAATCACTGCCTATTACTACTAACTCATCAATTATTATTATTATCATTATTCATTCTATATGATTATCATTATTGTTTTCTTTGAAAAAAATTCAAATTAGCAATATTTTTATAAATGAACACCTATGTACTAAGAAAGGCACCTAAAATATGTATTTAGTGCTTGGTGATTATTGAACATTTTAACATTATCTCATTGGGCCTCAGATCTGTAGTACTCAGTTCTTTCTTATATACAAGTGAATGAAATGAAGTATAACTGTTAAACCTAAGAAATTAAAAATGCTAAAATATCATTCAATTATAACAAGATTTAGATAAACACTAATAATTAGAATAAACTTGAAGATGTAAAGGGAAGATTTGACTAAAAGCTTTAATTTGATGACTTAAAAACTTATTTTAACATCTTAAATTTGAGAGACTGTAATATCAATTTTGCATACATACCTCCATTTATTATTCCCTATCATTTATTCAGCATATATACATAAGTACTTATATGTTGAGAACTATAATATCATTGAAAAAATTAACAGTACTACTGAGCTGCCAAAGAGAGCTTTAAAATGCACTTCCCACTTATTTTGATACATATAGCAAGTTAGTACACTAATCTGTTGGAATCCATTTTAGATATTGGGGATGTTGCATTATAGTATTATGTTCAGAGATGAAATGGGTAGCTTGTGTCCCCATTATCATTTAATTCAAAGAATTTTTTGATCTCCATCTGAATCTCTTCCTTCACCCAGAAGTCATTTAGCAATAGATTGCTTAATTTCCATGACTTTGTGAAGCAGTGAGCGCTTCTGTTGGAATTGAGCTCTAGTTTTATAACACTATGGTCTGAGAAGATACATGGTATAATTTCTATTTTTTTTTAATTCATTGAGGTCTGATTTGTGGATAGGATGTGGTCAATTTTGGAGAAAGTTCCATTGGAAAAGTTTATTTAGGGGGAATGTCCTGTAGATGTCTGTTACACCCATTTGTTCTAGAGCTCTGTTTAAGTCCATTATTTATTTGCTTATTTTTTGTTTGGAGGATCTGTCTCCATTTCAGACATTGGGGTGTTGAAATCCCCCGCTACTATGGCATTACTGTTTATCAGGCTATTTAGATCATATAAGGTTTGCTTTATATATCTGGGTGCATAGATATTAAGAAGTGTTAAGTCTTCTTGTTGGATTTTTCCTTTCACCATTATATATTGACCATCTTTGTCTTTCTTTATTTTTGCTATTTTAAAATTTATGCTATTTGAAAACAGAATTGCTACTACCACTCTTTTTTGGTTTCCATTTATCTGAAAGTTTGTTTTCCAACCCTTGACCTTGAGTCTGAAAGCATTTTTGTGGGTTAGATACATTTCCTGGAGACAGCAGATACTTGGTTTATAATGTTTTATCCATTCAGCCAGTCTATGTCTCTTCAAAGGACAATTCAAGCCATTCACATTTATTGAGAGTATTGATATTTGGGGTAGATTTCTGTTCATGTTGTTGGGTAATTTCTTATTGTTTTGTTTTACCTGTTGAGCTATTGTGGAGTCTGGATTCTGGGCTTTAACTCTTGAGTGTTTTTAATTTGATGGGTGTCAATTGCACTGTTCAGTGTGTAATGCAGGTCTGAGTACTCCCTGTAGAGCAGTCTGGTCTTCGCAAATTCCATCAGTGATTGCTTGTCCGGGACAGTCTGTATTTCTTCCTTGTAGAGGAAGCTCAGTTTTGCCAAGTAAAGAATTCTAGGTTGGCTATTGTTCTCTTTAAGAAGATTGAGGATGGTCCCCAATCCCTCTGGCTTGTAGAGTTTCATTTGAGAAATCTGATGTTAGTCTGATAGGTTTTCCTTTGTAGGTTATCTGTTGTTTTCATCTTACATTGCATAGGATTTCCTCTTTCATGTTTACTTAGGCCAGTCTGATAATTATGTGATGCAGTGTTTGCCTCTTCATGTTGCATCTCCAAGAGTTATGTGTGCTTCTTCTATCTGGATGTCTAGGTTTCTGACCAGGCCAAGCATATTTTCCTCCAATATTCTAAGAAATAGATTTTCCAGCCCTTGTGTATTTTCTTTTCTCTATATGATGCCTATAATTCTTATATTTGGTTTGTTTACATGATCCCACATTTCCTGTATGTCTGCTCTTGTCTCTTGCTTCTGTGTTCTTTTTCTTTGTCTGATTTGTTTAGCACATAGGCATTATCTTCAAGCTCTGAGATTCTCTCCTCTGTGTGATCCATTCCATTTTTAAGGCTTTCCACTGTATTTTGAAGTTCCTTGAATGCCTCCTTTCTTTTCAAGCTTTTTGTTTGTTTTTTCTTTGCAATATTTCAATTTCTTTAGAGAATTTTCATTCATTTCCTGTGTTGTTCTCATGGTTTCCTGGTGCTGGGTTTCTATTTTCTCTTCAATTCCATCAAGTTTCCTTACAATTCATATTCAGAATTCTTCCTCCATCAATGTAATCATTTCATTTAAATTAGTATCTGATTTTGAGGATCTCGTGATTTCTTGTGGGGGTGACTTTTCTTTCTGCTCTTTCATATTCCCTGTGTTCTTTCTCTAATTCTTTCTAATCAGTGTAATTGATTGATAACTTGAAGTGCTAGGACTGGTTTATGCCCTTAACTTCAAGCACCCAAGGGATGTTCCTTAACAGTGGTGGGAGGAGGTGCACTGGTCTTGCATTGCCTTAGAGGTATTTTGGCAAGGTGGGTTACCTCTGACCTGTTGTCTTCACCTCTTGCCAGTGGAGATTAGTGAGTTTGGTCCCTCAGCTTAAGCTCCCATGTGGTGAATCACACCTGTATGTATAACCCCCTGACCTCTTATAGCTTGAGATGGAGGGCACTGTGTTGAGCTGTGTGGTTATTCTATCTGTAATTGGTTGTAGATTATGTGGAGGAGCCAGTTATCGAGGTAATGTGATGTCTCTCTGTTGGTTTCTGGTCCCAAGTGAAGAATACTAGTGCCCCAATCTTTAGGAAGGATCTTGCCACTCCCGAGGGTTACTTGGACCCTATTTCCCCTTAAAGTGGTGGTAGGAGCAAGGCAGATCACAGCTGTTGCCTACCAACCTGGATGTGTGTGCTTCTATGGTTGCTTGATCTGCCACTAGGGGGAGCCACTAATATGTCATTTAGGGTTCTTCCACCACACTTGGGAGGCTGCTCCTGATGGGAGGTTTACTTGGTGCACCTGCTGTGGCCTCTGGCCAGGGTTTTCCTTCCCTGTCTTTGAACCCCACTATTGGCAGCACCCAGATGTGGAGATCAGGCCTAAGAGTTATGATCCTACTGGATGACATAAGCCAGTCTGACAGGCCAAGTCATTAGTCCGTATACTATTGATCTCTGCTAAGGCCCCACAGATTCACGCCAGCTGCACAGAGAAAGTGGCTTTTCTTGCCTCTCTCTGCCTCCAGGGGTGGAGCTTACCACTTCCAGCTCAAAAGTCACTGCACTAGGGGGAAGGGTGATGCTCAAGTCAGCCCAGTGCCCCATAACCTGTGAATCCCACAGATGCCAGACTCCCACAACTGGGGAAGCACTCAAATTCACCTATCACAACAGGCCTGGCTAATTGATAACAGGTCATGGAAAGGTGGAGTCTGTTGCCAGAGTGCCAGGGCTGGAGGAAGGGCACTGTGGCAAACCTTAGTGCACCGCAGCATCTGGTGTGTGGACCCCAAAAATGGCAGCTGCCCACCCTCAGAGCGCTAGCACCAGGGGCAACTGTTTAGGAGTTGGTAGACGCTGGATTGGGGAGCTGAGTCAACAGGACACCCACTGTCTCTTGTGTGTCTCCCTTCCACAATCTCACACCTGTTTGGCAGGAGGTCTTGCAGTTTCTGACCTGCCCTGAGCCAGCCTAATTTCCCACAGTGGTTTCCAGGATAGAGTCCCTTTTCAGTGTTCACCTCTGTTGTTCTGGTCCCGCTGACCGCCAAAGGTGCATGTCTCCTAACTCCCTTGAGAGTGGTGGCTCAGACCAGTCCCTCCCCCACCCAGTGCAGTTGTAGCACAGAGCTCCATGGAGTGGAAGATGCTTCCTGCTATTGTCTCCTCTCCACAGAGCCCAACATCTCCTGCGGTGATTTTGCACTGACTTTAGGCAGGTCCCTGTCTGAGTGGGTGTGGAGGTCAGTGGGGAAGCAGGACATTCTTTTGTGGGTCAGATCCCACTGTACTTGCTGGCCAGGCATGTGCAGCATCCCACGCTCTGTTCTCTGTTGTTTATCTTGCACTCTCCAGACTTCCAGGTCCTATCTACCATTAACCTTTTTTTTCCTGTGTTGTGTGTCCCACGCTATTTCTCTGCAGTTTCACAGTGCTGTTCTTGTGGGGGAGCGATCCACTCATGTGTAGTAGACCGAATTTTTCACCTCTTTCTCTGGGAGCAGGGAGCCAGGAGGTCACCTTTACTCCACCAATTTTCCTCCCCTAATAAAAATAATTTTTAACCATGAAACTAATAAGTATCAACATTGTCATACTAACAAAGTTGTACTTAGAGGAAAGTATATTAAATATAGAAGCAATAAAGCAAATTTTATTTCATATACAACTTGAGAACTTAGAGAACACAAAAATAAACCTAAGAATAACTGGATAGATTAATTTAAAACATGAAGAAGAAATAAATTTAAGGAAAAATTAGAAAGTAATAAAGAAGCCTATAGCCACAAGTGAAGAAAACTCTGACTCAATTGACTAGATCAATGAGAAAATGTATTATCTAACAGAACATGAAATCCAAGATAGGCCTACTGTAAGCATGGTGTAGTCAGTGCTCCCATAATGTTGCTGGCTCTACCCTCTCTGTATGTTATATTTTATCAAAGGCAAGCTCTACTTACGTATGCGACATGGCTATAACATTCCCAGGATCCCCTTTCCAGACATGACATCTAAATGTGTATTTTCTGTGCCATTTTTCAAGCATAGGAAATATGATCTAAGAGACAACCCTTCATATCCTTTTGGCCATAAAAACATATCCCTCCTATGCCAAACCAATCAATGGAGAAAGGAATGGGACAAAGATGAGCGAATTAGACCAATCAGGATTCAAATCTCTGGACTAGGTCAAAAGTCCTTCCCATGAAGCACACAGCTAAGCAGAAGAGGCTGAATCTTTTAAAGTGTAGAAACAGTGTCTACCCCAAGAATAAATTGATGATTAAAACTAAATTCTACTTATTTTTAAAAAGCTGTCCATTTTATAAACATATATCAAGTTTAATCTAGTAAAATAATCAAATGTATATTGTAGATGAATGTATAACATAGAAGAGATAAAACGTTAGAATGGCATATAACTTGAATAAAGTGAATGAAATAGATTATTTTTAAAAATAGAGAAGGAGAATATTTAAACAAAGAAAAAACTTCCCAAGATTATTTCTAAAACTATGCTTGAAATCCAAAGATTGGGCTACTCTAAGCATTATTTCTAAAACCATGCTGGACAATTGCAGGTAAATGTTTAATTTGCTTCAGAATTAAGGAAAAGATGGAAAGTATCCTGATTACTTTTCAAAATTAGCATATCTTGTATCAAAAACATCACATAGGTTTCTAAAATGTTGAAAATTGCAGACCAATCTAACTTATGACTATGAATGAACCTAATCTACTAGGATTAGGTTCAAATGAAGCAGCAGAAAATGCAAAATTACACTTAACATAGTCGTTTATTTCTCTTGTATAAATGTAGCCCAAACCTAGGCAAGTTGGGACTTGTAAGGCAGCCTCAGAAACGTCAGGGACCCAGGTTCATGGTACCTTTTTGTTCCACTCTTCTCTATGAGGCTCCCATTTAAGGAGATTTCCTAGAAGTCACACACAATATTTCTTGTAATGGATAAACACAACTTTGTTACAAGGCCACGTCTAGAATCAAGAAAGTCTGAGCAGTGTAATCCTTTAGCTGGGCTCATTGTTGCTCAAATAAACCAAGGCTCTTTAATAAAGAAAGCATGGGGAATTTTGCCACAAATGCAAAAATCCTAATAGAAAGCTAACAAATCTAATCCACAAATGTACTAAAAAAAATTAAAATATGATAGAGTTGGCTTTATTTCCCAATACACAGTTTACTATTCTGAAGTCTATTTGTAGCATTCATCACATCATTAATTCAAAGAAGAAAAATAAACTGAATATATTGCAAAAGGTGATTTGGCTAAATTAAACATCAATTCCTAAAAAAAATAAGAGTTCTAATTAAAACTACTATTTAACATGATAAATAAAAGCTCTAAAAACAAATAACTAATGTTATACTTGAAGTAAAACTTTTAAAGTCATTTGTTTTATGTCTTAACAATTCAGAGATGTCTACTTTCACTATTAATATTATTTATCACTCTTCTGAAATTGCTTTATTTAATACTTAAATAAAGTATATTTAATACTTAATTAAGTATATTTAATACTTCCTCAATCTTTTCTTATTATCAGTGCAAGTAAGAGAATTATAGAGGAGCTTATGAGATTAGAACAAAAGCTATTCATTGACTTCCTCCCTATTCCTACCTAAACTCTATGGAGGATTTGCCCCTCCAATATAGAGTCATATATATGAATGACAAATATGTATAGAAAAAATATGTGAATGGCAAATAAATACATGAAAAACATACTCAATATCTTTAGTTTTCAGCAAACACAAAATAAATTCACAATGAAATTCCACTACACACCTTTTAAAATCACTAAAATTAGAAAGAAAACTGACAATACCAAGTGCTGGCGATACATGGAATAAACTGAATCATTCATACATTGCTGATGGTTGCAAAGTTGTATAGCTAGTTTGAAAGATAACATAGTAATTTCTTATATGAGATTATATATACTTACCATAAATGTACCATATAATATATAATCATAGTCCTAGGCATTTAACCAAGAGAAATGAAAATTATGTTCATATAAACAACTGTCCAGCATTGTTTATAGCAGTCTTATTTATTCAATATTGTGTATTTCACTGTATGAATATATCATAGTTTATCCATTCACCAGTTGATGGGTATTTAGGTTGCTAAAAAATAAGACTGGGAAGAACCTAAATACCCATCAACTGGTGAATGGATAAACTATGATATATTCATACAGTGAAATACACAATATTGAATAAATCTAAAATCATTATGCTAAGGAAAGAAGTATGAAACAGAGGGCACGATTTCATTTATATGACTTCTTAAATAGACAAAGGTAGAGGGATGAAAATCAGATTAGTGGTTTTCAGGGCATGGGGATCTGGGAAGGAGATTGATAAAGTGGCACAAGAGAAATTTTGATGATGACAGAAATCCATATGTTCATTGCCGTAATGGCTACTCAACTGTACATATTCATCAACACTGATAAAATTGCACTACAAAGTGATTTTACCATTTTTTCATTATACATCAGAAAATAAAACAGAGATCTGCTTATTCTAAGTCAATATATGTCCTCTGGACAAACGTGGCCTCAAAGCCAATGCTCACCTCTCTGGATATCTGCATTTTTCTTAATTTTGTCCACTAATTCCTCTCTATCTTGTGTATGCTTTTAGGAAACTGCTATTCATGTTTTGTTACATTTTCAATTGTCTGCAGCTACCATTACTGGAGGCAGAAATCAGACATGTTTGTTCTATATAATCACAATAAACTAAACTATTTCACATACATCCAAAGCAATGCCATTAGCCAAACCAAATTATATAGGGAGAGACTGAACAAGAGACCTAGGGAATTGCCTATAGACATGAGGTTTTTCCTCAATCATATTTTTGGCTTGTTGTACATGATTAAAATGAAACTATCTTATTGCTATCTCAGAAGGAGTCTGATGGGATCTACCTGCTAATATGCTCAGAATGTTATTAAGATTGCACCTGCAAATCAATTAGCAGTGGCAGAGTAATTATCAAAAGCAGGATTCTGTGTATGACAAAGAATGCATCTGTACTTTGTTGATTTTGCCACTTTGTTAGAATGTTGTATATTTTTGTTATAAAACTTGGAATATGAAAAAGAAATGTTAACAGATAACATTCTGTTTGATTTCTGTAATCAAGTCTCTATTCGTATTACATTTTCACTCATGCATACACACATAATTGCTTTCCTCTGTGTATTTATAAATAAAACAAAATATTCATTAAAATCCTATGTTATACAATTTGGTGGGCATCACTAAAAAAAAATACTTTATAAAAAGAAATCTTTCCACCCCTCAAGGAGCTTAAAAAATTCAATAGGGAAACTTCCAAGCCTACATATAATTCTAAAACAATGTGGCAAATAATGTGAAAGAGATGACAATAATAAAAGAGCCTTCCTTAAAATGCATACATAAAATATGAGTGTTTCAAGAAACACTCACTGGGAATATTTTTTTTCCTGGCATAAAATTATTCCTCAATTATCTCCTGAAAGACTTATGTGGAAGAGATCCCCTCACTTCCAAGATATTACCTGAAATAACACAAACCTGAGATCACTCTAAGACATCCAGGTCCTTCCTGCCCATTGAACAAAAGTTAAATACTTTATTGATTCAACCAAATCCAATATTTATATGCTATGCTTAAAAATATTTTAGACTATTATAACTCAGCATCCAAGGCCAATTACTCTTTTGGCTGTAGTCTGAACACAGAGATTAAAAATGACAACTTGTAGTCAAGCTAGAAACAATGTGAATAAGACAACCTTTACTAACTTTTTGTTTATTTACTTTTTTGTCTTTGGGCATAAACAATGATTCAGGGCAGTGGTGTGGGTAGAGCTGGTGCATACCAGCTTGTGGAAGCTGATAGTACATATCTTACCCCAACTCCATGCTCAGTGATGTCATGTTGGAAGCACAGGAGAAGGGGCATTTTAGAAAGATAAAAATTGAAAAAAGTTGAAAGATCATTAGAGATGTTTTCAAATACTGAAATTTTTTAGCAATATATATTCCATTTGATGGCAGACTTCTCAATTTGAAAATGCATCTTAAATCAGTGCAAAAACACTGACATAGCTCTTCCAAATTAGAATATTTTCTGGAAAATCTTCAAATAACACTTATGGAGACCATATGTAAAAAAAACAAAAAAAAAAAAGACAGATTATCCGATGGCATGCAAAGCACTTTGAACTCTAAAATAAGATGAGTTAGCTGTATGAAAATAAACAAAATTTGCAAGTCAAAAACATTTTAAAATATCTACAGATATCTGTTTATATATATTTTATATGTATATGCATATACATAGGTATATAAAATTTAAACTTTATATAGTGAACTTTGAGCAGTGTCGTGAAACAACTAGGAGATAAGACACATACAGATGCTTTAGGGCAAGGGCCTAAAAACTATGGACTCTTGGTCCAAACCTGGCCTGTGGCCTATTTCTGTAAAGCTCATAACTAATTTTTTTTCTTTTCGTATTTTTTAAAGGATGTCAAGGAAGCAAAAACAAAAACAAAACAAACAAACAAAAAAGACAAATGAAAGAAGAATAAGTGACTGAGACCATATGTGACTTGTAAAACCTAAAACGTACTATTTGGCGTTTTACAGAAAAATGTTGCCACTTCCTACTTTAAGGCAAGGAAAGTAAAAGGATGGGAATTGATTTTATGACTAAAGACAGGTTTTTCTAATAATATACATGACTTTAGTATCTAATTGAGCCATTGAAGAATTATTTGGTAAAAAGAGAAATTTACTAACTCAAAACTAACCCTTTTCTAAGAGGTAATGTTTTCACAGCTTTACTAAGTCAATTAGCTTTAGGTCAGTTGCTATAACTTTGCTGTCATCATAATATCTAAAAGGTGAATAATCAATTTGCCTTATACCAATCAATTCAAAAGAAAACAGACCTGAAAATAGATACAAACAGACCTGAAAATAGATAGCTGTGTGTTTTTGCAGAAAGCACTTTCTAGAAATCCATAAAATACTAGTTCCCTAAAACTATTTTATAAATCGTTTCTGTAAGGAATAAAGCATGCTAACTAAAGCAGCCAGGGTTTGAGTTGCATTTTACCATCTACTGTTTGTATGACCTTGGGCAATATAATAGAAAATCTCTGTCCTTTAGTACTTTTCCTTGTCTACACGAAGTAAAACAAGATAAAATCTATATCTAGCATTGGGATATAATCAGGATTAAATAATATTATGACAGGAAAGCACAGTCACAGAATTAATGTTATTATTACCAATAAAAGGTTCACCAAATTAGCTCTTTCATTTATAGTTATTGATATATTGAAATTCTCTCTTAATAGATTGATAGATCCTTTTAGTTAGGAAGGTATACAAATGTTCCTAAATCAGGAATATTTCTGTTTCACTATTTGCAATTTAATTAAAAAAAAAATCAAAATGTGACTACTTTTGATTTTGAGTGAAATAATATGCATAACTTTAAGAACTGGTTCTTGAATTTGCTGAGAAGTTATTATGCCTTTTAGGAATTGACAGTTAAAATATCCCTGCCTTTGAAGAGTTAAAAATTCCTAACCCCTTCAAGCTTCATTCCATAATGTCAGAAATCATGAAACTAATAGCTATTTAATGTATTATGTTTTCACTCTCTATGATGTTTGGATATCCATGGTTTCCTTTTGTGATATCCTAAGTAGTTAATTTGTTTGACTTAAACTGTCTCCAAAGCCTCTGACAATGCATGAAAACCAGAGACTGAGACACCATTATTATCCTTCCAGAGCTTTCCAAACAACTTAGTGTCTAAGAGAATTAGATTGGAAAAATAAGTCAGTCTGAAGAAGTCTGCTTATATCAGATTCTGTACCTCAATATGACTCATTCAGGAGAGAATTTAATAAGTCCCAGTACCAAAGACATTGTCACCTTGTAACAAATGACCATAATTGAAGCTTAGGGAAAGCATCATAAAGAAACATGTCCTTGCTTGGCCTGATTCTGCAACTGAAGGGGAACAAGAGTACAAGGCCCTTTGTGTATTCAAATAGAGTAAACATCATCAGGCCATTATAAAAGGGTCATAGATTCCTGCATTTCTCTGGAGTTTTGACCATTTGAAATGAGAAACCTGTCAGGTGATGTTGAGTATTCTGAATTTCAAACTCTATTAGATTTCCAGGGGAGTGCAGTAATAAGTAGTTTTAAGTTCAGCAGTGCAAGACAGTGCCACGTGGCTTGGATTCTGTTAACATAAGAGTGATCTGGTTAGATGGAATGTTCCCTAGGATGAAATTTTAGTTTTCCCTTTTGGAGTTGAAAATAAAAATAATGCTATTTTCTCTCTCACTGAGGTGCTCTTTCATAGGCTTTTCTGGTGAAGTTACAATAAACCCATATGGATGAAATAAACAAGTTTCCCATTCAGATCCCCTGTGTATAATCCACATCAACCTAATGTTTCCAATTGACTTAAAATAAAATTCAGATGCTTGAAATCTATAACCATGGGAAGAAGGGAAATGGAAAAGCTTACAGAATGCATAGAAGACACAAGAAAGCATATAAAATTGCATACTGCATTTTCACACGTTATGATAACTTGAGGTCAAATAATATCTTAATTCTGTGCATTGAAATCTGGTGGTTAAAGCAATATGACTTATACTACATATATTCTATGGGGAAAATAAACAAAGTTTGATTAAACATATAGCCGTGGTTTTCCCTGACACAATAGAGATCCAATAATAGTATCATAAGAAACAGAATTTGAGAACAGGAAGGGACTTAAAGATGAACTACTCCTATTTCAATATATTACAATAAAGAAATTAAGGCAGAGAGTCCTAAATGACTCTGGTTTGCTCACTTCCTTTTTAAAAATGATTTATTTTTTGTAGGGGAGGAGAAGATTTTCCTCATCCCTTTTTGAGTTCCTGGCTGGCTTTGAATAAAAAAAAAAACTGATAAAGACAAATTTATAGAAGAAAAGCATACACATTTACTTAATAAGTTTAACATGACATAGGATCCTTCATAAGAAAATGAAGATCCAAGGAAATGGGTAAATCTTTGTATTTTTTATGTTAGTTGTGATGAAGTGGATAGTCGTGGAGAAGTATGATTGGATAACAAAGTATGATCTAATGGTAATAAATATGGCACAGACTGTTTGTTCAAATTCTTCTCTGTAACCCTTCATATTTAGAGATATTTTTTTTTCCCTCCGGTGAGGGAGGGAACCTCTATCATGAGGGTCTTATGACCTGCTTCAAGAGAAGGTCTATAAAATCCTGTCTAGGTTTTTATGATGTATCTCAGAAGAGTAGGACTGGGGGAAGTTTAGAGTGACCTTCCTTCTGCTGTTTTCTCAAATGACAAGGTGGCATATTTTAGGGTAGTGTGTCCTGAACCCCGTCACTTTTAAACAAATGCAATGATATTTAAAGCTGAATCAAAATGTAGATATTTGCATTTGGTTCAAAGGATTTATTTTATAATTTTAGCTTAACCTTGTAATGTGGTACATGAACTTTTCATTATTTTGCATTAATTTAATAAATGTGATCTTTTGTAGCACATGAGTAAAATTAATTTATATTAATGACCCTATTAATTTAGTTGTTTTTTTAACAGCTTATATTCTAGGCAGATGGGGCTGCCTTTTTATTTGGGTTCTGAGTGTGCAACTTCTAGAAATACATAAATTATTGTTACATAAAATAAGTTATTAGCTTTATCTGTTATTCTATTGCATCCTTCACTTTAAAACCCAATGTATTTGTAGGAAAACTGGTTCTCTCTTTAAAACAAACTAGTACATTAAAAACATGTATTCAAGGATGGATTGAAATAATATAAGCCTGTGCTTTTGGATTTGTCAACTATTTGTTAACAAACGTTTTATTCAAGTTTTCTAGATTTTTTTTTAAATAATGTTTTCATTCCATATAATGAAGGAATGGTCAGAATTCCTTCCAAGCAGGCAATATGAAACAATTATTTTCACTGCTACCCACTGAAAGAATAGAGTCACAAAAATTATTTCTCAATTTTGTTTCCAACTGATTAACAGGTAAATAAAATGTGATGTATTAAAACAACAGAGTATTATTTGGCCATAGAAAGGAATTTTGTACTTATCCATATTACACCATGACGAACCTTGAAAATATTACGCTACATGAAAGGAACCAGTTACAAAAGATTGTGAATTGCATTATTTTTTTAATATGAAATGTTCATAATAGACAGAAAGTAGATACTAGTTGCCTGGGAGTAGTGATGGGAGTGATTGCTAATGGGTATGAGGTCCTTTTTGGAGGAGTATGATAAAAGTGTTTTAGGTTCAAAGAGCAGGTGAAAGTTGTGGAACATTGTGAATATACTAAAAAACACTGTATTATACATTTTAAATGGTAGAATTATAAGGCATGTGAAGTACATCTCAATAAAACTGGTTAAAAATGCACCGTGGCAATTTTAAAGGATAACACTTTGATTTGATTAAAATTTTGATGTTTAATTGGTAAAAATAAGCAACAAGATGAAAACCAGGCTTAATAAATGCTATCTGCCAAAATTTGAAGTTATCTAAATGTTTAGTGTTCTTGCTAAACATTATTTGGAAAATTTTATTTTTTTAATTTTTATAGAAATTTTAGTGAAACACAACTCCAGAACCATAGACCGAGTTCCTAAATATGCTAGACATGGTAATATTTTTAGTTTCAATGAATTTGATTTACTGATCTTGATCTACTAAATATAACTATTGGTATTCAAGTTATAATAAGTTAACATAAGAGTGATCTGGTTAGATGGAATGTTCCCTAGGATGAAATTTTAGTTTTCCCTTTTGGAGTTGAAAATAAAAATAATGCTATTTTCTCTCTCACCCTATAATATAGGATTTTTTTTTCAATTCAAATACTTGTTAAAACTAGTGTAATAACCTTGCAAATATCTACTTGCACACTTTTCCATGAAAGCAGCTGACTTGGTCTGCTCTTAAAGGTACAGATAAGTTTTATTGGGTTTAATTGCTGCATATCCCAGATAGAAGCAGAATAAAGTACTCTACTTAGCACTTATCAGAATGCTACTGATTTGTGTACATTAATTTTGCAACCTGAGACTTTGATTAATTTGTTCATTAATTACAGTAGTCTCATGGCAGAATCTTTAGGGTTTTCTAGATATAAGATCATATCATCGGCAAAGAGCGATAGCTTGACCTCTTCTGCCCCATTTGGATGCTCTTTATTTCTTTCTCTTTGATTGCTCTGGCTAGAACTTCCAGCAGTATGTTGAAGAGAAGTGGTGATAGAGGGCAACCTTGTCTGGTTCCAGTTCTAAGTGGGAATGCTTTAAATTTTTCCATGTTCAGTATGATATTGGCTGTGGTTTTGTCACATATGGCTTTTATCATTTTGAGGTAAGTCCTGTCTATGACTATTTTGTTAAGTGCTCTTATCATAAAAGGATCTGAATTTTGTTGAATGCTTTTTCTGCATCTATCAAAAGGATCATACGGTCATTGCTTTTACTTCTATTTATGTGGTGAATTACATTTACAGATTTGTGTATGTTGAACCATTCCTGCATCTCTGAGATGAAGCCCACTTGGTTGTGATGAATTATTTTTTTGATAAGCACCTGAATTTAGTTTGCTAAGATTATTTGAGAATTTTTATATCTATATTCATAAGGGATATTAGTCTGTAGATTCCTTTTTTTTTGAGTTGTTTACTGGTTTTGGTATGAGGGTGATGTTGGCTTCATAAAACATGTTGGGGAGGATTCCTTCCTTCTCAATATTGTGGAATAATTTCTGCAGGATAGACACCAGTTCTTCTTTGTAGGTCTGGTAAAATTCAGATGTGAAACCATCTGGTCCAGGACTTTTTTTTTTGAGGAATGTTTATTATTGCTGCTTCAGTTTTGGTACTTGATATTGGTCTGTTCTAGAATTCTATTTCTTCCTGATTGAACCTAGGGAGGCTGTGTGTTTCTAAGAATTTGTCCCTATGGTAGTAACATTCATCAGGTATTTGGCAGGTGGGAGGGTGGAGGAGGGGATAGGTTTATTCACACCTAATGTGTGAGGTGCTCACTGTCTGGGGTATGGACACGCTTGTAACTCTGACTTGGGTGGGGCAAAGGCAATATATGTAACCTAAAAATTTGTACCCCCTTAATATTCTGAAATAAAAAATATATTAAGAAAACACTTATCAGGAAAGATATAATATTATCTATACTGTATACAAAAGTCTTAGTTTTGACAAAAATTTTAATCTCTCTCCTCCATAATAGATGATTGCAATTATGTAGGAAAATTGAGTAAAAATTATCATCTATCTTTTCCCTTATCTGAATCATAGCAGAAATATTAGAAGGTAGAAAAAAGTACATAAAAGTAAGAATATTTTCATAGTAAATTTACATCATAAAAGTATAAGAAAGAAAGGATGGGATTTATCATTTGCAGTAGATTACTTAATGGCCCCAAAGATATGAGATCCTAATCCCCAAAACCTGTACATGTTATCTTACTTGGAAAGGGGATCTTTGCAGATGTGATTAAGGTAAGAATATAAACATGGAAAGATTTCTTAGATTATCTAGGTAGGCCCTAAATACAATCACAAATGTCCTTATAAAAATGAGATAGAGGGAGCTTTAACACAGACAAAAGAGGAGTTAGACAATGCAGTCACAGAGGCAGAAATTGGAGTAATATAGCCACAAAGCAAGGAATACCATCGGCCACCAGAAGCTGGTAGATCCCTAGAACCTCCAAAGGGAATGCCATCCTGCAGACACCTCGATTTTGGAATTTTGGACTTCTGGCCTCCAGAACTGTGAGAGAATAAATTTCTGTTTCTGAAATCACTAAGTTTATGTTAATTTGTTAAAATAGCCACAGGAATCTAACACATCTCTTACAACTAATTTTTTCCTGAAATAAATGTTTTAGATAACTTCTTACCTGGAAGCATTAATTCAAATAGATGATCTCAGGAAATCTCTTGGAATCATATAAGTTTGGGATTAACAGAAACCTAAAGCCACATAGTGCTAAATCCTTACCTATTTTTAATTTCCTTTGTTCTAGACCTATGATTGAATACCTCCTGAAACAAAGAATTCATATCCCTCAGTCAGTACTTTCTACCTTTAGACAGCTCTGTTTTCAAAAGGTAAATTTTTTTTGTAGTTTTGTTTTTATTAAATCTGAGCTGAAACATCTATGTGTTTTTTTACTGATCAGTTAGTCCTTAAGAAACATATATAGATAATATAGCATGTTTAATCCTTTTCCCAATTTATTGGCATTCAATTATTTGAAAACAGATCCCCAAATATCCCTTTTATAAGACTGAATATTTGAAGTTAGTTGTGAATTTATCATTTGATACCAACCTTTAACTCAATCATTCTTAAAGTGGCTCCCATGGACCTACGTATCAGCATCACCTGGAAACTCCATAGAAAAGCAAATTCTTAGTTCTCACCTCAGATCTATTGAGTCAGAAACTGGTGGGTAGGGCCTACAAATCTGTTTTTAGCAAGCTCTCTAGGTGATTCTGATACTTGCTGAAGTCTGAGAGCTATTGCATTTATCTATTATATAATACTGGCTTTATTACAACTGAGGGCCTTGAAATAATCAGTTATAGTGCAAGGTAAAATTAGATAATGTTCAAGCTCTTATGTAACATTTTTTAGATTAATTTCAAAAGACATGTAAAAGCTTTAAATTGCCATCACAAAAATCCTCAATGTTACTCATTTCCATTGAGCTTCAATTGACTTTCACTGTGTAATTTTAGAGTATATTTAAATGCATGCAATTCTCTGTCCATGAAAACATCACCACTGTCTGTTCATAAAGGTAATGATCAAGTCCATTAACAATACAGAAAGGGGTACTTTTACATTTGTAAGGTGGGTAGCAGGTGTACCAATAATATCACATTGATATTAACTTAGACACTTAGTGGGTTAATGAACTGACAGCTGTGAAATTTATAGTACTAATCTGATCATACTCAAGTCAAAAGAGAAATGTGTTACATAAAGGAAAAGTCAATTCATCTAGCGTATTCAGAGACAACATAGTTTCATTTTGTATGTGTAATATACAATCATATTCCATTGTTAAATTTCATCAAATATTTTTTGAACTCTAATTCTGTTCCAGATCTGTAAGTATCAGGAATAATGCAGAAAATAGAATAGACAAATATCTCTGTCTTCACAAATTTAGTATTTTAGTGGACAGAATATAAGTATTTATTAAGAATGAACTTTCTGTCAGACATTGTTCTAAGCACCTCACAACCTGTAGTGGTGAGTTCTATACCTTTTAACAGATCCAGATACAGGTGTAGAGAGATTTACTAATTTCCCCACCTAGTAATTCTTGAAGCTGTGACTGAAACCTGTTGAATGAATGAATGTATGAATATCACATTTCTTGCTATTGTACTTTGTTTCATAATTCAGAGGTCTTTTAAAAATGATCTTATTTACATAAAAGGAAATACAATGGCCCTAGAATTGTGAACAGTTAGAAAAAGGAAGATATCAATAAAATTAGTCATTAAATAATGAAGCCTCAGGTTAAAAAAAATCTTATCTCATCATCCATAGCAACCTCTTACTATGGCAGTATGGATTACATCTATATAGCAAATCAAAGAATATTAGTAGGAAAACGTGAGTGCATTCAAAACACAGTATAGGGTTTTTGTTTTGTTTTGTTTTCCAAGGATGGATCTAGTAAGAAACTGTGAATAGCTGATTTTGGAAGAACTTCACACTTAAGAGAATGACTGAAGTGAATGCACCAAGTCATAAGAGCGAATTACTCAGAAATTAAGTACCTAGATGTTTCTTGAACCTAATCTGATTGGGCAGACACTAGTTTTTAAGCAACAAATCATGTTTAAAACATTAAGTAATGGCTAATGATTCTCAAAGGAAAGGTGGGAAGGGAGAAATCGCAGTTTGCAAAAGCCCTCACTTAATCCTGCATACCCTCCTGTAAACCTCTGATGCTGAGGCCAATTCTACCCCACATCCTGAGAGCCTAAAGGATGTCAGTGTTGTGTTTCAAAGTCAAAGAAGATTGTTTATCCCACTGAGGTGATAAGATTGAGCTTGATAGAGCAAGAAAAAGTTGGGATAACTCCAAAAGAGATAGTGAGAACTAACTAGAAGCTTATGAGGTGATTTAGAGAGGGGGATATTGAAGTTTATGTTTTTAAATATTAAATAAAAGATTCAGTTTAATGGGAAGAAAAAGTGATAACATTGAGCCCCTCATTCCAACTCTTCAGGAGTTGTTGCTGGTCTCTAGATAAAAACCAAGAATATTCAGACCACAGACACAGGCCATGTGTATCTGTGAACATTCTTTTTTATTTTGGGCCCCTAATTTTCTCACATTGGTATCTCTAGCTCTCTCTTACAAAACGAATATGGACAATCTTCAGCTTCACTTCTCTGTTTTAAACTTTTCATTTTGCCTCCAGTAGCATCCCTAATATTAGCAACTGCCCTTCTTTCTTTACTTTTACACAACTTATCTCTTTGACAAAGTACATCATAGCATAGCAGCTTATGGGTTAAACACAGTATCCTATGGGCATGTTTCATTCATTCTCTGCTCCTGACCGTATCCCCCTTTTTGCATTTTGCTGTACACCAGCATGGCTTATCTGCCAGTGACTAGTACTATGACTTTCTGTTCCTCAATGCTCCCTCATTCACATAATCCTTAAACTAACCTTCCCTGACAGCCTCATTATCAATTTTGCTTTCTCCCTGTACTTCCTAGCACAGTACCTTGAAACTAATAGGCAGACAGTAAATATTTTTGTATAAATTAACAAGCCAACAAATAATCTCACTTATCTACACCTACTGCTGAAAGCTGGAGAGCTTTAGAGGCAAAGAAACCAAACGTGAGCGGGGAGCCTTGTTACTCCAGCTCCCCAGAGGATGACTGGAAAAGGACATGAGGAGGACCTCTGCAGAGATACAAATGCTCTATATCTTGTTTTGGGTGTTGGTTATGAAAGACTATATACAATGGTCAGAATTCATTGACTCGATATCTGTAGAATGAATTATTTCTTACTCATCCATTAAAATGTTAAAAAGTGAAAGTAACAACATACCAATCTCAACAACTCAGTAAGTTCTTTTTAAGTTGGGTAGAGGTTTCCAAACTACAGTTGGTAAACTTCAGATGGATTCAGATATATTGTAGAGCACCCATAAACCTGTAAGTAAACTAGATATTCTCTGTAGATCAAATAATTAATATGTCAACATACTCCAATTTTTAAAGTTCAAAAAGATTCACACAATTGTGATTCATTATATAGAAATTCATATAAAAGAATTTATAGTTTATTTGAAATTTATTTTTAAAATCAACTGTGATATACAGTGTTTATATGTACATTTTTTACATTACAAAGGGTTTGTAATATTGAAATGCTGAGAATTATCGAACTTAGGTAAGCGAAACTGTTTTATTAACCATACAGAATCACATAAATCAAAAGTTGCCTTGTTCATCAGTGACTTTGGAGACTTGACGATTACTTGCACCTAAATATTTCAATTCCAGAAAGAAAAACATGTTCAGCTGCTTAGTGGTTTTGGAAACTATAAAATTGACAGGTTTCTGGCTCTAAAAAAGACAAGATGGTATGTCTTTAGAAATTCTGACATTATTCAACATACGTTCTGCCTAGCAAGTGTGTGAGAGAAACACAGGCAAATTGAGAAACAAATGGGGAATGATTTCTTCTTCTTGGTTATATTCTACATGGAGCAGCCAGAAGACCTGTCTTCTACTCCCAGTTGTGCCACTAATCAACTCTGTGATAATATGGATATGTTAGTTAAATTCTTTGTGATCAGGTTCTCCGTCTGTGAAAATACATGAGATTGAAAAATTCTCTGGGACTCAAATGGTTCTTTCCTACAGTTTTTCTCATGTGTTCTGGGCCACCCATTTAGCCATGGGTATGATACACCATGTAGTGTTATGAGTAAAAGTGCTCCTGCCTAAACATTATAATATAACATTGGAAAACAAACTGTGTTCATGTTTGACTTTTAATTTTTCATAGTTTCATTTTAATGAGAAACATGCAATCCCTTTGTTTTTGGAAGCAGAGCCAGCACCAGCTAAATCCACCAACTAAGCAAATAGGTAATAATGATGCACATTCTGCAGGAAGCTGCAGAATTGTGGATTTGGTTTATCAAATAAGATATTTTAACTGCTATTATCTCATTTTCCAGGCTCAATAATCTCAAAGAGAGTTAATCCAAAAGGAAGAAAAAAATAGCTGTACAAAATAATTTATTTAGACAATTTTTTATCTCTTTGTGCACTGTTATGATTTTGGATAAATTTGAAAAAAACATTCCTTGTGTAATTGTACTTTTTATGAAATTAAGATCCCAGTTTTCTTTAATTTTAATCCAAAAATGGAAGAATGAAGAAGGTTTCCTTTTCTGTTTTCTAAGGGTGAAAAATGTCGAAGAAAAATTTCTATCACAATCAAGTACTATGTTAGTTCACTCTATGTTATGTTTTTAAAATGAATAAATATTAAAAATGAAAAGATTCTGTAAATAGCATGAAGGATAATAATAATAGGAATATGTTCATGGGTATTTACCAAGTGCAAGAGCATAGCAAAAGTTTATTTTCCTAAGGATCTGTGCAATATATATTAAAGGGGGAAAAGGTATTGATTTGATTTAATTTAAACATAAATCACCATGTCATTAATAGTCAAATACAGTACAGATGCAGAAGGTTTTCTAAATTTTCTAGATTGAAAATAAAGAGAAACTAAGTTACCAGATATTTGTCTCATATACCATAAAACTACCTTTGTAGATTTTAAACAAGATCTTAATATGTTTTAATTGGATTTAGAGTATCAAATACTAGAATTATCCTTCCATTTGGTTTTATGGTGAAATTTAGCAATTTTATAATATTTAGAGCCATTTTCTTATTGTATAAAACATTACATGTTTATTTAAATTTTTAACGAATATTTTCATGATGTCCAAAATGAAGCTTACTTAGAGAAAATATTTTTTGGTCAAGAAAATTTGATGATTGCACGGATTATATCTATTTAAAAGTAACAAATATACTTTATAGAAAAATGATTCTTATAGCACATTTGCCACAATCTTTAGAAATTCAAATATCAAATACCAGATAAATCACCTTCAGATAAATTCAGAATTGTTTTTTTTTTCTTTTCTTTTCTTTCTTTCTTTCTTATTTTATTTATTTATTTTTTTGAGACAGAGTCTCACTCTGTTGCCCTGGTTCAATTGCCATGGTGTCAGCCTAGCACACAGCAACCTCAAACTCCTAGGCTCCGGTGATCTTCCTTCCTCAGCCTCCTAGGTAGCTGGGACTACAGGCGAGCATCATCATGCCCGGCTGAGTTTTTCTAATTTTGGCAGGAATGGGGTCTCTCTCTTGCTCAGGCTGGTCCTGAACTTCTGAGCTCAAGAGATCCTTCTGCGACAGCCTCCTAGAGTCCTAGAATTACAGTTGTGAGCCACCACACCCAGCCAGAAGTATTTTATGTGTGTGCACTGTTTGAATTTATTTGACAGAAAGAAACGTGCCTGGCCCAGAGTAATTTTCCTTAGTATCAGACTGGACTTGTGTCTGCAAAATACTCCTTATGTGGAGGTATAATAATTATAATATCACTCACAGAATATAGTCTATATCTATAGTTACTTTCTGTCCTTTCTCCAGGACTCCATCATCCTCCAGCTATAGTTAGTTTCTCAGAGTCTTAACATCTCTTTTTTTTATTTTCTGTAACCTTGCCCAATGTCACCAATTTTTTTTTTCAGAATCCTATTTCAAAGTTTCTTCTGCTTCCTGCCAAGGTCTTGATTGACACAGTGGAGAATCTCACTGGAGGAAGGTAGTTCTACAAACATAGACGTCAATTTCAGAAGCGAGGCTGGATTTGGACCTTAGATTTCAGAAGCATGCCATGTAGTGCGAGTCGAAGCCAAAAGAATAATTTTGATTACCCAGGTGGAGCATGTAGAATGGGTAAAAAGGCCAAAGAAGATATAGAAAAGAGACTACACAAGTGTTGTCATGGCACAAGGAGAACTAGTAGGCAATGGTATTTGAATGAAAATGAAGCAGGGGTTTGCAAATGGGATTGAATTGTCAAAAAGTATAAATAATGAAGAAAGAGTAAATGATATGAATGTTAAAAATAATCCTCGGAGCCAGGTGTGATGACTCACGCCTGTAATTCTGGCTACTAGAGAGGTTATGTGAGATGATCACTTGAGCCCAGGAGTTGGAGGATACAGAAAATTATGATTGCACCACCACACTCTAGCTGAAACAACAGACCGAGACCCCCATCTCTAAAAACAAACAGACAAAAAACTAATCATAGGGTCTAATCATAAACACATTCCTGTTTTCATTGCCAGAAGAGTTTCAAGAAAACTAGAAAGCTGGAAAACATGTTTTATTGAATAAAATGGGTCGGAAGTAAAGAATAATAATATTTTACCAGCACAGGTGTTGGGGGAAAGAAGAGAGATAGAGTAGTGAGTTCACAGTAACTAGGAACTAGGGAAAGAGTTTTTGATGGGGAATGAAGGATAATACGATTTTAGGGAACACAATTCATTTTATGAATTTTTAAATTCCGTCTATCAGTGATATTAAAAACTGAAGGAAGTATCTAATTTTTTTCCCTCTTAACCCAGCATATCTTAAGCAAGAAGCCTTTATAAGGGAAAAATACCACAGGCTAAACCCAGCTTCAAATGCTGCAATATTTGACTATAGAACTTCAGAAACCATAAGAATCATTTAAAAATATACCAAAAAAAAAAAAAAAAGAAAGAAAGAAAGAAAAGAAAAGAAAAAACATGCCACTGGCATAAATAACATTCTCTTAATTTGACATAATGAGGTTGACATTTTTTTATCTCATAAAACTGGTCAACAGTCTCACAAATGCATAACAAGTGTTCACAGGCTTCATCTACACACATATGAATTCACAGAGACATGTAAGTAATGCAGGGCTATTCTAAGATGTTACAGAAACACCCGCTGTATTCTGATCAGGCTTCTGTCTAGTCCAGCAGGCATTTTTGTTGCTCTCATCTAGACTGGTGTTGATGCACGGGCAGTCTTGTTCATGTTCTAAATGAGTCAATTGACCAATGTTTATCAACATCTGTGACTTCTTTGTACTAAAATCTCTTGAGACACTTATAGAAAAATGTGGCTGCCCAGGCTCTTTTCCAGACCATCTGAATTAAAATCTCTTTCAGTGGGATTGGGAATCTTCACTTTAATGAGTTTCTTTGTTTATTCTTATGCATAATAAATGCTGAGAAATACTGCCCTAGACTAGACACAAGTGTAGACAACTTGCAGTAACTGGAAACCCGTATGTAATTGGTAGCTGTACCTCTTCTCTAGTAGACCTTGATGTATTTTTGTTTCCTTTGAATAAAAATTCCATTAAATTCTATGAAAGCCTAAGGTAAATGCCAATTATAAATTAATGTCATTAATTGCCACAAGTAAAAATACCCTATTTTCCTGGAAATAGGATGAAAATTAAAAAGGAATTTCTGGTTTTAGAGTTTAAAATCTCTCTCCCTTGTGACTCCTGATTCTTTACTTCATTCTTGCCAGGATAATTAGAACAGTGAGAGGAGACAACACGACCGAAACAACGACTGGTGGAGCAAATGCAAGTTCTTTAATGTATTCACATTACTAGTAGGCATAGGCTTTTTCAAAATTTCCAGATATTCAGGTTACTGGGGGATTTTCTATAGACCACAGATATGAGGACCATGAAGAAAAATGATTAAACAGAATGATTTTAATTATAACTCACAATAGTAAAATGTCTTCAAAACAATAACTCTTTTATTAATGGTGCAACAAACAAATGTCACAGTTAAAAGTTAAATGTTTGTATATCTAAGAATAGTTTAGGTAGCTCAAACTGATGGATGCACTATTAATTTGATTACTTATCTTTTATAGTTGTCAGGGTCCATTTACTTGAATAACACATATGTGCAGAGTGTACTGATTCCAATAAACATATCTGGGGCTTGGATGCCATGTGCAAACCATCTGAACTACTCTTTATAGTTAATGTTAACCAGAAAAACCTCAACAAAATAAAAGCATATCATTCTTACAGTTGGTCATAGTTTATGCATTTTGAAACACATTCTGCCCTTAAATACTTGCATGCCCATTTGTTGAAGATAATGGGAATGGTCTTGGGTAATGAAAGTCAGAATATAACTAAATAGACATGAAGGACTTTATATCAATCTATAAGCATGTATCCTCATTATTGTATTAATATAAAGTGAAAATAATTTGGCTCTCTGTGATCAGTTCTTGTCCTGCCTCTCCAAAATATTTTGCAATATATTGTACATAGAATAGAAGATAATATGAAGAATCAGAACAATGATTACCTCCATCATTGCTGTACTATCTGCTCTGCTCATGTATCATAATTTCAACAAATCACTTATGATTGTATCCAACATGTCTAGAGTGTCAGAAATAAAACTATCAGAGCAAAATCAGTGGTTGCTGAAGCTTGCCACTGGGAGAGATCTCTGGGTGCTAAGTGGCCAAAGCCTTTCTTCCTCCCACTGCTTTTCTACTCCCTTGGAGACAGTGAAAAGTATTCTGTGAAGAGAGAACATGTGCAAAATGGGGCAGAATGTCTCAAGCTATTCACACAAGACAGTATTCTTCCAGCCATATGCCGCACCTCACCTTTTAGGTACCTCTCTCAACTGCCTAACCTGATCACCTTCAAAATAAAGACTAAATTCTCCAGAGAAAAAAGTTCATCACCAGAAATGATACCAGCTCGTGTCATGGCATATAAGAGCAAGAAAGCCTTTATTACATCAGCCACATAACAAAATTTTAACTAGTTCATGCTTTCTACTTACTTATTTTCCAAGCAATGCTGCAACAAATGTTTTTGAATGCTTACTGCATTTCTAGATTTTCCCCATCTGTTATGGTCCTTCTACTTATCTAACTAATTTATTTATACTCTTGTCCTCTCTTTTTATTTCCTCCAAAGTTTTTATTTAATATTACAGACAACTTACAAATTAAAAGTAAGGAGTACCTCATTTTCTTCTGATTAAATTCTGAATATGTAAATACATATATATAAATATATATATATATCCTCTGTCTTTATCTTTTAATGTAAGGTCATTTTTTAAAGCATTACAGTCCAACTAATGTTCAAGCTCAACTGATAGACTATGTGTCAACACTCTGCAAAGAGAATTAAGACCTATGTATTCTACATTAATTATCTGTAACCTAGCACTAAAATATAGAAGGTTTTCTGTTTGAGTTTTCTTTGGGTATTTAAAGGCACTGAGGCTTGCTTAAGTCTTTCAGTCTTCTTTTGTCTAGAAAGCAATGTTTCCCTCAGTGGATGCTAAGAACAAAACATGTTCAACTTAAAAACAGGTCAGGCTCTCATAACAATGTAAAATAGGGAAAGATTGCCCTTAGCTTCCTGTCCCCTTAGGGGCTTGATGTTCTCCTGGCAATTTTTCCTGTGGTCTATAGAAAACTGCTATAAAGAAAGGAGCTAAAATTGATGTACATGGAGGGATAAGTGACCCCACGTAATCAGGTGATTTTTTCTTATAATTTTTTTATTTCAAAATAATAAAGGGGTATAAATATTTTTGTCACATGAATACCTTATAAGTCAGGGTTTGGATATGCTTGCTATCGGAATAGTGTTCATTGTAACCAATAGGTAAGCTTTTATCCTTCAGTCCTCCTCCACACTCCCTCCTTCTTGTATTCCAATGTCCTTTATATCTCTGTGTGCCCATATGCACTCACTGTTTAGCTCCCACTTATTAGTGAGAACATATGGTGTTTGGTTTTCCATTCCTGACATAGCTCATTTAGGAAAATGGTCTCTTGTTCCATCTAGTTGTTGAAAATGACAATATTTCATTACTTTTTATGGCTGAGTAGTATTCCGTGGAATGTATATATCACATTTTCTTTATCCACTTGTGATTTGACGGGTACTTGGGTTGATTACACATCTTTGCTATTGTGAATTGTGATGCAATAAACATTTGGGTGCAGGTGTCATCTATATAATGACCTATTTTCCACTGGGTAGATTCCCAGCAGTGGGATTGCTGGATCAAATGGTAGGTCTACATTTCTTTCTTTCAGGATTCTCTATACTATTTTCCATAGAGGTTGTACTAATTTGCAGTACCACCAAGTACAAGCGTTCCTTTCTCTCTGCATCCATGCCAGCATCTCTTGTTTTTTGACTTCTTAATAATGGCCATTCTGATAGGGCTAAAGTGGTATCTCGTTGTAGTTTTAATTTGCATTTTCCTGATGATTGGTGACGTTGAGCATTTTTTTCATATGTTTATTGGCTATTGGCTATCTTCTTTTCAAAAACTTCTGTTAATGTATTTTTCCCACTTTTTGATGAGGTTGTTTGTTTTTTGCTTGCTGATTTGTTTGAGCTCTTTGTAGATTCTGGATATTAGTACTTCGTTGGATATATAGTTTGTGAATATTTTCTCCCATTCTGTAGTCTGTCTATTCATTCTGTTGATTATTTCCACTGCTGTGCAGAGGCTATTTAGGTAATAAATACCATTTATTTATTTTTCTTGTGCTGTATTTGCCTTTGGGGTCTTAGCCATAAATTCTTTTCTAAGGCAATATCTAAAAGAGTTTTCCTACATTTTCTTCTAAAATTTCTATGTTTTCATGACTTACATTTAAATCTTTTACCCATCTTGAATTAATTTTCATGTATGATGAAGGAGAAGGGTCCTCCTTTTTATACTGCATGTGGCTATCCAATTTTCCTAGCACCATTTGTTGAATACGGCTTCCTTTCCCTAGTGCATATCGTTGTCTACTTTGTGAAGATCAGTTGGTTATAGCTATAGGGGTTTATTTCTGGATTCTCTATTCTGTTCCATTGGTCTATGTCTTCACTTTTAAAACATTGCAATGCTGTTTTGGTTATTGTAGCCTTGTAGTATTATTTGAAGTCAGATAATGTGATGCCAATGCCTCCAGATTTTTTCTTTTTGTTAAGGTTTGCTTTGGCTATTTAGGCTCTTTTGAGGTTCCAGATGAAGCTAAGAATTATATTTTTTTAGCTACTGTGGGTATTATTGAGTCTTTTACTTTAATCTCAACTTGATTGCTATTAGTATATAGAAATGCTACTGATTTGTGTACATTTATTTTG
Organism: Cheirogaleus medius; assembly: GCA_008086735.1. Classification (NCBI taxonomy): domain Eukaryota; kingdom Metazoa; phylum Chordata; class Mammalia; order Primates; family Cheirogaleidae; genus Cheirogaleus; species Cheirogaleus medius. The sequence continues at coordinate 47,152,660 of VBSM01000361.1, forward strand.
TAACCTAAAGCTTTGCTGAATTTATTTATCAGTTCTAAGAGTCTTTTGGTGCACTACTTAGGATTGTCTAGATACAAGTCAGCAAACAGGGATAGTTTGACCTCCTTTTTCCCACTTTGGATACCTTTTATTTCTTTCTCTTGCCTGATTGCTCTGGCTAGGACTTCTAGTACGATATTGAATAGAAGTGGTGACAGTAGGCACACTTGTCTTGCTATAGTTCTTGGGGGGAATGCTTTCAAATGTTCTCCATTCAATATGATGCTGGCTGTGTATTTGTCATATATTGCTTTTATAATTTTTAAGTATGTTCCTTTTATGCCTTGTTTCTTTAGAGTTTTTATCATGAAAGGGTGATGGATTTTATCAAATGCCTTTTCTGCATCTATTGAGATGATCATATGGTCTTTATTTTTGTGTCAGTTTATGTAGTGAATCACATTTACTTATTTGTGCATGTTGAACTTCCTTCACATCCTTTGGATGAAACCCACTTGATTATGGTGAATTATCCTTTTCATGTGCTATTGGATTCAGTTTGCTAGTATATTGTTGAGGATTTGTGCATCTATGTTCATAACTAATATTGGTCTGTAGTTTTCTTTTTTGTTGTCTCCTTTCCTGGCTTTGGTATCAAGGTATCAGGTGACGCTGGCTTTGTAAAATGAGTTAGAGAGAATTCCCTCCTCAGTGTTATGGGAAAAATTCAGAAGGATGGGTACTAGTTCTTCTTAGTAAGTCTGATATAATTTGGCTGTGAATCCATTTGGTCCAGGGCATTATTTTTGTTGGGGGATTTTTTTTCTTAATGCTTTAGTCTTGCTGCTTATTATTGTTTTGTTCAGTATTTCTATTCCTTCCTGAGTCAAGCTTGAGATGTTTTGTGTTGACAGGAATTTATCCATTTCCTCTAGATTTTCTAGTTTGTTAGCACAGGGGTTTTTGTAGTACTCATGGATGGTATTTTATATTTCTGTGGTTTCAATTGTAATGTCCTCCTTTTTAATTTCTGATTGAGCTTTTGGAGTCCTTTGCCTTCAATTTTTGATTAATCTGGCTAATTTACTATTGCTATTTTATATTTTCAAACAACCAGCTTTTTATTTAATTGTTCAGTTTTTTTATTATTTCCACTTAATTTAGTTCTGCTCTGAGATTTGTTATTTGTTTTCTTCTTCTGGCTGTGGGTTTGATTTGTTCTTATTTTTCTAGTTCTTTGAGATATGACATTAGGTTGTTGATTTGTGATCTTTCTGTCTTTTTGATGTAAGCATGTGGGCTATGAACTTTCCCCTTAGGACTGCTTCTCCCATATCCTGTAAAATTTGAAGCTTCATGTCCCCTTTGTCATTTAGTTTGAGTAATCTATTGTTTCTATCTTAATTTCATCATTAACTCAAGGATTGTTAAGCAATAGGTTGTTTAATTTCCATGACTTTGTATAGATTTGAGTGTTTCTCTTGGAATTTATTTCTAGTTGTATTCCACTGTAGTCTGAGAAGATTCATGGTATTTTGGCTTATTTCAATTTGTTGAGACTTGTTTTGTGGCTTAATATATTATCAATCTTAGGAAATATTCCATGTGCTGATGAGAAGAATATATATTCAGTAGTTTTGGGTAGAATGTTCTGTAAATATCTGTGAAGTCCACTTGTTCTACAGTCTCATTTAATTCCAGTGTTTGTTTATACATTTTCAGCTTCAATGATCTCTCCAGTTCTGTAAGTGGGATGTTGAAATCCCTAGCAATTAAAATGCTGCTGTTTATTTCTTTGCTTAGATCTAGTAGACTTTGCTTTATGAATCTGGGAATCCCTATGTTAGTTGCAGATATATGTATGTTTGTTAAGTCTTCTTGTTGAATTGCTCCCTTTACCATTATATAATGACCATTTTTGGCTTTTTGCACCATTGTTAATTTAAAGTCTATTTCACCTGATATGAGAATGGCTATACCTGCTTACTTTTCATTTCCATTTGCATGGAATATTTTTTTCCATTCCTTTATCTTGAGTCTGTGTGAGTCCTTGTGAGTTGTATTTGTTCTTGGACAACAACAAACTTGGGTTGTGGTTTTTCATCCATTAAGCCAGTCTATGTCTTTTATGTGGGGCATTTGTACCATTCACATTGATTATTAGTTTTGATATGGGGGATTTGGTTCTGGTCATCATGTTGGATGATACTTCATTGCTTTGTTTTCCCCCTTGTGCTTTTGTTTATAAGAGCTGTGAACTTTACCTTATTGTGCTATAGATAAGAGATGTATAAAACACTTTTGAGCATTTCCTTTAGGGCAGGTCTAGTAGTGACAAGTTCCCTTAGTGCTTGTTTGTCTGGAAAAGTCTTTATTTCTCCGTCATATGTGAAACTTAGTTTTGTAAGATACAAAATTCTTGTCTGACAGTTGTTCTGTTTAAAACGATTACAAATGGGACACCAAATCCCAGACCCTTGTAAGGTCTCCACTGAGAAGTTTGCTGACAGCCCAGTGGATTTTCCTTTGTAGGTTAGTTGTTGCTTTCATCTTACAGCTTACAGAATTGTCTCCTTCATTTCTACTTTGGCCAGACTGAGACCCCTGTGTCTTGGAGATGTCCTATTTGCTATGAATCTTCCTGTTATTCAATGACTGTCTTATATCTAGTTATGTGAATCTCTGCCAATACCCAGGAAGTTTTCTTCAGTAATTCCCTCAAATAGGTTTTCCATACTTTTTGCTTTTTATTTTCCCTCTGAGATACATATAATTCATATATTGGCTTGTTTCACATACTCTCATATTTATCTCAGTGATTATTCACTCTTCTTTATTCTTTTTTCTGCATCTTTGATTGACTGGCTTAGTTTGAAGGCTTTGTCTTCAAAGCTTTAAGATTTTTTTCTTCTGATTGGTCTAGCCTGTTGTGGAAGCTTTCTGCTGTTTTATGTAATTCATTAAATGATTATTTCAGTTCTTTAAGTTATGTTAGATCCTTTCTTATGCTATCTCTTTAGCAAGTTTTTATTTTATATTTTTCATTCATATCTTGAAGTTTTGTTTGTTTGTTTTGTTTCTTTTTGTTGGTTTTCAACTTTTTCTTCAATCTCACTTATCTGGTTTGCCATTTATATTCTGAATTCCATTTCTAACATTTCAACAATTTCCTTTTTGTCAGAGCCCATAGCTGTGAATCTATTGTGATTATTTGGTGGCATCAGCTTGTTTTTCATGTTGCCAGAATTCTTTTACTGGTTTTTATTTCACTTGAAAGCTCTTCTCTAATTTAGGGCTGATAGGTTTATGGCACACCTGTTCTCCTTTGCTGGGAACTCTCCTACTTAGTGAGAAGAAAGAACAGTCTCTAGATAGCACTTTTGTATCCTACTCCTGATGATTGACCCAGTGGGAGATGGGCAGATGCACTAAGAGCTAGTAATGCAGCTATTCTGTGTTGTCCCATTCTCCTGTGGTCATCACAGTCCAAGCTGGTGCCTGGGAATATTGATTCAGATTGGTTGGTTGGTCCCCAGGCCACTGTTGGAAGCTTGGGCAGGGGTCTTGGCAAGTCTCCCTCCATGGAGGCAGGTGGTGTGACCTTGGCCAGTGACTGGAACCTTGGCCAGTACCTGTGAGGGTTGCAGGACTTTGACTGATGCCTGTGTAGGTCGTGAGACCTCTGCAGGTGGTTGGACCCATCAGAGGGCATTTGATGGTACCTGTGCGGGTTGTGGGATGTAGGTCTGAGCCTGTGTGGTTCACAGGACCTTGGTTGGTGGCTAGACATGCCAGGGAACCTTGGCCAGCACCTGGGCAGGTCACAGGACATAGGCCAGTATCTGGGCAGGTCTTGGGACCTAGGTGGGTTCTGGGACCACAGCTGGTCATAGGGCAGTTTATAGGACACACCTGGGTACTTTGTGGGACTTCAGCCAGTGGTGGGACAGATTGTGAGACCTTCATGGGTGTCTGGGCATTTCACAGGACTGCAGGTGGTGGCAAGGTAAGTCACAGGAACTTCTTGGGTTCCTGTATGGGCTTCAGGACCTTAGCAGTTGCCTGTCAAGGGGCCTTGGCTGGTGCCTGGGCAGGCTAGCTCATTGGGCGGCAGTGGCTGGGCCAGGCAGACATTCCACACCCTGCCAGGGAGTTGTGGTGGCGAGAGCTCTCCCTCCACCCAGGTCTGACTGTACCAGCTGTTGCAGTGCTACTCACGAAACAGCAGTGGCACTATCAAGATGGCAAGATGGTGACAGCAGGTGCTGAGAGCTGGTGACTGCCTGCTGTGCTTGAATCCCTAGGAGACTGCTGGTGGGGGATTTTTGGGGGGTGTGTATGGTACACAGTTATAATGTGCATGGGAATGTCCACTCTCCTCGCTCTTTCCCTGGCCGGGCAGGGGTAATATGGAGGCAGCTGCACGGAGCTAACCTCTCTGGCAGACTGGGAATTATAAATCTGAAGGCGCAGAATGAGGTGTGTTGGAGTGATCTGAGGCCAGAAACTGACAGGACCTCACTGTGCCCACTTTCTGGTGCAATGCTGCTGCACAGTCTCCAAGCAGCTCCCTGATCAATTTAGAGGTCTGCTGTGGTGGGGAAGCCCATTCACAGCTCAGGTTACAGTGTCCCCTGGGAGAGTGTTAAGTCCTGGGGATCTCTCTCTTAACTTTTCCGCATGTGTGGACGCTACCCTTGGTTCCTCCTGATCCTGCCAAGTGGTTCACCTCACCTCTCTCTCCCCACTTTGGGTGTCTCTAATCTATACTCTGATGATTTACAATGCTCTGTACGAGAGTGTTCCTCTACCTGCAACCTTTGATCCTTTCCTTGAGAGCGGAGAGTGCAGGCTGCTTCTAGTCTGCCACCTTGCCACCTCCCAGGTGATTTTATTATTCTGTAATAATTTGTTATCTTTAGGATTTTTGTAGCCTAAATTATTGCTAATAAGAGGACAGTTCTTATTTTTACTTTGGAATGAAATATTCCTCTCTTCATAAACTCTGACTCTGCTAGTGAACTAGATTTGCCCCTTTTCTTGCTAGGTGGGAAGCCTCTTTATTCATAGTATGTGTTTTCAATTCCATTTGTACTCAAAAGTAGGTGATATTTCACTGCATTCTTGAGTTATGATCCTACTTGTAGCTACAAGATGAACAGAAATATCCATAGTCTTGCTGTGACTTAGTGCATCCTTCCTAGTTTAGAGAAAATCTGTAGAAAATTCTGGAAAAACTGTCATGCCAGAATAAATTTGTTTTCTAAAAAATACATTGCTCTCTTTTCTGCAAAGCAATCTTTTTTTCAGGGCTACATGTTTCTATCTAATGTAGGTAAAGTTAACATTTTCAGAACAGACCAATTTATAGATTCATAGATCCATCTCTTCTCTATAGCCTCATTGCTTCTTCCATGGAGTAAAATGTTCTAAAATGTGTTTATAAATCAAAATTTAGGGATTAGACTCAGAACAAGAGAAAGACAGTATTTTAAAGTGTATTTTTTGTGTTAAACAGCCACATATTTGTATCTGTAAGAATGGACATCTTTTAATAAACTAATCTCTGGAATAAACCCTAAATACAGATATTTCACACATATTAATGTAATTTACTTATACTTTGGTTGCATATCTTAAAATGCTTATTTTACTAAGAAGAAATATTATGAAAAACTAAAATTAAATTTAATTTTACTATTCAACTCTTTTTATTCTGTTTAGTTATTTATTTTGTATGCTTCAGGATATAATAGATTGCTCAAGTAATACCTGCTCTATAACAGCACCTGTAAAGAAGTCGAGATAGTTTCTAAAACAAAGAGTTTATAAAGATCTTCCTTTTAAAGAACTCTTAATTTCTATTCTTGAATGTCCATTTAGGAATAATCTTTTAGGAATCAAGATGCTGGAAAACTTTTTTTACATGATGTCACTACCTGTTTTGGAGGAGCAATTTAAAATCAGCATTGTTTCTTGAAGCAGTTATTAGGTTTTGAAACTATTAATTATTTAATAAGAAATGTACATTTTTATGGTGCCATAGGACACCTACAGGAGACATAATCTCTATTCTAACAAGATATATTTTTAATTCAAAGAAGATAAATAGTGACTTAAAAGATAATGTATACATTATAAAAAATTTCGAAGTGCTAAAGTGGTTCTCCAACATGATTCATTTTTGTGAGGTCATAATAAATATATCATAAAATATATTAAATACAAATAATTAAAAAGTAGTGACATATCTCTTGCAATTTATAATTAGTGGCCTTAAATTTGGAATAATATTTGTGATTCACACCTGTAAGAAAATGGACAATATTAAAATACTGCTACAAACTGATGCTAAAATATACTCCATTAGTGTGAAAAATTTTCAGTGTTCTAACAATAGTAATTCTTTCATTACTTCCTGACAATTTCAGTTCAATGAAGTATCTCATATGTAAAAGAAATTCCACTCTTAAATGCAAGCTAGATGCTTGGTCAGCCCACTTCTCTTGAATCTGATTCAAGCTCCAGGAATAATTGTAAACTTCACCTTTCACATGAAGTCTTCCTTGATTTCTCCACTTCTTATCAACTTCTGTTTTATCCAGAGTCCATAGTGTTAACATTTGTATATCTTCCTTTAGCCTTAATTTTATGTCAAGCAGTGTTAGATGTAAATATACAACCTAGTATGCAAACCAGGTTTTAAAACTAGTTTACAACCTAGTTAACACAGTTTGTGAAGGTAAATACTCCATCTCATATTTCAGTAGACTCCACATTTTCTAGTGTCATTTTGTAATATCCTTATTTGATTAGCAAGGACATTTCAGTTGTAACCTAGACGTTTCAATATCAGCAGTGAAAGTATTATTTATTTTTTTACATTAGAGTTTGTATTCCTGGGCCTTATATATTCTAAAAAAATACAGAATAAATTATATCCTTCTTTTAAATAGCAATAATTATTATCTATAAAGATAGCTATCAAATTATTTCTAGGCTTCCTATTTTCCAGGAAAAAATTCTTAATTTTCTTGAATTCCCCCTTTTCTGATTTTTTGACCATCATTCTATTCCAAAACATTTTAATTATTTCAATTCTCTCATAAAATATGTCTGGGATAACTGAACATACATTAAAAATACGGTTGCCAAGAATTATGAAGGGTGAGATTTCACCTTAATTGCAAGCTAAAAAGTTAGCCTGCCATAGCATCATGGATGATGACAGAAGACATGAGCCTCCTATTTCAGAGCCAATGGACTTTATTCTTCACTACAGAGTGGGCAATAAGAGCTTTATATTTTTGTCAATCCTGCTTGCTCTCAAAATCAAATAAGGGTGATGGCAAGTGGCCCAAGTGGGTGCTAAGTGGGCAGTGGTTTCTGTTACAGCTGAGGAACACCAAACCTAGAATCACCGATTTTTATATTGGGCTTCAAGCAAATTCTTCACTGGAAAGAGACATCCTTATTATATTTGACAGAGAACAAACTTTCCCTCTGCACCAGAAGACACTGTCTGTACCTACCAAGACTCTTTGCTGTGAAACATCCTTGAAAAGATAGTTCAGAAAAAAATCCGTCAGTCATTTTGCCCTCAAGATAAGCAGACATGTGAAATCTCTCTTAACAGTGGTCTCATTAATTTAGAGCATAATGAAATTATGGATACCTTTTAAAATATGAATTAAGTGATGATAATTTTCATACAGGAGATATGCTCCCACATGTTTGTGTAATACGGTATCCAATTTTGATTCTTAATTTATCCCCTTGCTCTTCCTTACATATTACAGTGTCAATTGATATACCAATACAATAATAGTTTGCCTATTTTTTGGCTATAAAAACAGAAATTCAGAAATTCTATTTGGTTTGCATATAAACCCAATAGAATGATTTCCCATAGATTCATACAATTATATAATGCTACACAGGATCAGTTTTCCAAGAAGCTCTGTCCTAGTTAGAGTAACAGGAGCATAGGGCTTGTTTTCCAGCATGTATCACACCAGTCAAGAGTCAACAAAAAATATAATTAACCCTGTAGCACTGGGGAAAATAGTGTGTACTCTCTAACCAGAAGCTTTCATCGGACCACAGTAGGACATTTGATTCATCACAGGGGAATAATTTCGTTTTTTAAATTTTTTACAATGATTATATATCATTTTCATTATTTATTTTCCTTTCATCATCTCAATGTCTTCAGAACCATGGCAGCACACAGAATATTTTAACACTTATAAATAATAACAATAAATTATATTCATAATAATTTTACATTTAAGCTCTTAAATCATCATATAGGTTATTAGAAAGTTATAGGAAAGAAAAACATATGTCCCTAAGGTGTTAAATAGCCTGTTCCAAAGCAAGGATATTTCTCATTTGGAATAGTTAAAGCAATATTTTATGTCTCAAAAAGTTTCACAATATGCTTTGGATTTGATTGCTTTGTCAAATGTCTCCAATCTTGTGAAATATTCCCTGATATTTAATTAACTGAAACCTTCTTCTCTTCAGATGTAACCTCAATTGTAATTAGAAATGCATGTGTCAACATTTCTAATTAATGGTGGTAATTAATATTTATTGAGGGTGCACAGGGCAGGTGGTGATGTTCTAGACCCTTGAGTAGCATGAGCAGAATTTCAGAGAAAAAAACATTATGGCTGTGTATACATGGCAAAGCACAGTCTAAGGTTTAGAAATTAAAGGATGAAGAGTCAGTTTAGTGATTGTCATGTTACTCCAAATATGTCATGATTTGACAATGGAGAAACAAGCCAGGATGAAAATGACATGGCCAACATTTTTTGGATTCTGTTTTTACCCCTCAAATCTGTTATTCATGTCTTGCAACTTGATTATCTAAAGACAAGAACTAATTAAGATTTATAACAAATTCATTGAGGCAACTGCTTGGAAAAGTCAATGAAGATTTTGGAAAAATCAACTACAAACAGAAGTATTTGTTTGAGAAATCAACAAACAGTGTGGATTTAGAAACTGTTGAATTTAGTAAGCTTTAATGGCAAAGTATAGGTTCAATAATGGTATGTTTGTACTTAATCTTAATATCCTGTGATCATTATCTGACATTTCAAACTGGAGAATATGAAGTACTTTGAGAATTCTTGCATGAGAAATTCTTCTGTTGTTCTATAGTTTCATTAAAAATTTGAATGGAAAATCAGAACAAAACAGAGCCAAAAGCAATAATTATTAACATAAACCAGAGAATTAATATTAAAAACAAAATTTCATGATAAAGTAGGACTAAATCCAACAAGATAAATTGGAATAAAACAAGGTACAACATTGTATTTAGGTCTAAAAATCAAACGAGCAGTATTGTACATCAAAACAAGTTTAACTTAATCATTTAGTATATATTCTAAAAGCATAAAAGTTCTTAAAACTATAAGAGAATGGTTTTATATACTCTATAATTAAAAGGGATAGAAATCAAAATGATAGTATTTAAATGGCACTGAAATCAGGTTAATTAAAGAAAATATAAACTTGACCACTTTAACGTTATATACACAATATATATTACATATACAATGCAAATATATATACAAATACTTTATTATAAGAACTATAAAGGCAAGTGACAAATAGCAAAAACTATGAAAATGTGAAATACCAGAGGTCATCCTTAAAAAATACTATTGTTTATTCTAAAAAAAAAAAAAAAACACTGAAATAGGAAAAATAAACCAATGGAATTTATGAGTAATTAATGAAAGAAAAACATATACAAAACCAAGAGCATATAAAAATGCACTTACATGCATTTAAATTGATAAAATGAGAAAACAAAATTAAAATAGCAAGGAATGTTTTTTTTTTTTTACCTATTATATTAGTACAGGTTAAAATGCTCAAAATATTGTTTTTAAGTGTTGAGGACTTGCTGTGCTCATATGCTGTTGATGGGAGGCTGAAAACTGGTACCATCTTTCTGGATGGACATTTGACTCTATGTATCAATTCCACTTCTAGAAGTTTGTCTGAGGACATAACAAGCAACTGGACAAAGATGAAATGACAAAGATGGGAGAAGTGTATTTAATACCAAAAACCTAAAAACAATCCAAATATAAGTCAAATTGCAAATTTGTTGAATAAAGTATGAAGTATGCATTCATTGGAATAAGATGAAACCATATTAAATGTTTACAAAATAATGCATAGGTATGAAATGATGAGAATAATGCATTAAATATGAAAAACATATTACAGAGGAATATATATAGTGTAACCTAAGCAGTATTTTTCAAAGCATGTTAATGAAATATTACTTCCACAAAAAATGAATTATGTAATCTGTAAAATCAAATTGTTTGGGAAGTGATGCATATTTTGTCAAATTTTTAGTGATATACAAGATACATGAGTATATTACAGGCTGTGAAAAATCTGGCCACAAAACAATTCTGTTTAGCCCTAATTGCTTGCTAAAATTATTTTATGTTTTTTTTTGCATAATTCCTTGGAATATGTCTGGTCTACTACTCCATATTTCACTTTGGAAGACGTTGCTATACATGCATAGAAATTATAGTCTGTCGCGAGAGATACCAAATTACCAATGGCCACCCTGTAGAATGGGAAATTTATAAATTTTAATGTTCTAGTTTATACATGTTCCATATTATACCACACTTGATTTTTTAACTTGGGCAATCAGAAAAAATAAAAGTTTTATAGGGAATAAGAATGTGAAAATGAGCATAAGTGCAGACTTCTGGTTTAAATAGTGCCTTTCATACAGCCTTGTAGACTTTCCATTTAAATATCTAATAAATTTTTTTAAAAAATTGCCAACTCATGAAACAGGTGAAACTGCACCTTATAGACAAATTATAAAAATAATCTTTAGAGTATTTACCCTAACCATAAAGTCAGTGAAGCTGAATTGAGAAAATATACCTATGTTTCATTTTATGAAATATAACAGCACTGTCAGCCTCAAAAAAGGTGTGCATTCTGTCCTATTGCATACTTCTGTCCCAGAGTCTCAATGATCCTGTACTGCACCCATCTCCTACATTTTTAAAATTCATCTGGACACTGCAAATTCCTGGAAATAAAGTCATAAATGAAGTTGGATAGTGGTACTTGCATCCAGTCTAAAGTGTTGTTTCCACAAGTAAAGTATGGTAGTCCAAAAAGGGAAGGTCAAAAGTTTGGGCAGGGCATTGTATGAATTAAGAATTATCATGAGTAACATTAGTTCAGAGAATCCAAGAACCAAATACTGAGGATAGTAGAGAAGATAAACTCAGTTTAGCAGAGGCACAGGATAAACTCCTAAGTAAACTTGTTGCTAAATGAATCTACCATGCCACATTTCTCCCACTAGTACTTAACCAAAAAAGACACTGAGCAAGGTGAAGAAAGGATAGCCATATCACTTTCATTTATAGAATTCGGGGCCTATGAATGGAAAAATAAGCAAACATGGAGCCTTTGAAAAGGAAAAGGAGAACATCATTTTTACATTTCTTCCACTTACTCTTTAGGATAGTGTAGGAATTATAAGAAAATTTGAGAACTATTTGGCAATATGAGGTGAGGAAAACGGGGTATAATAAAAAAAGAAGGATGAGGTGCATGTACCAAAATTTATGCCTCAACTATAGCAAGATAAATTGAAATACATGAAAATGAATTTGGTTAAGATGAGGTGGAATTGCCAGAAAGTTCAAATTATAAAAGTTAGAGACTGCATTGGACATGGTAAAGGGCATAAACAACATTGCGCATGTTCATTAATTAAACACATAGACCAAGACTCTAATGTGTAAGAGGCCCTATTCTGAATGTTGAGGACACAGGATAAACATGAAGAAGTCTGCTGAAAACTATGATGTTGCAGAAATGAAGATCTTCTAAAATATAGAGGAAAACCACAGAGGTGACAACTCAAAGGCAAATGATAGATATGTAACCAAAAAAGAGTGAACCAAAATGAGAAAGATAGCTCTTTAAATGACGGGAAGAGGGAGTTGGGGGTGGATGTGAACTTATTGTCTCAGAAGTAGAGACAGTTATCTAATAAGCAATTGAGCTATATTTTCCATGTATTAAAAATAATAATATTAGACAGAAAAACATACCATGCTCACGGATCGGCAGAATCAACATTGTTAAAATGTCCATACTACTCAAAGTGATCTACAGATTCAGTTCAATCCCTATTAAATACCAACATCATTCTTTGCAGATCTAGAAAAAATAATTCTATGCTTTGTATGGAACCACAGAAGATCCCATATAGCCAAAGCAACATTAAGCAAAAAGAACAAATTGGGAAGCATCAATTTACCAGACTTCAAAGTATGCTACAAGGCTATAAACCTTTTAAACAAAACATTTTACTGACACAAGAACAGAGACATAGACTAATGAATGAATCAGAACAGAGAACCCAGATGTAGAACCATCCTCATACGGCCATCTGATCTTTGACAAAACAGACAAAAACATTCACTTGGGAAAAGAATCCCTATTCAATAAATGGTGTTGGGAAAATTGGATAGCCACATGAAGAAGACTGAAACAGGTCTGCACCTCTCACCACTCACAAAAGTTAACTCATGATGGATAACAAACTTAAACCTAAGGCACAAAACTATACGAATTCTGGAATAAGAGGTTGGAAAAACTCTTATCGACATGAGCCTAAGCAAAGAATTTATGAAGAAGACCCTAAAAGCATTCACAGCATCAACAAAAATAAATAAATGGGACCTGATCAAATTAAAAAGCTTCTGCACACCCAGAGAAACAATCATTAGAGTGAATAGACAACCAACAGAATGAGAGAAAATATTTGCATACTATACATCTGATAAAAAGTCTGATAACTAGAATCTATAAAGAACTCAAATCAGCAATAAAAAAATTAAACAATCCCATTAAAAAGTGGGCAAAAGATATGAACAGAAACTTTTCAAAAGAAGATAGACTAATGGCCAACAAACATGAAAAAATGCTCAACATCTCTAATCATCAGGAAAATGCAAATCAAAACAACAATGACACAATGAGATATCACTTAACTTTTTTGGTAAAAGAATGGATTTTATCAAGGCCGGGCATGGTGGCTCATGCCTGTAATCCTAGCACTCTGGGAGGCTGAGGCGGGAAGATCACTCAAGGTCAAAATCGGCCTGAGCAAGAGCGAGACCCCATCTCTACTAAAAATAGAAAGAAATTAATT
>VBSM01000361.1:47165981-47236953 GCA_008086735.1 Cheirogaleus medius
ACATGAGTGGATTAATAAAATATGGTATATGTATACCAGGGAGTATTACTCAGCCATAAAAAAGTATTACCTTTTGTAATAACCTGGATAGAAGTGGAGACCTTTCTTCTAAGTGAAGTATCATAAGAATGGAAAAATAAATACTACATGTACTCCACATTAAATTGGTACTAATTGATCAACACTTATGTGCACATATGGAAATAACATTCATCGGAAATCAAGCAGGTGGAGAGGAAGGGATGGGTAAATTTACACCTAATGGGTACAAGGCACACTATCTGGGGGATGGGAACACTTATAACTTTGACTCAAATGGTACAATAGCAATTTATGCAACCAAAATTTTTGTACTCCCATAATATTCTCAAATAAAGGATTAAAAAATAAAATAAAATAATAATAATAAAAACAGGGGTTTAAAATACCACCAGAAAAAATGCCAAAAAAGATACATTCTAAAAAATTAAAATGCAAGGATGATGAAATGCATTATGAATATTATATATTGGCATACTACATGCATTACCTCAAATTCTAGGTTATATCAAGACAATCAATTAACCTATTCTATAAGACATGAAACAAAAAGAGAATTCACAAAAAGAGAAAGTAGTTTACAAAATATCACTATTTGTAAATTTTTTATTTCTTCTCCTGGGAAAAGAAGAATCAACTGGAAAACAAAATTTAATAAGAAAACTAATTAAAGTGGCTAGTTACCATATAAATATATATTGTCTAAAGTTTTCTTAATTTTCTTATAAACCAGCAATAATCTGTGATAAAAATTTTTGGCAAGAAATTTATATCCACAATTATAACAATATAAATACTTATACTAAATTCATTTTTTTAATATACTACTATTTATCAGAAATATGTAATGATAATGAAAAGTTTGAGTTAATTAATACATCAGAAATATTGTTGAGCTCCAAATAGCCATTTATGAAAGACGTATGACAACATAGACCAATATTACACTAAGAAAAATGCAGAAACATATCACATGTTTTTTCTGTTTTGTCATATAAATATATAAAACATATGTTCATAGTTAAAATAAAAATCTTTGCTATCTTGGATGATGAGATTAAAGGCCATTTTTATATTTCTTAATGATTATGTTCTACTTTCAAAAAATGTGTTATTTTAAAGATAAATTTTATAACTCTAGAGATTGAAGAGCTGTAACATGGGGTGAAGTAGCTGTAAAAACATTCTTGTTTTAACTAAGGAGTAGCCAACAATCAGTTAATACCAAATAGTCTATTGTGGTCCTTTTAAAACTAATATAATACTTTAATAGAGAAATAATTGTGGTGATCATAAAAAGTAATAACTCCAGTTACTCTGGTTGCAGTATTATAGAGTGCGATAGCACGGATGTTACAGGATCAGAATCATTTTGGCAAATGAACTGCATGTTCGCCAAAAGCCTAGATGGATAACAAAGCATATGGCAACTAAGTTCATAGAGGAATAACTGATGAAACTGTATAATATTTACCAAAAAAAAAAAATCAAGAAATCTTAAAAAAAATGTTGGAAAAATTTAAAGAATAAAAGTTCAGAGATGGAAAAAAGTGGTGTGGTTTTACCTTTGTATTAGTCAGGATTCTCCAGAGAAATAGAGCCTGTGAACCAGAAGTGCCAAAACCAGGAGAAGATTGATGTCCCAACTCAAGCAGCCAGGCAAGGGCGAATCCTCCCTTCCTTCTTTTCTTTTCTTTTTTTGCTATTCAGGTCCTCTACAGATTTGGTGATGCCCACCCACACTGTAGAGAACCACCTGCTTTATTCAGTTCCTCTGTCCAAATACTATTCTTTTCCAGAAACACCCTCACAGACCCATAAATAATGTTTAACCAGATATCTGGGCATCCAGTCAGTTGAAACATAAAATGAACTATCAGAGCCTATATTTTCTTTTTTTTTCCTTTTGGTATTTACCTATATTTTGCCTAGATTTTTCTCTAGGTGTCAACTAAAATAATGATGACAAGTATCAGGGTTTAAAAGCAAGGTTTGGAATGATATAATCAGAAAGACAAAAATATCAACAATCTGCATGTCTAGCACAGTTCTCTCCGAGACATAGGGAAAATTGAAGTAGAAAAAATATCGTCTTGATCTATAGCATGGTGATGTCTCTGTATGTAGTTATTAATTTATCATATGCTAAGTAATTTCAGATTTAGGCATAAATCTTTTCAAGTATAATTCAGCTGTTTGTGTATCCTTAAACAAATCTAAATCTCCCATATAACGAAATATCAAACTAAGAAGCAATTCCAATTCTAGATTGTTTGTGTTAGGATATGGGGGTTTTATAAGGTTTTAGCTTAATAACACATATACTCCTTTGTATAAATTCAACACTTTATCCTTGTTTCCACTTCTTTCTTGTGTATCTTAATACCTGTTCTTGTATGACATTAGAGAGAGATCAAAATCTTTGCTTTTATGAACTACTGCAATAAAATCTAATCAATTGTAGGTTTCCCCAGTCTATAACCATGAAGAGTTTAAATTTGCTATAATTTTGTGAGCCTTTTATTCTTGAACTATATAACTTGTTTAGTGGACCACTCACTAACAGAAAATTGTCTTTTGAACATACAAAGAAAACATAAATCAAGAACATATAAATCTATCCCAATAACATATAATCTAGCTCCCTACCCTTGGTCCTTTCCCTTCTCTTTTTATACCTGACTCTGCTATGTACCATGAGGATTCCTTACACATGCCTATGGAACTGACACTGTGAACGCCCAAGCTCTATACACGTGCTTCTATAAATAGCCACCCAGTGACCATCCTGGAACCTCTGATCTAACACTTCAATGCAGTAACAAGATACAAACACCTGGAAGATGGCTCCAGTTGCTCCTTTTAGAGTAGGAGTGTGGTTGCAGACAGATGTGAGATCTGAAGGAATACAGCTTGATTTCAAAGACTGACGCAAGGCATAGTTTAAAGGCAGACCAGAGCAGGCGATCTGGAAAATATGCAGCCCACGTCATGTCTGGTGTCCAAGTTTTTTAGTATGTGGGCATTACTTTTTGTGAAAATCATGTAACATTTTGGACCAAGAACTTAGGGTTTATTTAAAAATATTTTTCTATCTATTAATAGAAGTGATTTTAAAAATACACACTTTTTGAAGTACATGCAAATTACTATTACAATTTTATAGTTCTTTGCAAATAATTCTTTGAGAGCAAAAAGGAAAATTCCCTTTAGCATAAAGCAGTAATAATCAGTGAGATACATCTCATTTTAAGCTTGAGAGTAGTTCGAAAGCTTCCCTTCTTTAGTTTAAGTAACTTAGAAAAACTCTAAAATCCAAACTTCTTTCAGTCTGAGTTTCATATTCCATAAACACACTGGTATATAATGTATTTCACATTTATAACATCAGATACTCCTCAAACCTTACCATGGTATGCATGAATACACTTTTAATCTAAAATTTGTAGTTAGATATTAAAATATAAGAATCAGGGATCAGTTTGGTGAGGAAATAAATCGTTTTTCATATAAGAACAAAAAGAGAATACCAAAAACTAAATAGGTTATTTTAATTCTGAGCTCAACATTTATCATTTCTTTCCTAGACCTTTAGAATAAAAAACATACACATCTAAATCTGAATATTAACATTCAGTAAATATTTAAATTAGTACTGAAGATAGGATATTCTGCAAGCACAATAGAGTGTGCTCACTCATTCATAACTTGTTTCAGTTCTTTGCTTTGTGTCTAAACTGATTTCTTTAACTCTTAATATATTTACCATAAATGAAAAACTTTGTTAAATAATTTTGTTTTTCTACAGGGCTGAAATTAATTTCAGTCTGCCACAAGGAATATTAAAGTGTTTTAGACTTTTTAAAAAAAAAAACCTGTAAAGCATAATGCTAATCACAAGTTTAACTGAATCAAAATACAAGGCAACTACTTTCATAATGTATTCAATCCCTAATTGAAATTCAACATCATTTAGAAATTAAAATTTTTAGATACCATAATTGCTTAAATAACCTTTTGTGCATTATATGTTAAATATTTGACTGCATTAAAAAGTATTTAACTACTTGTTGTTAAATCACTTAGACACACTCTCAGCAAATAGTTTCATAAACCAAATAAGACAATGTTGCAATATAATGAACCAGCAAGTAAAATCATCAAAATTTTGCAAGCATTATCATTCACCCATTTCAAAAAGTTAATAACTCAAATACTTTGGTTGATACTTTAAATCTTCCCCACCTGTCTCTCTCAAGAATTGAGTTCCTGTTACAAGTCTCTCCATATACAGGAGACCTTTAATCTAAAAAATATTTGCCATTGAGTCACTTTGTGCCTGATTTTTGCTCTAACTATATGCATGATGCTGCCTTTGGAAATAGTTATGGCCTTGAGTCCTCAAGGGTCAAGTGCATGGCTGAGAGTTGTTCCTTGCAAGTGTGTTAGCCATATTGGTGTGGGATTAGAAGAGGTTCTTTTCACAGTATCATGTTACACATACATTCTGAACATGTTATTTTTTAATAAACTATTTATTTTAGAACAGTTTCAGATTTACAGAAAAAATTACAAAGATATTACAGATAGTTCCCATATGCCTTACACCCAATTTCCCCTATTTTTAATAATCTTATATTAGCATAGTCCATTTGCTACAATTAATGACTAATTTTGAAACATTATTAAAGTAAAAACTTTGTTCAGATTTCCCTATTTTTACCTAATATCCTTTTTTTTTTCTCTCATGATTTTATCAAGGATACGACATGATATTGCATGTCTCTTAGGTTCCTCTTGGCTGTGACAATTTTTCAGACTTTTGTTTGTTTTTGATGCCCTTAACTGTTTTGAGAAGTAATGATCAAGTATTTTATAGAATGTCTCAATTGGGATTTGTATTGTGGTTTTCTCATGATTAGATTGGAATTGTGTGTTTTGTGGGAGGAAAACCACAGCAATCAATTGCTATTTTCACCGCATCATACAAGGGTACATACTATCAACATGACTTACCTATCACTGTTTAGGTAACTTTATCATCTGGCTGAGATGGTGTTTGTCAGGTTTCTTCACTGTAAAGTTATTCTCTTTGCCCATTTTCATACTGTATTCTTTGGAAGGAAGTCACTTTCCACAACCCGCACTTAAGAAGTAGAGATTTATATCCCACCTCCTTAAGGGTAGACTATCTATATAAGTTATTTGGAATTCTGTGCAGATTTGTCTCTCATCTCCATTCATGTATTTATTCAATCATTTATTATATCACTAGAGATTCATGGATATTTATTTAAACTCTGGCTTAGTACTTGCTACTACTTTACTTATTTTTCAAATTATTCTAGCTGTGGCCTTTGGGAACTCTTTCAGTTGGATTTTGTGTCACTTTCACATAGCTCCATCAATGTGCTATTGGGTTTTGTTTTGTTTGTTTTTAGCACTTTCTTACTTTCTGGCACTATAAGATTCTTAAATTCTGTCTTGTATATTTTCTGCCTCATCCTGGGATCAGGAGATCTGATTTCTTTTATTGGAAAATGACATGAGAAACCAAAATCTAGGAGCTAAGTGTGCACATTACTACTGGGATATCATTGCCTCTAGGCCCTCTCAGCTGACAGAGCAAGGAAATATATGTGTGCATATTAGCCTCTCTACACACACATATCTATAAATATTATGTGACCACCCACATCTATATTAAGCAGATATAATGATGTCTCCAATGCATTCATTACCACATGAATAATTAATTTGTGCCTCCTTCCCTGGCTTATCTGTACATTCTCACTACATCAGTGGGAGAAACCTGGCCCCCATCACCATCAACTGCTGTACATTTTCTTAATTGTTCAATTCCAGTCTACATGTATGATAGTATCAGAATTAATAACCTCTACACCCAGGAAAACAGGTTTACTGTTTCTCACAACTAGAGTACAGTGCATATACGCAGTTCTTTTTGCCTTTTACCCTCCACCTCCGTTCTCTGATTAGTCCAAGAAAAGTCATTGATTTTCAGTTCAGTTTTTACTTGTTTAATGGACAAGAATTACAATATCCAAGCTTTCTACATATTGGAGCTGAAAAGGCTATGCTATTTTTTATAGTTATGTTTATTTAATTTCACACAGAAACAAATGTTACACAGAATGAGAGCTTTAAAGTTAAGTTGTCTTGGAGTATGTGCATTTAACTAACATCTGTCTCAAGGTAAAGAGAAGGAAGCTAAAGTATGCAATTTTAGGTACACACGAGTTGCTAGGAGAAGATTTTTTGAGTAGTCGATAGCAGGCCTGGAAATTATTATTTTTTTTTTTGAGCTTGATAGTGGACCAAAAAGTTTTGAACATATTGATTATTGATTCAATTTTTTAATAAGTAAATTATTCATTATAATTTAAATGTTTAGTTACTATTCATATCTATTGAACAGAGATAAAAGTTTCCTGTAAACTTGTTTCTTTTTTATTCTTTTTATATTGAAGAAGGTTACTTGAAAAGATGATCCTATTTGCTGATCAGAGGGTATAGTTTTCATAAAAGTATTCTGCTTTGAGAGAAAAATATTTTTATGACTTCAGGACTCAGGATTAAAGGTAGAAAGCTAAGGCTTCCAGGCCTTCAAAAAGAGGAAGGTCAGACTTTATTTGAAGCCATTCATGTTTAATAATTCAAACTAAGTAGCCATATAAAATACAAAAGATGCGCTATGCTTTGGATAAAACCACATTGTAAAATACAGAAATTATATATGAAGATAGAACATCATATATAGAATATTTCTTAATAGTAAATATTCTCCATATATGTGCATGAGTATGTATTTAATTGAATTTAATCCTGTGCCTCAAATTTAAAGACAATTTAGAATGATTTTAAATATGCACTATGTTCATATTTCATTATAACAAAATTTCTGGTTTGTAAGCAGAAACAGACACTTTCCAGCACCATGATACTGATGGATACGTGGTTACTGAATTCTGACCAGCTAAAGGAAAAATGCACACAAAATACTTAATAACCTTATCTTTCATGGCCAGTTTCAAAATTTATTAGTGTGCCTAAATTCTGTAATCTATTTCAAAAATCTTAAAAAAACTAAGCAGTGTAAACTTTAGGAATATTTTAGTCACATTGATTCTGCCATGATCAGGTATACAAACCTCTGAATGTAGAACACTCCAAAAATGCCTGCAGGGAATGTAATAACCTAAATTTCTCATCTCGATGTGGTTTTAATTTTTTAATCTCTTTCAGTTTTACTCAGTCTATAAACACTAGCCTTTCAATTTCATGATGAGAACACCAGGCCTTTTATTATTACTGCCAGAGTATTTGAGGTAAAGTGTAATAGAATTGAATGTTTTAAAAATATTTGATAAAATCAAATGTGTTTTTAAAGATTATGAAAGGTCTAGCTGAGTTCAAAGTTCAGACTTTGGTGATAACATATACTGCTTCAGAGTGAAAATAATAGGCTTTCATTTATGGAGGTATAAGTAGTTTCATTCTTTTCAAACATATTTCTATTTAACTTAGAAAAGTAGGAAACAGAGAGTCAGAGAGATAGGTGAAAGTTTTCTCAAAATGTAACATAAGAAATTTGGTCTTTAGTGCAGTTTATGAAAAAGTTGAGATTTTTGTCTTTTTTTTTTTTCTTCAGGGAATTTAGCTTTAAGTTAAAAGCCCTTTCACTGGTGAAAATTGATTTTTTTCTTAATCTAGAGGAAACGAAATATGTGTAGCCCAGCAGAGGAGGGAGAAGAGGTCAAGGGGTAAACAGTTTGATGCGGCACATCTTGAGCTCAATCCTGGGCATGTGATCTCTCGCACTTATGTCCTCCCAACAGGGAGAATCCAGCAGTGGTTTAGGCTTAAAATGCTTGAGAAAAACTTCAAACAAATGTCTGAGAGAGTCCCTAGAACATTAGAGTTTTCTGTCACAGTCTTTGCTGTTCAATTATTTTTCTTTTCAACAGAACAGAAGTATACTGGCAACATAGCTTAAAGTTCCTTTAAGGTATCTCTTTCTTGATGGAGTGAGTGGTCTTTAATTAAGTTCTGTAGGTGATCAAGTCACACTTTTGCATTTAAGAAGACACCAAAGACCAAGTGGAGAAAACTTCCCTTTCATGCATTTTATTCTCATTCAAAGATTAACATGGGCACTACATTTTATAAACTCTACATAGCCCTTAGTAGCTAAAAGTTAATATTTCAAATCAGGTGCTTTGAGATTCCATACATATGACTTAAGAATAAAGTCCTTCTCCACATTTTCCATATTAAGAAGTGAATTATGGGTACCATTTCTAAAATTTAGTGTTTATAAATAGGTTGAAGATTTATCCTCTTTGTTTTTCTCCAATATGTTGCCATGCTACTATTGTGTTATAATTCCATAATTCCAGAAGTATCAAAAATTAGTCATAATTCTAAAATTGAAGTGGCATTCACGTTGATTAGAAATATTATTTGATTTTGTTAAAATACTCATGCTCATCCTAATTATTGTCTTTTTCCACTTTAATTCATTGAAGTTAGTATTTTCCAGAAAAAAAGAAAGAGTTCTACCCTTTATCTCCTGACTACAAACAAACAAACAAACAAATCAAACAATAAACAATTCTTTTAGGTGTCATACATCCCTTGGATTTTCTAAAATACTAGGTTGTCAGAAAAATTTTCCAATTTTCATCCAGATGTTTTGTACTCTTTTGCACATAGCCAGAGGTTAGTTAGAAGCATGATCTACTAGCATTTACTACCAAATATAGATTTCTTGAAACTTCAAGCAGCAAACTGCCATAAACACTTTAATCAACAAGCCCCTTGAAGTAAAATGAATTAAGGCATTTAATTAAAAGAGACTTACTGGGCAATATGCATCCTGAATTTGTCTTTGTAAATTATTATGTCAACATAGTTTCTTCCACAGTTCTTCACTCTTGCTTTTTTTCCCCTAAAGTCTGTAAATTAACATATTAATGGTTAAACTATGCCTGAAGTTTATTCTTGTTTCCCCCCTCAAACCGTTATTCATCCTAGTTTATCCTTTCTTGGCGTTTCTCATCTCCTTTCACATTTCTAATAAAGACATTTTTCCTCACTACAAACAATATCTATGTATTACATCATTTATTCTTCTATAATTTTATAGAATCAATGCCCATTTTATAAAAATCACATAATGCAAAGATATTAAATAGAAATGCAAATTATCAATGTGTTTCAGTTTAAATCAATTATGTCTCCACAAAGCCTGGGCAAAAGTTAGCTCTCAGTCTCATTTATGCTTCTCCATCACTAATTCAAGGAATTATAGCAAAATTTTCCTCACCCCCTCTACTATTTTAGTATTTTGGGGTCTAGGAGTACAGATGGAAAAATGAATGAAAAAAGATTTCATAAAATATAAATATTCATTATTGTTCCCAATATCCTGCTTATTTTTCAGATCCTGCTGAGTCCTGCCAGAAAAACAGAGAGTGTTCACTACAGGCACACATTTAATGGAAAATTCATTGAGTTTTTCCTAATGCTGAAATTGGCAGTCTGTGTGTCATATGCTGAACACACAGCAATTCATGTACGTGCATGGGGCTGTTCAATACAATCTGGGAAATGTCCATAAACTTGATTTTCATATGTATTTAATATCTGATAGGAGAGAACAAAGGGAATACATCTTTTTTATAAATAATTAGATCCAGTATGATTAATGATGTGTGTATATTATTAATACATATTTATATATACAGACATACATATGCATTTATGCATTGTATGAATATATTTCATTTGTTTAATAAGATTTATTTATTTAGAATCTAAAAATAACATGAAACAGATTATAATAACCAAGTACATCTTTAAAGATTTGTATTCAATCTTTATATTGAATGTTAAATAAAGCAAATATGTTTGATCAAACTACTGTTCTCATACTATAGCTTTGACTATTGTTCTCTGTTAATAATAATAACTATCAAAAACAATTTACTTTCCCTTTATAATTAGCCTCAATTATGCTGAACTGTAAGTTCAAACTACCTTACAAAAACAAAATAGGAATCATTTATAAAGTAGAAAAGAAATATTTCTTTATGAGAAAATTAGTGTTATTACTACAAACTTAAAGAACTAAAATAAGTTAACAAAACCTTAAGTTCAGCTTCATTAAACATCATTACCGGTTGCATATTACTTCAGCTCTTTCATTGTTTTGAAAATACATCTCACATACTACATTATTCCACTTACTGAAAGACAGAAATGAGAAAGATAAACTGCCCTTTCTTTCTGAATACCTCATTTTTCCTTAGTGTTGATTAGACAATAATCAAGTGTGCATGAATTTCACAATTCAAGTTTTTTTTTTCAATTTCAACTTAAGTAAAGATGTGTAAGATGTTTAAAAAAATTCAGGAGGATAACATAGAATAAATATTTTAAATAAAAGGAAAATACCAAGAAAACGTGACATTTGAAAGAAGGAAAAGAAAAATAAATATCAAAATATAGGCATAACTCAAACATGTTGCAGGTTCAGTTTCAGACCATGACCATAAAACAAATATCACAATAAAGTGAGACATATGAATTCAGTTCCCCACTGCACATAAAAGTTATGTTTATACTATGTAGGGGTGGGATAACTGCAGCCTTCTGATTTCAAGATTGTTCTTTTTTAAGCCAAAAGAGGCAAGAAAAAATTCATCTTTCTTTGCTGCACCCCTTTTCATAAAGGATTTTTTCTATTAAATTTGGATTCAATCAAAAGGCCACCCTTGAGGACCTAGAAAACCACATGTTGCCTTAAGGCTGCAGGTTCCCCAATAGCAAATAAATAAAATAAAATAAAATAAAATAAAATAATTTATTGTTAAAAAATGCTGGCAATCATCCGAATCTTCAGAGTCATAATCTTTTGGCTATTAGAGGACTGTGCCTTAATGTCCATAGGTACTGACTGATAAGGGTGGTGGTTGCTAAAGATTGGTTGTCTGTGACAATTTCTTAAAATAAGACAATAGGTTTGGTGGATCAATGGACCACACACACCAAAAGCAGGGTAAGCACAAGGCAAAGTTTATTGAGCAAAGTAAGATAAGTTCACCACAGATGGTGAACAGCCGCCTGTTGTAATAGGAATGACCTGATTATGGTCTGGGGTCCTGTTTTATATTGCCTAGGCTGTGCCCTCCTCGTTCAAACCATCGAACCACTTTGATGGACAGTTGGGAGTTATATCACCTGAGTCTTACTGTGCATGCAGATCTCTCATGAGCCTCTCTGAAAGCCCATGGGGTGGGGTAAACCCCAATGCAGATTTAAGCTAATGACATGGTAATTAGCCTTAAATTGCTCTAGGTCACCTTCCAGACCCTATTGTGCCTGCCATGGTTGGGCCTGGGCTGGGAAATCCTCTGCATTCTTTTGTGGTTGTCGTGCTAAATTCTGATCGGCAGATTGGCAGGGTTCCTTCCTCCACCAGGTGCAGCAATTGTTTGGGGCCCCTGCCTTTGTACCCAGGAGAGCCATGGTCCCTTTCTACCTAACAGAATTTCTTTCAACAATAGAGTCAATCCTTTCAAACATTGCAACTGCTTTATCAACTAAGTTTAGTGAATATTCCGAATCCTTTGTTGTCATTCAACAATCTTTATAGCACCTTCAGTAGATATCATATCAATAAACAACTTTCTTTGTTTATTCATAAGACGCAACTCTGAATCCATTCAAGTTTTGTCATGAGATGGCAGCAATCCAGTCACATCTTCTGGCTCCATTTTTAATTCTGATTTTCCTGCTATTTTCACTACATCTGCATATACTTCCTCCACTGAAGTCTTGAACTCCTCTAAGTCATCCATGAGGGTTGGAATCAATTTCTTCCAAACTCCTGTTAATGTTGATATCTTGACCTTTTCCCATGCATCATGCATCATGAATGTTCTCAATGGCATCTAGAATGCTGAATCCTTTCCATAAGATTTTCAGTGTACTTTGCCCAGATCCATCAGAAGATTCACTATCAATAGCAGGTATAGCCTTATAAAATATATTTCTTAAAGCATAAGAATTGAAATATGAAGTTACTTTTTGGTCCATGGGATGCAAAATGGATGTAGTGTTAGCAGACATTAGAAATAAAGACATTAATCTCCCAGTACACCTTCATCAGAGATCTTGTGTGATTAGGCGCACTGTCAATGGACAGTGATATTTTATAATGAATCATTCTTTCTGAGCAGTATATCTTAACAGTGGGCCTAAGCTGTTTGGTAAAACATGCTTTAAACAGATATGCTGTGATCTAGGTTTTGTTGTTCCTTTTCTAGAGCACAGGTTCAGTATATTTAAAATAATCTTAAGGGCTTTTGAATTTTCAGAATGGTAAATGAGCATTGGCTTCAGCTTCAAGTCACCAGCTGGATTAATCCCTAACAAGAGGGTCAGCCTATCCTTTGAAGCTTTGAAGCCAGGTGTTGACTTCACCTCTCTAGGTGTGAAAGTCCCAGATGGCGTCATCTTCTAATAAAAGGCTGTGTCATATACATTGAAAATGTGTTGTTCAGTATACACACTTTCATCAACGCTCTTGACTAGATCTTCTGTATGATTTGCTGTAGCTTCTACATCATCGCTTGCTGTTTAACCTTGCATTTTTTTGTTATGGCAGCAGTGTCTTTCCTTAAACTTCACAAATCAAATACTCTGCCAGCTTCAAAATTTTTTTCTGTAGTCTCCTCAGCTCTCAGCCTCCCAGAGTTGAAGAGAGTTAGGGCCTTGCTCTGGATTAGGCTTTGGCTTGAGGGAAAATCGTGGCTTGATTGATTTTCTATGCAGAGCACTCAAACTTTCTCCATATCAGCGATAAAGTTGTTGTGCTTTCTTTTTATTTGTGTGTTCACTGGAGTAGTACATTTAATTTCCTTCAAGAACTTTTCCTCTGCATTTACAACTTGGCTAACTGGTGCAAGAGGTCTCCCTCTCAGCTCTTCTCAGCTTTCCACATGCCTTTCTCACTAAACTCAATCATATTTACATTTTGATTTAAAGCCAGAGACCTAAAACTTTTCCTTTCACTTGAACACTTAGAGGCAATTGTGGGATTATTAATTGGCTTAATTTCAATAGAATTGTGTCTCAGGGAATTGTGAGGGAAGAACCTATTAGTAGAGCAGTCAGAACACAAACATTTATCAATTAAGTTCACCATTTTTTTTATGGGCATGGTTTGTGGTGCTCCAAAACAATTACAACAGTAATATCAAAGATCACTGATCACAGTATCACCATAACAAACACAATAATAATGAAAGAGTTTGCAACATTATGAGAATTACCAAAATGTGACACAGAGACATGAAGTGAGCACATGCTATTGGAAGAATTATACAGATAGACTTGCTCGATGCAGGGTAGCTACAAACCTTTACTTTGTAAAAAATGCAATATCTGAGAAATGCAATAAAGTTAAGGGCAATAAAAAGAGGTATGCCTGTAAAAGGAAACTAATAGGTACTTTCTAAATATGAAATTTCTGGTTATAATTTATGGTTAAAGCAACAATTCTTAACAGAAGGAGATTTTCCTCCCAGGGAACATTTAACAATGTTTGGAGACACATTTAGTTGTTGCAATGTGAGGGTGGAAAGTGTTACTGGCATCCAGTGACTAGAAGCCAAGGATGCTACTAAATATCATACCATGCAGAATATAGCAAGGAATTATCGGGACCAAAATAACAATAGTACAGAGGTTGCAAAATTCTAGTTTAAAGTAATGAAAATTAAATTTGACCTTGAAATTAAATGAAGATTTTGATATGTCAAACACCAGCAAGTTTTTAAATCTGAGGTAGACTATGGGATTTAAATTTGGTTTGGTAGAGAAGAGATGCTATAAGTTCTTATTAAAAATTACTTTTTCTGTTTATTTTAGTTTTAATTTATAAATAATAATTGTATACATTTATGGAATACAATGTGATGTTTTCATGTATCTATACATTGTGCAGAGATCAAATAAAGCTAATTAACATACTTATCACATAAATAGTTATCTTTGTGATGAGAACATTTAAAATCCTCTCTATGAGCTGTTTTGAAATGTACAATATACAACTATTGACTAAGGCCACTATGCTGTGCACTAAAATCCCAGAACTTATTTTTTCTATCTAAAACTTTGTACCCTTTGACCTTTCTTCATCCAATTTCCCAGCAAGCCTCTGGTAACCACCATTCTACTCTTCACATCTATGACTTTGACTTTTTTAGATTTCACATATAAGTAAGAGCATACAGTATTTTGTCTCTCTGTGCTTGGATTATTTTACTTAGAATAATATTCTCTAGGTTAATCTATGTTGTCACAAATGACAGAATGTCTTACTTTTAAAAGGCAGACTAATATTCTCATTGTGTATATATATATATATATATATACACACTACACTTTTTAATCCATTCATTCATTGATGGGCATTTTAGGTGTTAAAATATCTTGACTATTATAAATAATGCTGCAATAAACATGTGAGTGCAGATATCTCTTCAACATACTAATTTCAATTCCTTTGGGTGTATTGCCAGAAGTGGAGTTGCTTAATCATAGGGTACTTCTACTTTTAGTTTTTTGAAGAACCTCTATACTGTTTTCTGAGATGACTGTGTTCATTTATAATACTACCAACTGTGTATAATACTACCAAGTGTTCCTTTTTCTTTACATCCTTGCCAAAACTTATTATCTTTCATCATTTTGATAATAGCCGATTTAACAGTGGTGAGGTGTTATCTCATTGTGGTTTTAATTTACATTTCTGTAATTATTAAATTTGTGGAGCACTTTGTTTTAGTTTATCTATTGGCCATTTTAATGTTTTCTTTAGAGAATTACCTATTCAGGTCCTTTGCCTATTTTTAATAGAATTATTGTTTTGTTATTATATAGTTTGAGTTCATTGCATATTTGGATATAGGCCCCTTCTCTGATGTTTGATTTGCAAATATTTTCTCCCAATCTCAGAGTTGTACGTTAAATTTGTTGTTTCCTTTTCTATACAGAAGCTTTGTAGTTTAATGTGATCCCATTGACTATTTTTGCTTTCATTGCTTGGGTTTCTCGGGTCTTATCCAAGAAATTCCTGCCCACACCAATATAATGGGATCTTCCTCTATGTTTTCTTCCAGTAGTTTTACAGTTTCAGGTCTTATGTTGAAGTCCTTAGTCCATTTTGAATTGATATAAGGGATGAGATAAGGGTTCATTTTCATTCTTCTGCATATGGATATCCAGTTTTCCTGACCCTTTTCATTAAAAAGACTGTCCTTTCTTCATTTTTATTACCATGATGTTTTGATTATTGTAGCTTATAATATATTTTGAAATCTGGGAGTGTGATGCCTTCAGTGTTTTGTTTTGTTTGGCCAAGTTTGCTTTGGCCATATTGTAGTTAAAAAAAAATTGTTTATTTTATGTGAAGAATGACATTGGAATTCATAGGAATTGCATTGAATCTATAGATTGCATTGGTCAATATGTGAACATTGACATTATTAAGGCTTTCAATCCATGATCATGGGATATCTTTTCATTTATTTGTGTATTCTTCAATTTTTTTCATCAATGTATCATAGTTTTCAGTGTACAACTCTTTCACTTCCTTAGGTAAATTTAATCTTAAATATGTTATGTTTAATGCTACTATAAATAGAATTATTTTCTTAATTTATTTTCCAAATAGTTCATTGTTAGCATATCATTGCAAGTCATTTTTGTGTAATTATGTATCCTAGAATTTTACTGAATTTGTTTATCAGTTCTAACAATTTTTTGGTGCAGTCTTTAGGATTTTCTATGTATAAGATCAGGTCATCAACAGAGGCAATCTTACTTCTTCCTTTTTCATTTGGATGTCTTTATTTATTTTTCTTTTTCTTGCCTAACTGCTTTGGCTAAGACTTCGAGTACTATGCTGAACAGAAGTGATAAGAGTAGTCATCTTTTCCTTGATATGATTTCTTATAAGATGATCCTTCAATTTTTCACTATAGAATATGATCTTAGGTATGTATTTGTCATATATGGCCTTTATGGTATTGAGGCACATTCCTTCCATACTTACTTTTTGAGAGTTTTCCTCGTGAAAGGATGTTGAATTTTTTCAAATGTTTTTTTCAAATCTTTTTACTGCATCTATTGTGAAAACCATATGGTTTTATTCTTCATTTTGTTAATACAGTGAATCGCATTAATTGATTTGTATATGTTAAGCCATCCTTGCATATGAGGTATAACTCCCAATTGATAATGGTGAATGATTTTTTAATATACTGTTAAATACACTTTTCTAGTACTTTGTTTAGGATTTTTGCATCTATATTCATCAGTGATATTGGCCTGTAGTATTTTTTTGTTTGTTTGTTTGTTTGGTTTTTTCTCATATTGTCAATGTCTAAGTTTGGTATCAAAGTAATTCCAGCCTTGTAAAATGAGTTCAGAAGTATTCCTTCCTCTTCAATTTTTTGAAAGAATTTGGAAAGACTGATATTAGTTCTTCTTTAAATGTTTGGTAAAATTCATCCATAACATCATCTGGTCCTAGGATTTTCTTTACTGGGGACTTTAATTACAGATTCAACCTCCTAACTCATTATTAGTCTGTTCAAACTTTCAGTTTATTTTTAATTCAGTCTGGGTAGGTTATATATTTCTAGGCATTTCTAAATTGTTAAATCCAATTACATAAGATTGTTTATAGTAATCTCTTACGATCCTTTGTATTTCTGTTTGTTATGAACTGTAATGTCTCTTCTTTAATTTCTGATTCTAATAATTTGAGCCTTCTCTCTTTATTTCTTAGTTAGTCTAAGAGTTTGTCAATTTTTTTTAGTTTTTTTTAAAAAAACTGACTCAATTTTATTGATCTTTTCTATATCTTCCTATTCTCTATTTCATTTATTTCTGCTCTGATCTTTGATATTTTCTTCCTTCTGCTAACTTTGGGCTTCATTTGTTTTTCTTTTTCTAGTTCCCTAAGGTGTAATGTTAAGTTTTTTATTTGAGATATTTCTTAACTTTGTTGTAGGCATTCATTGCTATAAACTTTCCTCTTAGAACTGCTTTTGGAGTTTTTAGAGATTTATCTTGTTCTTTTATTTAAATAATATTTCCCTATTTCTTCATTTTCTTTGATTCTCTGTGTTGGTTTCTGTGCATTAGATAGGATAGCTGCATCTCTCAGTCCTGTTATACTGGTCTTGTGTAGGAGAAGGATCTCACCAACCCATCTTGTCAGAGTTTTAAAGTGCCTCTCAAATCTTTGTATGTGTCCAACTGTTGTCTCTGTTCTCGACGACCCCCCCTGGAGATTTCAGGATGTGCCAAGGTCAGGACCCAAGGCCAGTAAGGTACAAAACAGATCCCCTATGTGTATCTGTAAAGGTTAGGATGCTACATGTGTGTTCCAGTTCCTTTTATCCTCATGATGAAGCTGAGTGCAGGCATTTATCTCCTACTCTCTCTGCATTAAGCCAGTGAAAGGATGTATCACAAATGCCTGTACCTGTGTTTAGGATGAGCGCTCTATCCTGGAGAGATATCTGCTAAAAGTTGGCTTGTTATATGAACACCTCTGTTTTCTGTGGTCTAGGGCCACTCAGGAATGCAAAGCCTCATCAACTCCAAGAGCTAGCTCATTAGGAAGATAATTCCATGGGTGGGAGGTATGGACGTTGTGGCACTCAGTGTGTGGACAAACTTCTTCCTGGAGGAATGTAAGACATGGATTTATCACTGGGGCAAGCAGGAAGAAAGGCCTAGGAAGTGCTGAGCTCCAGCTCAGGCTGCCTAAGAGCTACTGTTTGCAACGTTAGCTCCCAAATGCAAGTTTGTTAAAAGCCAGGCCATCAGGTAGCCAATGGAAGAGTACACAGTCAACTCTTTCCAGAGAGATTCTGCACTGCTCCTAGGGGATGTAGCCCCTGGAAGTGTTTGAACATTCTTTTAAAGTCATGTCTCTATTCTGTCATGTAGGGAGACTTCCATATGCTTAATCTCTTTTTCTCCCAAGGCTTGGAGGTTTAGGATGCAGTCTCTCAGTTGTTCTCTGTAAAAGTTGAAGTCTGCAATGCATGTTATATATCCCTTTCAGGGAGAAACAGGGATCTAAGCTGTAAAGCCCCTTCTCTGCACTGCTCCTGGGGGCATAAAGGCACTGGAAGTACTTGAATGCCTGTAGAAAACCACCACATTTCTTCTGTGGTCTAGAGAGACTCATATATGCCTAGTCCCCTCTGCTTCCAGAGCTAGGAAGTTTAAGATGTAGTCCCTTAAGTGGAAGATATAAAAGTTGGAAAGCATGGTATGTAGAGAGATGCCTTCCAGGAGGTATCGATAGACTTGGAGTTATCACTAGTGTAGGCGAGGGAGAAAGCTTGGGAAGTGCTGATTTACTTCTCAGGCTGCTGGCAGGCTATAGTTTGTCTGCTTCTTTAACTACCCAGTGGAAGTTAGTTAGAAGCCAAGCTGCCAAGTAGCCACTGGAAGACTGTCATAAACCTTGTCCAGGGAAAAACAAGGAGTTGCATTATTTAAGCCCTTTATCTGTATTCCTCCAGGGAGATGAAGGCTCTAAAAGTGCTTGCATATCCTTATAAAACTGCTGCTTTTTTCCTGTGATCTACAAAGACTGGAATATGTCTAATCCCCTTTGCTCCATGAGTTAGTAAATTGAGAACCAAACCATGGGTAACTTTAAAATGAGGGCAGTATATGTGAGGTCCAAATACTCCTATCCACAGAGAGAATCTGGGTGTTGGAAATTCCTTTCCCAGTTGTATGGCTCTGTGCCCAAGGTAGGGTCCACACCCCAGCATTCCTCAGTTGTTCCTGCTCATTTGATGTTGGTGTTTTCTCAGTTCCTGGGTAGAAGTATCTTAATTGTTTCTGGCTTTCTCCAGAGAGAAATGATCCATGAATAGATGTCTGTTCAGTGTATCCATAGGTGGATGGAGAGTCAGCAGCCTCCTATTCCACCTTGTTGCTGACATCACCAGATACAATAAGTTCTTAAATATGACAGCAAATATCTGAAAATAGCTATTAAGAAAAATTCCTTTAGTAGCTAAGTGTCAGGTTATTATACAAGAAATCAGAGTTAAGAAGGTAAAAATACACTGATACAAAAAACTATTGCAGTGATGAATAAACTCAAGGTTAACATAATATGAGATTTGGAAAACATAATATGAGATTCAAGGAAAGAAAGGAATTAGCAGACAGAGTAATGATTCTAAGAGGATAGTGGAGTTGGAAGCATCAAGATTCTGTCTTCCTATCTAAGCAACAATTTCACTGGCAGAATATGTTTGAGGAAACTATTTTAGAATTATTGAAAAATTACAACTTCTAGAAGGCTTTGATAATAAATTTCAGTTGATTTTGGTTAATTTCAGCTCAGCTGAAATTAGTAGCGGCTACCCATACCCCTCCCCTGGTTACATGGTAGGCATCTATGAACTAGTTCATGGAGCAGCTTGTGCATACCTTGTAGAGCCAGAGTGAATAAAAAGGACTCTGTCCTTCAAATATTGGGATTGCAAATCTGTGCTCTGATTGCTGATTGCTGCTCTGATCACAGAGGTGTAGACAAAAACAAGAGCTGCCTATGTTTTTGAAACCCAATTCTTGCAAGTCCCTCCCCCTGCAGCTGAAGTGATTTCTGTGCAATGTAAAAGGATGATACTCTTACCTGTTCTTTCATTTTTCTCTTTATTTCCCTGTTGGAAGCAAAACAATAAAGACTAGGACATTTAAAAAAACAATTGCATGTGTGGGGAAAAACTAGAAAGTGACCACACATGCCCAAGGAAAAGCTCACAAAAGACCTGAGAAGACTAATTTTACACCTCTGTGCTGATCCTTGGCACAGAGACAGCCCACAAAATAAAAATACATACATACATACATACATAAATACCATAACAACAACAACAAAATAAAAAAACAGCAAACCAGGGAAGGGGGAGAATCTAATATCCAGTGTTACCACATGATCAGACTCAAATGTCCACTTTTCAACAACAACAACAAAAAAATCACAAGATTTGCAAAGAATCAATAAAGTATGGCCCTTTCAAAGGCAAAAAGAATAAGTCAAAAGAAACTGTCCCTGAAAATGTCTGGATGGCAGCTTTATAAGACAAAGCCTTTGAAATAATTGTCTTAAAGTTCCTCATATAACTAAAGAAAAATATGAATGATATTAAGAAAACAATCTATGGACAAAATGAGTATATCAATAAAGACATTAAAAACCTAAAGAGAAACCAGAAAGAAATCCTGGAACTGAAAAGTACAATAACTGAAATGACAAATTCACCAGAGAAATTCAATGGCAAATTGGAGCACACAGAAGAAAGAATAAATAAACTTGAAGATAGGACAATGGAATTCATCATGTCTAAAAAAGAGAAAATGATTGAAGAAAAGTGACAGAGCCTAAGTGACCTGTGGGACATCATCAAGTGGACTAACATGTGTGTTGCAGTAGCTGCAGAAGGATGATAGAGAAAAGGAAGAGAAAATATTTGAAAAAATAATGGCTGAAAAATTTCCAAATTTGATGAAAGACATGAATATAAACATCTAAGAATTCCAAACAACTTTAAATGAATAGACTTAAAAAGATCCACACCAAGATACATTATAATCAAACTTTTGAAAGAAAAATGAAAGACAAAATTTTGAATACAGCAGGAGAGAAATGACTCTTCGTATACAAGTTATCCTCAGTCAGATTATCAGTAGATTTTGGTCAGAAATTTTGAGGCCAGAAGACAGTGAACCTATATATTCAAAGTGCAAAAGAAAATAAAAGAAACCAAACCTATTAACCAAGAACACTAAATTGTTCAGCAAAATTGTTCTTCAAAATGAGAGAGAAATTATGAATGCTTTGAAAAGAAATATTAACAAAATTTTAATG
Source organism: Cheirogaleus medius (assembly GCA_008086735.1). Taxonomy (NCBI): domain Eukaryota; kingdom Metazoa; phylum Chordata; class Mammalia; order Primates; family Cheirogaleidae; genus Cheirogaleus; species Cheirogaleus medius. Next base: position 47,187,031 of record VBSM01000361.1, read on the forward strand.
CATGCTACAACACGAATGAATCTTGAGGACATTATGCTAAGTGAAATATGCCAGTCGTAAAATGACAAATAATGTATGATTCTACTTTTATGAGGTACCTAGAATAGTCAAAAGTGGTCTTTTCTAGAACAGTCAGAATTTCAAACTTCATTACCAAACATATATCTCAGGATGAGATAACTGATTTGAGACATCTTTCTGGGTGATAAAAAAAAATGTTTGGGGGCACAGTAGACTTACCAGCTCAAGGGGAGTATCCTGCCAGGGGAGAGTGTCTGAGATACCAGAATGAAAATGAAGAAGGAGATTGGCTTAAAAAATAGAAAAGCAAAAAAAGCATAATACAGCAGTGGAGACAAAATAATTCCACAATTTTACTCACACATAATCCTGAAAGAAAGTGAAAAATAATGTTTGGATACTATTTTATTTAATTAATAAAAAGACTCATTAATTTATTATACAGATATTCATGCTATCTCCTCTATATTAGATAGTGTTCTTACCACTGGAAATATTTCAATGAATAGACACAGGCCCTGCTCTCAGAGAGAGTAAGTATAATAAAATAGATCTATACATAAATTTATTTCCAAACATGAGATATGAAAGTGTTAGAAGAAAAGAGAGACTATTTTCATAATCTTTAAATGAGAGAGGACTCTTAAGCAAGATAAAATATCTGATAAACATGAAGGGGAACATGGCATATTTACATATAATATTTTTGAATTAGAAAAACAGCATACACATTATGAACATATTATGTATTTAAAAAGCTATCCAAATGACCAGTAAACATGCAAATAAATATACTAATAATAGCAGAAATATGCATGAAAAACATAAACTATAATATGTTCTATTAAATTATTAAAAAAATAAAGGAACTGAAATCATCCAGTGGTGGCAGACATGTGATGACAGACACAAGAGAATATAAGTATTCTTTTATACTTTTGTCAGGTTATAATTTACCATAATATTTTTAGAATAAACTCTTATAATATATATTTAAACAAAGGTGGACAAACCCTTTAACCCAGCATTTCTACTTGTAGAAGTTCAGTCAAAATATAGGAGAAGCAGTAAATGTATATGCATAGAGATATTTATTGTAGCAAAAATGGGAAACAATCTGAATTCCAAAATAATAGTGGGATGATTGAATTGATAATGGCACATCCATACTGATATCAAATTATATAAAATAAACTATGGTATAAGACATATATATGTATGATAAAATAAAATAAGGTAAAATAAAAGCACAAAATATTTTATATCATATGTATGCATATATATAATATCATCCCTCCTTTTGAAACAATAATTTTTAATATGCATATATCTCTTTGAATTAAAAGAAAATAGAAGTATAAAAATACTAACTCTTACCAATGATTCATTCAAGAAATAGTATTGGGAGAGAGAGAAAGAGATTATGATTTCTTATTAGACATCTCATTTATATTTGAATTTTAACCAGGACCATTTATTTAATTTAGTAATTCAAGTTATTGAGAAGAGATTATTAAATTCATGAGTAACTGTTCTACAGGTGAAATTGGACATGATGTGAATTCAGAGGGTCTTAACTATTCTTGGATGGTTGACCATTATGTCCCTGAGGAAGTGAGCTGGAAACTGGCTCTGCAGGATGAATAGGAGTAGTGAGGAAAATGGAAACCACATGGGCAGAACAAGAAAGTGAAATTGTGAGTATATAGGCAGAACAGAAAGAACAGCAGGTTCCAACACCAGGCTTTTTCAAGGAGTTGAAGAGTTCAGAATGGATGACACAAGGGTTCTGGAGGGTGCAAATGAGAGGACACAATACACAACTTTTTGGCTTCACGATGGGAGCAGAGCTAGTTGTCCTTAAAGGAATGAAATCCGTAGTGGCTTTGAATTTGATTCTTGACTCTGCGGATTTTTTAAAAACACTTTAGGCTTAAATTTCATCATCTGTAGAATAAAAATGATAACACATACTTCAATCTTTTTTTTTTTTTGTGAGGAGTACATTTTACATGTAAAGTGAATAACATATGCCTTTTACATATTAGGCACTTTCTAGGTAGTGGTAGCAGCAGTTATTATAATCTCTTTTGTTCCAGACTATTGTAAAGATTGAATTTGGTTTGATGCTAGTTTATATATTATGCATTTTGGTTTCCTTATTTCACAAAGCAACTGTTAATGGAATGGTGTGTTTAACAATATGCAATCTCCGTGAAACAAGATGTTCTATATCAACCTCAACTAATTGAACAAAGCAGAAACAAATAAACCAGAGCAATGTCCATGATTGTTAAAATGTTCCAACAAGCCATTTTTCCTCTAATTTTTGTAATCATTCAATAAAAGCAGCCAAATGAGCAATGCAAGAAATACCACTAAATATAAACCTAGAGTTTACTGCAAATCAGGGTTTGCAGAATCTTTCTATTGATTGTAGTGTAATTGCAATACAAATGTTCTCCATAACAACACCCTTTATAGAATGGCTAATTTTTTCCTGGCTGGACTCTACATTTTAGAAACTAAAAAAATCAAGGAAGAAAAATCCATCATTTTGTTGAGGGAAAATTGCAGAGGATAATAGAAATGTTTCTATTTTTTCACTTGCACATATAGAAATGTATCAGGATCTTGGAGAGCAACCTTGAAAATATAAGCTAAGACTTGCCTGTGATGAGCTTGAATAGCCAAGGAAGAATGGATACAATGCTTGTGCTTGAAAAAAATAACATAAGGGCAAAAATTGTATTAAATTTAGAGAGATGGTCATTTATGATCTTTGCTAGAGAAACTATGCTGAAGCATTGCAAAAGCTATAATGGAATGATGTGGAAATAAGGAGAACTGCTGTCCAGATCCATCTTCAAAAAAGAATTTGCTGCCCAGCAGCAGAGAAGGTGGTCAGCAGGCAGCCTCTAGCACCAATGCTTAGAGGCTGGCCATCAGCTTCAGACAGGAGACTCCAGGACAGTCTGTATCAGGTTGCTGAGCAAGGTGCAGTGATTTTCCTCCAAATATGGGATATTCTGACCGACAAGATCCTCGCTGCCTTGGCGTCGATTTTGATCAGCCAATATTCGGCTCATTTTCTCCCTCTTCCCAATCCTGTACCTTCTCCAACTTCTTTTCACAGATGTTGATTCCCAATTAATATCTTGAAACCAAAACTCACTTTAGCATCTGCTATGGAAATCCCAAAATGAAAGAAACAGAAATATATTGAGGAATAGTTGGTTGATGAGAAAAATGGAGATGAGTTTAGATACTGATTTCACTTAAAAGTTTATCTGTAAAGAGGAAGAGAGGGGAGATATTAGCTGCAGGAGGAAAGAGATTGAAGGAGAAGTTTTATTATTTTAATGTTTTGAATGATAGGGAGAGGGAAAGACTTGAGAGAGAATACATGTTGTTTTAAAGGATTCAGTACATGGAGGCAGCTAAACGGGAGCAGAAGATGTCAAACTATTGTGCTTTGTTGACAATATGATCTTATATCTAAAAAACACCAAAGTTTCTGCTATGAGACTAATAGAATTGATAAAGAAATTCAGCTAAGTCTCAAGTTACAAAATCAATGTACAAAAATCAGTAGCATTCCTATATGCCAACAACAATCAAACTGAGAACCAAATCAAAGACTCAATACCCTTCACAATAGCAACAAAGAAAATAAGGTACCTAGGAATATATTTAACTAAGGAGGTAAAAGACCTGTACAAGGAGAACTAGGAAGCACTGAGGAAGGAAATAGCAGAGAACATAAACAGGTGGAAAACCATACCATGCACATGTGTTGGCAAAATAAGCATTGTTAAAATGTCTATACAACCCAAAGTGATCCACAGATTCAATGCAATCCCTATTAATATACCAACATAATTTTTTGTAGATCTAGAAAGCATAATTCTATGCTTTTTATGGAACCAGAGAAGACCCGACATAGCAAAAACAATCTTAATCAAAAAGAACAAATTGGGAAGCATCAATCTATCAGACTTCAAGCTATACTACAATGCTATAGTAACTAAAACATCTTGCACTGGCAAAAGAACAGAGACATAGACCAATGGAACACAACTGAGAACCCAGATATAAAACCATTCTCATATTGCCATCTAATCTTTGATAAAGCAGACCAAAACATACACTGGGGAAAATAATTCTTATTCAATAAGTGTGCTGGGAAAACTAGATAGCCATATGTAGAAGACTGAAACAGGATCTGCACCTCTCACCTCTCACAAAAATCCACTCATGTTGGATAACGGACTTAAACCCAAGGCTTGAAACTTTAAGAATTCTAGAAGAATATTTTGGAAAAACTTTTACAGACATTGGCCTAGGCAAAGAATTTATGAAGAAGACCCCAAAGACAATCACAGCAACAATAAATATAAATAAAAGGGCCCTGATCAAATTGAAAAGCTTCTGCACAGCCAAGGAAACAATCACGAGAGCAAACAGACAACCTACAGAATGGGAGAAAATATTTACATGCTACATACCTGATAAAGGGCTGATAATCATGGACATATAGGAATAAAATTTATCGGGTAGGAGGGGGGAGGAGGGGATGGGTATATATAAACATAATGAGTGAGATGTGCAACATTTCGGGGATGGTCATGCCTGAGGCTCTGCCTCGAGGGGGGAGGGGGGCATGGGCAATGTATGTAACCATAATATTTGTACCCCCATAATATGCTGAAATAATTAAAAAAGGGCTGATAATGAATCGATATAGAATTCAGGAAAATCAACAAGAAAAACTCAAACAACACTATCAAAAAGTGGGCAAAGGACATGAACAGAAACCTTTCAGAAGAAGATAGATTAATGGCCAATAAACATGAAAAAATGTTCAAAATCTCTAATAATCAGGGAAATGCAAACCAAAATCACAATGAGATATCACCTAACTCCAGTGTTAGTGGCCTTTAGCACAAAGTCCCAAAACACTAAATGTTGGAGATAGGAACACTCATACACTGCTGGTGGGACTGCAAACTAGTACAACCACTGTGGAAAGTAATACAGAGATACTTCAAAGAGCTACAGGTAGAACTACCATTTGATACAGCAATCCCATTACTGGACATCTACCCAAAGGAAAAAAAAAGACATTTTATAAAAAAGACATTTGCACCCAAATGTTTATAGCAGCACAATTCCCAATTGCAAAAATGTGGAAAAAACCCAAGTGCCCATCAATACATGAGTGGATTAATATAATGTGGTATCTGTATACCATGGAGTTCTACTCAGCCACAAAAAACAATGATGATATAGCACCTCTCGTATTATCCTGGATAGAGCTGGAGGCCATTCTACTAAATGAAGTATCTCAAGAATGAAAAAACAAGCACCACATGTACTCACCATCAAATTGGTATTAACTGTTCAATACTTACGTGCACATGTACTAGTAACATTCATCGGGTATTGGGCAGGTGGGAGGGGGGAGAGGGGATGGGTATATTCACACCTAATGGGTGTGGTGTGCACCATCTGGGGGATGGACACACTTGAAGCTCTGACTCACGTGAGGCAAAGGCAATATACATAACCTAAACATTTGTACTCCTGTAATATGCTTAAATGAAAAGAAAAAAGAAAGAAAGAAAGACTACATTGTAATAATTTGACTCTATAAGAAAAATACTGTCTCCTATTATGTTTCCCCAAATCAGAGGTAAACTTGACTATTTAAAGGAATTCTCTTCCTATTGACAGGGGTTGGGGATAGAATCTGGGGGAAAGAGAAATGTGATTATTTGGTTAATTGGAATTGTGAGTGAGATCTATGGACTTCTATACCTCCTTTAACTAACTTTTATGTATTGTGTGATTCATTCATAGATAGTTATGAATGTTTCTGCAGAATTCCATTTAGATGCTAGAAATATCGGCCATCAGTTCCATGAATAAAAATAAACATTCTACTTTACTTTCCAGGAACTCTTTTGGTGAATTTTTGTTTAAATTTCTTCCAGAAAGAAAAAGTAAATTCAAACAAAATTTTAGAATTAATGTTATGATTTGGCTCAGTTTTTTTTTAAGAAAAGGAAATTTGCTTCATAAAGTAACATTAATGAATGATGAAATAACTAGAAATAGTCCTCAGACAATATGGCATTACTAATTGCACAACTTTGATAACAACATCCTGATAATAAGAACATATGTATCTTTAGACAATCTAAGATGATTCATTTTTTTTTTTTTGAAACAGAGTCTCACTCTGTTGCCCAGGCTAGAGTGAGTGCCATGGCATCAGCCTAGCTCACAGCAACCTCAAACCTTTGGGTTCAAGCAATCCTCCTGCCTCGGCCTCCCTAGTAGCTGGGACTACAGGCATGCGCCACCATGCCCGGCTAATTTCTTTCTATTTTTAGTAGAGACGGGGTCTCACTCTTGCTCAGGCTGGTTTCGAACTCCTGACTTCGAGCAATCCACTCGCCTCTGCCTCCCAGAGTGCTAGGATTACAGGCGTGAGCCACGATGCCCGGCCGATGATTCATTTTTGATCTAGAAGTTAAATGGAATCTACTTGAAAAAAGGTTAAGCAGGTGATACAATTCTATTGTCTAATCATAGGGAAACTACACAGTGACAAATATATGTGATGCCCCGGGGCGGGGGGCATGGGCAATATACGTAACCGTAATATTTGTACCCCCATAATATGCTGAAATTAAAAAAAACACACTAAAAATAAAAAAAAGAAACAGTGAGCATGAAACTAATAAATAAAAAGCAATGAGAAATTAGCACTTTATTAATGAACTTCATATTTACAGTACTATTGTGAAAGTTAATAGATGCTTAACTTTGATATGTATTTGCTATAATATAAGAATTATGTTTCTTTCTGTTTTTATTTTATTTTTAATGATGCCTGGGAAATTGCCTAGAAAACAGAAAGCCTAGAGATTTTATATTTCTTGAAATTGAAAGCATTAACTCATACTAAAATCATTAATGAATGCAATTTATTACTAATACCTCTGTTCTAATGATCTAATTGATTATTTTAATTGAGGATGGAATTGGAACCACGAATTCTCCTTTACCCCTAAAAATATGCATGCTCATGCATGCAAATAGAGATAGGATGTAACTGGCTATTTCACTAGTATACACAGTGGTAAAGTTCTTGCTTTTGCTCTTACAGTAGGATAGAGCATCTTGTCATTACTTACAGAGCACATGATTTGTTTATAGAGGTACATTATGATTCAGAATTCTGTGAAAAATTTCATCTTGGGACTTTATACATATAATGCTTTCCTGTTGCCAGAAAACATAAAAGCCATTAAAAAGCAGAACATCATTTATACATTCACAAATCTAGATAAATATTGAAAACAGGTTGTCCTTTCTTAGACACCTCATTGCAATTGACAATTATCTGAAATAGCACATGAAGGTGGTAAAAAAATAATTACAAGTCCCAAGTACTTTATATAGCCCTTGAAGTCTATCAATATTTTATTTATATAGCATGAATACATTAAAATAATCTATATCATAGCCATATTAAAGTGCCTTGTGCCATATTCACTGTTAGTAATAAACCCAATATCTTTGTTTTCCAATGATAGATAAGGATGCTTTCATCAGTACACATGCTAGTAGTAGTTGACAAACAGAGTATCAAGTATTCTAAAACTTGTAACATTATAAGCAGATAATCTTATTCCTTCTCAAGAAGAGTTTATGGCAGAACTATGGCAAAATTTATGTAGTGTATGTGAATTCAGTTAACCCTCAGTTTCCATGGGCAATTGGTTCAAGACCTTCCTATGCTACAAAATCTGTGTATGCTCAAGTCTCTGATATAAAATGGCGTAGTATTTGCATATAACATATGCATATCCTCCCTTATACTTTAAATCATCTCTAGATTACCAAATGCAATGCTAATGCTATGTAAATAGTTACTGTATTGTTAAGGAATAATGATAGGGAAAAAAAGGTCTGTATATGTTTAGACTTTGTATATATAGATGCAATATCTTTTTAATGTGTTTTATCCTCAGTTGGTTGAATCTACACATGTGGAACCCACAGATATGGAGTGCTAACTGTACATGTATGTATATGTGTGTGTATATGTATGTATGTACATATGAGTATATATATGCCATATGCATGCATATATGTATATTTACAAATTCACTTTTATGTTTTTCTGCATATATAGAATGCACATGTTTTTCCTATTATAAGTGGCCATGCTGCTGTCTTTCCACTATGCATTTCAGAAACATTTTTCTCAGGTTTATAAAAGCAGATGCTATTTACATATTCTGCTTCTGTTTACAACTCAGCTTCAGAGGCCACATCAGACACAAAATTTACCATGGGCATGATATTTTCTCTTCTACTTAAACATCCACTTTCTTCACAATTGATTAGACTGGTTGTGGAATCAATCTAAAGGATTTCTTAAGGTGTCAGCAACATTTTCCATTCTTAAAATTACTGTTTTGATTTGGTATTTTTGATTATATACAACAAAGAACTGCATGCTTCAAACCGTTTACATAAAAAGAGTTACATTTTTATGAACATTAGTGGGTTGAATATTGGTTTCTCTTGCAGATAGCCAAAACTGACAAAATATTTAGAAATTTACTTGTTCAATTTAAATATATGGAGATGTCTTAGATTAGATTATGGATATTACTAGAATTTAAATTGCTTGACTTTTCCCCCTCTTTTCTCTTACCTACTTTGATACATGGGTACAATGCTTTCTTTTTCATGTTAGCTTCCTATTTCTTTGTATTTTTTAGAAACAATGGTAAACAACACCACTATATCCCTGGTGACCAAAACATTGATTTGGCATAATATGTCTTCAGTAAATATTTGTTGATTAAATAGTTATATTGTCAATCTATAGTTTTAAATATCTTTCCTACTTATTATCAACATTCTAGGTAAATTTCATGATTGATTTCAAGATATTTAATTGGACTCATCTTTATGGCCGTAATTTTCCACCCTCAAATCCTAGACTGTAATTCCCAACTCAAAAATCTCAACTTGGTTTGTAAACATATAAAAAGTATAAAGAAAAACCAGGAAGGGAGAGGATTCATAAACATGTTTTATGAACTCAGGATTTTTAACCCAGAGATATAAGGATTCTTGGAAACCTATCTAATTAGGTTATAAGTCAATGATTTTTACATGATATGGGGTTGGATTTAGCCTATATAATTTTAAAAAGCAAACCCAGACCTAATAGATAAGAATGTAGGGATAAATGTTCTGCTCATCATATAAAAGACATTTCTAAGAATTAAATATTTTTCAATTGAAAAGTAATACATCAGTAGATAATATGTTTTCTGCCATATTACAAATCAGCAGGAGTATTTTAGAGAAGTATAAAATATTAACTGTTGATTGACAAGAAAACAACTTCAGAAATATCCCCTACAAACCTGTTTGTAAATTCTTCTGAATTCCATCATGTTTCTTTGTCCCTTCCTCTAAAACAATTACTACCATATCTCCCCTTCAAAACTTCATCATTCCTTTCTTTAAACTGCATTGATTATTTTAGCTCACTTTTAAATATATGCTCTTATTCAATCCTTTCCAAACCCTTAGAGAAAGGCAGCAGTCAGCATTGATTTAACCTGGTAGATTAGTTAATTTTGACAGTCTCCATTGCCCTTTAATTTAAGAATTTCTGAAAGTTAATCATCATCAGTTTTCTCTTCAGAAATCTACTAACTTGAAGCCTTAAACCACAAGATAAACACATTCCTCCATAAGCTGTTTCCTGACTATCTTCAGTATCTACAGTTGTATCTTATCCACAAACTGGTTAACATTTTTTAATGTTGAACTCCCATGAACATGAGAGCCTCACAGTCCGACCAGCTCCCAATCTGGAATGTGTGACCTATTACACTAATTTATATTATTACTTCTTTGGTCCAGCTGAGTTACAAGAACATAATTAGACAGGGGAATCAGCTCATACTCTCATTGGAATCAGTGAACAAAGTAGTGATATGTTTTTCTTTTTTCCAAATGTACCTTTTTGTTTTTGAGTTAGAGGTATTTTTAAGTTGTTGTGGCTATGGTGGTACTGTTGGTATTTAACTGAAGATTTAATTTGTATAAAATAGTGGAAAGAAATTACTTGAGGACTCAGTATATTTTATTTTCAGTGTCAAATTGTCCTATGTAGAATTAAATAAGCAAACTTTCACTCTTAATTTTACCTTAATAAGGCTAGGAGGGGAATAAAATAAAATAACAAGACCAGATAATAGAAAAAAATCACAAAAGTTCAATTTTCACAATGTAAAAAAACAGAAGTAAACATTATATTTATATTAGGACATATGGAAATAGTGTTACATCATAATGATTGCCATTATTGTCAGCATTAGCTATGTTAACAGACCTGTAAATGTTCCCTTCTTATTGTAATTTCTGATCTTAGATATCTATATTATTGTTTACTATTAAAATATAATAAAAACATACAAAACTAACAGCAAGAGGAGAGAAGGGAAAATTGTTAATAATAAAATATTAATACAAAAGAAGAGAAGAGAATAAAAGAAACATGAAAGAAAAATAGGAAAGAAATATTTATATATTAATAATAGATATGAACCTATATATATTGGTAATTACATTAAATATAAACAACCAAATATCTAAACAAAAGCCTAAGACTGTCATAGAGGAAAAAAAATAAGTCAAGCAAAAATCTATTTGTTTCTTACAGGAGATAAATTTTTAATATAAAGTCACAGAAAGATTTAAAGAAGGGAAATGACATACAATGCAGATAATTACCAAAAGAAAACTGACATATATGTACTAATTTGATAATATGCACTTTAAAGTAATAAGCATTGCTAGAGATAATAACCACAGAAAGGTCAGTCCATTTTAAAGATGATACAACAATTGTAAAATGACTACCTAATAATATGATTTCTATTTATGTACAGCAAACATTTGATGAAAATAAAGACATAGATAAATTCACATCAGAGTGGGGGATTTCAACAGGCCTTTTTTAATAACCAACACAACAAACATAAAATGGTCAATAAAGTAGAAAAGACCAACTAGCCTTTTTGACATATAGAGCATTCCACCTACTAGTGAACTACTGCTAAATACACACACACATATCAATAAAGATAAAATAACTTCTAGGTGCTCAGGGAACTCCATTTCTCATTTGTACTGACACTGTATTGAATTTGAGAGCTCTCCACCCAAAATGTGATCTAATATATATCATGTGTGTGTGTATGTGTGTATTCAAACTTCATCCCAGAAGTGTTTTTCTTCACCATAGGATTGATAAGTATTGTACAAATCTCTCAACAATAAACTCTCTTATATATTTTATAATATTCACTCCTTGAATGTGTTGGATATACCATCACACTTTATTTATAACATGTTATTCTGGGCACCTTTGTTACCTGTTCTTCCAAAGTTTTAGATACATGGGAATAGTAATTAATATCATATGCATATACAGGTGTATGTGTGATAACCCACAAAACAGCACTATAACTATGCCCCCAAATTACAAATTCATTTTAGGATTAAATTCTGTATTTTAAGACTTTAACAAGAAAACTACTTTGTATGTGTACTGCCTATGTGTGAGAGATATTTCTTACACAGAATCATTAATTGTTTATTTATACAAGATATATCCAAAATGGCTAATGAAAGTAGAGATTCTAAATATTTAATATTATTAATAGAAGTCAAATAAAAAATTAGAAGTCTTTCTAAGTAGAACACAATGATTTACTGCAATATATTGGATACATATTTTTTCAATATTGCATTTTATGTTTATATCTAAGTTGCTGACTATGTATATTAGGTAAAATAAATAAACTTATCCTCTGTAAAAAGAAAAAATGTTTTTTTTACTATTACTTTTCTTCTAGTGTTACTCTATAATTTTATTATTAACAGCAGAAGCTAAATTTTCTTTTTGAATATAAAATTCACAAGTTTCTTGCCACAACATAAAAATGCACATTGTCAATTATTTACTTTTCTTTATTAAGTAAACCATTTCTTTGCAAGTATAGCCCTAAATAGCTAATTAGATTTCCTAATAGCATGAGAAACCGTCATGGGGATAATGTACAAGAATTGTTTCATCAGCAAAATGAAAGGAGGAAACCACCTAAGCCTTTTTTTTCTGTTTTGCTTTGCAATTTAAACTTCAATGGCTTTTTTTTTTCATATTTTTTAATATGGCAAATCATTACTCTCTCTAGAGTTTACATTAATGAGCAGAAGACCAAATTACAAGAGTAGGCTAATTTAAGTCCAAGCATTTCATATTAATGAAATAGATTTTTCAGATATCAGGGAATACATACCTTTCCCAGATTATTCTTTCCCAATTCTTAGTACAATGGAAAGTCCTATTGACTAAATTGTTTCCTTGAAACACCTCAGTAGATATAAGTAAAGTACGAACATGCCCATGAGTGGAATGATGCTGACAGCTACCGTAAATATTTATAGAGAAGTTCTTATGATATTAGAAAGGCAGAGGGGAAAAAAGAAGATATTGTAAATATAATGAGATGGAAAGAGAAATTACAAAGCTTACCTAACGGTTGTTTTCCCAATATTTCCATATGAAAGTGAAGAAAATTTCATCATGTCAAATTGTTTAATTTTCTTTAAAAACAGAAACATGATTTAACATTATAGTTGACAAATTATATAAACGATGGTGCACATCTCTGTTTTCTTCATTATCAGCCACCAGAATGGCTTCGTTCACATACACAAGCTGCCTAATGAGAAGCAGACAAGATGAGGGGAAGTGGGTGTTCAGTGTGGAAGAAAATAGAAAGAAAAGATGGATGAGCCTGCTTGTGAATTACCTGCAACTATACACAGACAGAATATTCTGTCTCCAGCATATTAAAAAATACTTATCTTGAAGTACTGATACTCACTTATTTTCCTAAATAATAATTTAAAACTGTAAAAACCAAAAAGCTCCTGTCAGTGTTTGGCCCAATGCCTAACTGAACTAAAAAATGAGCCTGTTTACCCTCAGAATTGATGGATGTATAAAATATATATGTAAATTTTTGCTTAAAAATACCTTTAATTTCTTATAATTGTAAGCCTATTAGATAGAACAGTGGATCTGACAATCTGAGACAAGGGTTTGAGTATCTTTTATGGCCCTCTTCTTCTTACAGAAATAGGTAGTGCTTAATGTAAGAATAGTCAGAGAGCACATAAAATTGCTTGGTGTGCAATATTAATATGAGTTGCAATTTATCAAGAGATTTAGTGTGAAACTCTTGTAACATAAATAGCAACTTCTTTTGTTTATACCTAGAACCAATTGAGTTAATTATTTTGTGTTAACTTACTGCTGAATTATTGAAATTGCTAAATTAATAAGTCTCAGCAATTGCAAAATACACATACACATAACAAGAAACTACATACTTTAGGTTAAAAATTGGTATTTCATATAGTCAGTTTATCAGCTTATTGTCTCTGATGATAGATTTTTTTCTCCCTTTCTGTGTTCTCAGGCACCGAGTAAAAGTTCTGCTGTGCCAATCTCTCTCTCCCACCAGCCAGCCCTCCTTCTTTATCATCCATCAATAATGACTAGCTATCTAAACAATTATGATAAACAGGAAATATATTAGTGCATTTCCTCAAATAGATAATAACTCTAAGTAAGTAGGTTTCTATTGCTTCAATAATATTTTTGTTGCTACCAACCACAGGATGGTGTGCGGGGAGGAGGTTTCCTTCCAGAAACAATGTCTCTAAAATTATAACCTCTGAATACTTTCTCATATTCTCCCTTAACCATGCCACGTTTGACCACCACAAGCTTGTCCAAAGATAATGCAAGTATGCCAATCAATCATCATCACTCCAGCTAACTCAAGTTCTGAAGAGCATAAACCATGAAAGATGAAGTAAATCACAACTGAGGCAAATACTTCAGTAAGTTTAATTTAGATTTCAAGCACTTTGTTTATCTGTTTTTGTGCACCTTTCTAGCATATAAGTTCCACTTTAAGACAAAATTTTGATTCTCTTTATATGGCGTGAACCAATCCAAGACAAAGTTTTATGGTCTTCACAAAACACTATTGACTTAGTCCATTTTTCAATCACACATTCTGAAGTCTGTTTCCTCCGGATCCACTATTTCTGTCTATTTATTCTTTCTTGCTCTTATTTCTTAAAGCATTTACTACAGGTTCATCATTCCTAATCTGAAAATCCAGAATCTCAACTGCTCCAAAATCTGAAACTTTTTGAGTGCCACCATAATGCCACAAATGGAAAATTCCATACCTGTCCTTGTGTAGTACGTTGCAGTCAAGACAGGTTCACAACACAGTTAATCCAGGGTCCCCCAGGTAAAAATAAAATTACCTCCTGGCTATGTGTATATGAATGTGCATGTAAAACATAAATAAATTTCATGGTTATACTTGAGTTCCATCCCCAAGATATTTCCTTATGTGTATGTAAATATTACAAAATCTAGAAAAGATTTTCAAAATCCAAAACACTTCTGGTCCCAAAAGGCAAGGATACTCAAAGTGTACTAAAGTGAGAGCTCTCCAAGCTTAATCATGTCACTCTATAATATGTTTAACTGTACTTCCAATTTGTATTTTCCCTATCTTCAAATTTTAGATTGCTCTTCAAAGACAGAGTGAATCATAACATCAAGACGAATTTATCCATACAATCTTGTCATGTTGATCACTAGTGTATAGGTGAGACACAGTCATCATAATCTGCAGAAAGTAGTGCTAACTGTGGTCAGACAAACAATATTTTAATGAAAATATCATCTAATTCATTTGAAGGAGAAATATAGCCAAGGAGCAAAGAAAGACAGCTTCAATTTTATGGAAATAAATTGGAAGGGAGCTCTCCTCCACACATACATGAAAAGAATTGATAATTATTTCACATTTTTCATTCAACTGTAAGAAAATACAGTAAGGAAATGAAAATAGAACATAGCCAAAATTACTAGGATACCTCAAGAAGTGATAATGGAAAGGTTTTATGCCATTGAATACATATAGATACATGTGCCTAACAATACACAGTGAGCCAGAGCACTCAATAATATTAAGTGCAGAGATAGGAAACAAACTGGAAATATTTGATAAATAGCAATAATTACTGAAAAATTCCACTCTTCTAGTTACTAAATATTCTGTTAAACTTTGTTACTGCATGATAAGTACACTCACCCATTCCCCAAGGGAGACATCCAAAGTGCCCTAGTCAGTCACAGTTTCAAGGTCAAAGTACAAAGTCACTGGTGATGCGTGGTGGTCTCCATGTCAGACTCAAATGTAGTTTATTTTAATTTGGAAATGTGTAACTAAAAGAACAAGTTTTAGTTTAGATGTCTATGAACTAAAACTCTAATATATAATAGTAAAACATGGTCAGGATAACCATATTATTTTTGTGGTTTAGTAAGGAAAAGAATAAGAGAAACATGAATCACTGGTTCATAGCACTTCTAAGATCTAACCGCACAGATTAATGAAGGCTCACTATCCCACAGCTGGGGAATTAGGCACTTTTTTTTCTCTAGGAGGGCATCCTATCCAGTGTTCTTCATGGCCTTCAGTTCTGCTCTTCGAGAGGCTCTTTCATTTTCGTTAAATTCCCTGCTCTATCTGAAATGGGTATTGGAGAATATGTTCCCCTTGAGGGACTGAGCAGCTTTTTCAGTATGCTTCCAATTAATTAATCTCTTTTCCCTGAACTATTTTTCAAGTGAAAAGATTTACTGAGAGCTACAAGAATGCATTCAAAGGTTTAATAGTGGGTATGACAACTGACCTCTTCATTTGCTCTTTGCCATATAGTGAATTCTAAAAGGTTTTTGTTGCTCAGTGGCCATTGCCATTGCATTTTTAGTGGGTCAGCATGCATGAGAAGTGATTGATTTACAAAACTACCAAATGATGAATTTCCGAAATCTATTTTCTTTCTTTCCGGCTTGCAAACAAGGTGATCTGGTTTGTGAAGTTTTATTAATATTATAATACTTTGCCAATGCTGCCAATATTAACCAATACATGCTACTAGCCTTCTATTTTCCTATCTCTTCTCCTATAATGTATCATTGTGTGTTTATGTGTTTGTGTGGTGTGTACTCATGTATCACTAGGTGAATTATCTGCCTTGCAAGTTATCACAGGCAATAATTTTACCAAAGGTTTTGTCACTACCTAACACAATAATGTAAATTGAATTTCTGTCATTCTGCCATTCAGCATCAGTTTCTATATCACCTACAGCCTGGCTTCTTAGACAATGTCACACATTTTAGATTTTTACATGGTAACACCTTAGTTCTAGGCATCGATTTGTGTATAAATCAGAATAGACTAAGTTATATTATAATAGTAAAAAACTCTCAATATCAGCATTTTAAAAGAATAAATATTATTTTTTTGCTTATGCCATAAACTTTTTCAGGTCAACAAGAATGCCTTACTCAACAGAGTTCTGCAAATAACCCAACTAATAGAACAGTAACTATCTGCTATGTTTCCAATATCAGTGTCAGAGTAGAAATACTGCTTTGTAAGTCTCAAGCTCAACTCTCCAAATTAGAAAGTTACCTGTGAAACTCATTGGTCAGAGCTGGTTCCATGGCCTCGCCCAAATACAAGAAAGCTGGAAAGTGCAAATATATTTAATGCTCAGAAACAGGGAAAACTGGGAATATTTGCCATATCGATCAGCTTCATAAAGTTTAAACAACATTAAATTATGCTTTTTAAGCTACTCATTATTTTTCTCTCAGTCCAAAGCAAATTTATTTTTGGTACAAGTTGTTTTTATTTGCTTGTTTTATTTTGTTTATTTCCAGTCACTTTTACAAATAAAGCTTCTTCATTAGTCTAAGAATTATTATTTTCTATTTCATATTCAACCATATAATTCTATCTTTCTAATTGCAAGTGGGGCAACTATCATCCCTTCTCTCATTTCATTCCAAATGCAATGCAACTGAGTTCCAAAATTAAAGGTACTAATAGCAAATGTATCACTATATGTCACAGTAAGAGGTAAGGATACACATTAAAGTCAATTTGTAGAGTGTTGTAACAGTTCTTCAGAACACAACTACAAAATATGGATCTTGGATTGTATTTATTTCATATCTGGAGAGCAAAATACGTGTTTTATCACTGACAGTTCAAGAAACTATTTCATGAATAGAACAGGTACATTTATTTCAATTTAAGGAAAAGCAACATGTCTTAGCTGACAGTATTATTCCTCATACACTTGTTAATCATATTTTAGATATAATCCTGGCTCTTTGTGATCTAGGAATATAGCATTTAGTTCATATAGCATCCAACCCCATCTACTGAGGCCTAACAGTATTTTTCCAAGTGCTAGTACATACAGCACAACAAAATCAAATATTTTTTCCAACTTCATTATAAATTGTTAATTAAATGAAATCTAAGCAACCAGAATAAGAAGGGATGAGAGACAGTGGATTATCAATATTTCAAACCATTTGAAATTGACTTCAAATATTATATTTTGATTTTACATGGATTTTTCTGAACTTTTCCTTCTCAAGTTTGTAAAGAAATCACAAATAGATATAGTATGACAATGTTTAAAAATTGGTAGGAGAAACTATGTGATATTAGGATTTTGGAGAAATTCATTACCAGAACACATATGCATAATCCATGGTACAATTTAAACTCCTCATTTTTTCTTGGTGAGTTTCCAGTGCTGCTTTTAGGGAGCTGTCTTTTGATTGAGAGGGAGAGAGAAGACTAGCATCAGTTTTTGTTCAAAAATTGGTTGTCTTAATAAGAGGAGTTCACAGAAATGTTTTCTTTGGCTCAATTAGACATATTGGAACAATCATACAAGGCATCTTAGATATTTCTATTAAATATAGCATTTTCCCACAGAATAAATTTTTACCAGTTATGATGTAGAAAGGAGGGGGAAGCACACATGTGGTGTTTAAAATATCAGATGCTCTTCCTTTATAATTGAACAGGAAACATTTTCTAGAGGAAAACAGTTTCTTTTCAGTGAGGTTCTTTGGGAAATTTTATCTTTCATCTAATCTTTCAATCAGAATGGAGAAAATGGTAAAGCTTGAACTAAAAAAACACATGAAAGTTAAAACTAAACGTGAATTTGGAGACAGAAGGAGTTTGTCCAGCTATTTACTATCTGTTTGACCAAGACACATTAGGCTATCTGAACTTCAATTTCTTTCACTATGAATCAAGGATAGTAATACCTACCTCAAAGAGTTTTATAAGGATTATTACTTGAGACCACCTGCAAACACATCGGGTAAAGTCCATACAACATATTATGCACACAAACATTATTCCATCTTCTTCCCCTTCATGCTTGCACTGATAGCTACAAAGGAATATGGTGTATGGTTTCCTATATTCTATCTTTCTTTTTTTTTTAATTTTAATTTTTTTTAATTTCAGCATATTATGGGGGTACAAATATTATGGTTATGTCTATGTTTCATAAGATAATATAAAGTGTTGAGATTGACCCAGAAAATGGTTGCATTATAAGTTATTGTCTTAAGTAATCATTGCTATAGCCTTTCAAATTTCATTTAACAGATGATAATAATATTTAGGACCATGAAGTGTAGTCATATAGCTTGATTTGGATTAAAATATAATGCCAGAAAAAAGTTACAAACACACTTGAAAATGGTTACGAGTATGTATGTACATATATAACATGTTCATTTACACAAGCATATAAAGAATCTATGTGTATGTGGATATACACATGCACATATAGACACATAAATACACACAAATGCACATAAAAGGATATCCAACAGCATAATATAGTACTACATTAAATGTAGAAACTCCAGAATAAAGTGGCTGAATTTGAATGTCTGCTCTTTAATAACTGTGGGAATTCAGGAAAGTTATTTAAACTGTTCATTCTTCAGTGTGTTTATGGGTAGAGTAGGAAAATACTAATACTTAATCATTTGAGTGTTATGAAGATCCCATATTGAATGAGTTAATATGTTTAAAATACTTACAAGAGTGCTTAGCATACCATAAGAGTATGTTAAATGCATAAACATCCCTTAAAAATGAGGTCATAATGTGAGATAACCTGTTTTTCAACTCTTTCACTTAATATATCACAACATGGAAATAGAATCACTTTTTCTCATAATATTATTTCAATGGTACAATAATACTCATAGCACTACAGTGTACTTAGCAATGTCTCCTGGTTGAATTTACAAACATTAAAAATTACATTATTTAGATAATGTGGTTTCTGTAGATCACCTTTTTCATACATTTGTCATAGTTTTTATAAGATAAATTCTAAGCTTTCTGGATCAAATGATATACACATTTTAAAATTTTGATATAGTTTGCCAAATTTCCCTTTCTAGTGCCAATTAGTACTATCATCAACTATAAGACAGTCTATTTTTATATAGAAACAATTGCACACTAGAATTAAAGTTTTAGTTCTTAGCATATTCTAGGCTATGTTAATAAAATAATAAGTTAAAGTTAAAGAAAACTAGGGCTTGGAGATTATTTTTCATGTACATGTATACAAAAAACTATTGGAAGAATAGATGCTGAGATTTTAGCAGTTATTTTCCCTGAATGGTATGATAAAATAAATATCTAAGATTTTCTTTTCCTTTGTTTTCTATTTCTTTACATTGTTTCATTTTGTAATAAGACAGTATAAAAGTGAAGACATATATTTTGCTTATTTTCTGTAATGCAGGAATCTAGTGATGTATACAAGTCATATTTGATGGCATTACCTGTGTTCTCAATCTATCATTTTGATGCATTTTTGATAATTAGTCTCTAAATACATAAAGCTGCATCAAGAGAGTGGCATCTTTCAAACATTCTAATTGCCATATTTTATGCATTTTTAAGTTATGCTCCTTAATTTGATCTTCATTGCTTTCTGAGATTTTTGTTTAAGGTTATTTTATTTTGGATGTGTATTTTGTTTTTTCCGCATGAAATTTTTTCAAAAGCCTAATTAATCAGATTTACAGGCATCTTGCTGTTACTAAATTATCATGAATTCCATTGGCTAATAAGAACTTTCCTAGTTGTTAATGAACACAAGCCAGCATGTCATGCACCGAGCAGACATCCTTTGTTGATTTCATATTTCTTCAGTCAGTTCTGAAGGCTTTGGTCCCTTTGCTTCTCCTATACTTCCAATTTCTGAGTAATTTTATGGTGGAAAAGGATAAGAATTTCAGAAAACACTGGGGTTAGGTGATATCTCATTGTGGTTTTGATTTGCATTTCTCTAATGATTAGAGATGTTGAACATTTTTTTATATGTTTGCAGGCCATTATTCTGTCTTCTTTGAAAAAGTTTCTGTTCATTTCTGTTGCCCATTTCTTGATGAGGTTGTTTGATTTTTTCTTGTTAATTCTTTTGAGTTCTAGATAGATTCTTGTTATCAGATCTTTATCGGAAGTGTAGAGAGCAAATATTTCCTCCTCATTCTGCAGGTTGTCTGTTTGTACTAATGATAGTTTCCTTGGCTGTGCAGAAGCTTTTTAATTTGGTCAGATCCCATTTGTTTATTTTTGTAGCTGCGAAGATTGCTTTGGGGGTCTCCTTCAAGAATTCTTTGCCTAGGCCGATGTCTGAAAGGGTCTTCTCAACATCTTTTTCTAGGATTCTTAAGGTTTAAGTCTGTTATCCATCTTGAGTGGATTTTTGGGAGAGGTGAGAGGTAGGGATAAAGATTCATTCTTTTGCATGTAGCTATCCAGTTTTCCCAGCACCATTTACTGAAAAGAGATTCTTTTCCCCAATGTATATTTTTTGTCGGCTTTATCAAAGATTAGATTACCATATGCATATGGTTTAATCTCTGGAATCTCAGTCCTGTTCCAAAGATCAATGCCTCTGTTCTTGTGCCAGTACAGGCTGATATAATTATTATTGCTTTATAGTACAGCTTGAAATCAGGAAGACTAATGCCTCCCAGTTTGTTCTTTTTACTTAAGATTGCTTTGGCTATATGAGGTCTTTTCTGGTTCCATACAAAGTGATCCCAAAACAACAAATGCTGGCAAGGATGTAGAGAGACAGGAACACTCTTACACTGCTGGTGGGACTGTAAATTAGTGCAACCTTTGTGGAAAAGAATTCGGAGATACCTCAAAGAGCTAAAAATAGAAATACCATTTGATCCAGCAATAGCATTTTTAGGCATCTACCCAAAAGAGCATAAGACATTATATAATAAAGACATCTGCACCCAAATGTTTATGGCAGCACAATTCACTATTGCAAGGACGGAGAAACAACCCAAGTGCCTGTCAATTCATGAGAGGATTATTTAAATTTGGTATATGTTTACAGTGGAATATTACTCAATTTTAAGAAATGACAGTGAGCTAGCACCACTTATATTATCCTGGATTGAGCTTGAGCCTATTATCTGAAGCGAGGAGACACAAGATCGTAAGAATGAGGTCCACATGTACTCGCCATCAAATATGGTGCTCAAATGGTGGTGGTCTTTACCAGGGATTCGGGGGTGAGGGCATAGATCCACATCTGAAGGATGCAGTGAACATTGTGGAGGGGAAGGGCATACCTCTAACCCTTGCTAGGGAGAGGAAAAGGTAAAAAATGCAACCAAAATGTTTGTACTCTCATATTTTCTTGAAATTAAAAAAAAAAGAAAAAAAATAAAGTATACAAATACCAATAAAGAAAAAAAAAAGAATTTCAGAAAACACTTCTCACTTCAGCATGTTTTCCTAGCATATATTAGGCGTTTAAAAAGTATTTATTGGCCAATAAAATAATGTAAAACTTGAAAATTACAAGATGTATATAAGATATGTTATAAAAAAAGAGGAGACATACATGTTAATTTTAAGTATTTGAGTACACATTATTTTTTTTTGAAACATTAATTTCACTAGCTGCTATCTTGACACATTCCCTGTATCAGTTATCTTTTGCTGGATAACTATCTAGTGGCTGAGAACAACTACTATTTTTTTAGAAGACAATCATGTTTGTTGCCTTAGCTGATTTCTGCTGGGCTCCCACACACATCTGGCAAATCAGATATTGGTTGGAGGCTCCACAGTGCCTCACTCCCATGTCCAGTTGTTGGCAGGTTGTTGGGCTGGGTGATAGTAACAACTGGACCATGTGTTTTCTTCATTCTGCAGGGTAGCCTGGGACTTCCCAACATGGCATCGAGATTCCAAGTGAGAGCAGAAGCTGCAGGGCTTTCTGAAGCCTATGCTCAGAACTCACACAGCATCACTTCTGTTATAATCTGTCAGTCAAGCAACCCCAAGGCCTGCCCAAATTCAAGGGGTTGGGAAAGAGACCCTACCCATTAATGAGAGTGCAATGTACTGTGGCATTTTTGCATTCTAGAATCTACATGTTCCCCATTTAATATTCTACACTTTTCATTTTTGTTTACATAATAAAGACTATTTTTTGATTCTTCTCTTGTAAAACCAGCAATTTTATCTGTTTACTTACTTACCTCCATCCTTATTTTTTCTTCATTAGTTTAATCTATGAGTTTGAAATCTTTTAAAATTATTTAATGTCCTTTTTGGAATGAAAATTGCCATATGACCTCTTATATTAATAATTATGTCCATTATTTAAGCTTATAAGCAGAGATTTATATCTTAATAGTAGTTGGTCATTTTATTTACTTATATAAATGTCTAAAAGATCTGCTAATAATCAGTGTAAACAAATAGACTACATTTCTTCTTCATAAGGGCACCTCTCAGGTATCTGAAGACTGCAGATAACATCCTGAGCTAATGAAGTTTCTGAGACAAATCTAAGAAGTCCTCATTTTATGTTAGAATATGAATGACAGATGACTGGGTGTAACAGTTGATAAATTTAAGCAACATTATTCTATTGTTTCTTTGGAAGTAATTGCTGCCAAAGAGAATTGCAAGGCAAATCTGATTCCAGTTACTTTGTATGTAATATGGTAATGATGATGAAGTATCACTAAATATCTATGTGTCTACACATATATCTATTTCTTATTAATACTACTGTTGTATTGGTAAATTTGTAGGATTATCTATTATTAGATAAAGTGCTTTTTCACAACTATAACGTATCTTCGTGTCTATTGCTGCTAATTCACATTTAGTGTCAATGTTTCTGTATTTAATTGGTTTTAGAAATGATAATATATTAATGACTTTATTCTCTGTTTCAGCTTTTGATTTGTAGCTTAGAGATGTCAGACATGCCCTGGTGGTTCCGTGATAATTCATATTAATATATATTGCTACAAAGTTTTTCTCTCTATACATTGATTTTCATAGGAATTATAATAGTGCTTTTTTTGTTTCAGTGTTTCTGCACATGCTGCCTTTTCCCTACATATAAGTACACCTGTATCAGATTTCATTTAGTTGTTTATATTTCTCTCCCTCTTCCTTTCTTTATCTGAGTGTGTGTGTGTGTGTGTGTGTATTTAAACAGAATTCTGGCTTGAATATTTCACTGCGCGTATTCACTTGATTTAAGGTAATGTGTTTAAGGTATTTCTCAATCTGCATCCTTTCTATTATTGACATCTAGCCCAAATATGAGGTAGTCCAACCAGTCCTGAACACATAACACGTACTTCTTTCCATGTTTGGCACTTGTATGTTTTATCTAAACAATGATGTCACCAGGAATGCCATTTTTGGGGAAAAATTGCTATGTTATAGTTTTCCTTTGCATTGCAATATTATTTGACAACTCTATTATTCTCCCTGGTTTAACTTTGGTAGAATTAAGCGTCAGCAGAAAAATATTTTGTTGTTTTTTATTTCCCAAAGTACATGTTAAGTTTGTTTCTGAGAAAGTGTAGCATGATATTGTTTTATTTCATCTATAAAACAACTGCTTCTCAAACATTCCATATGATAAAGTAAAAATCAATATCTGTTTCTTTTTACCTGAGCTACATATGATATTTTACTACATAGTCAGAAGTATGAGATTTTATATTCACAATATGGTAAAAATCTTTCTGAAATAATCATCATTTATAGATTTAATGCTTTGGGATGGATGGCTTGTGTATCTCAGTAAATGTACATGTGCCTGGCTGTGATTAACAAAGAAAACTCACAGGGGAAATGAGCAGGGTAACAAATGCTCATTAGGAATCAACACTCTACCTAAAGGATCATTTTGGTTCCAACCCAATTTGACATGAACAATCCATATATATAAGTGCTTAAAATAGCAATATTAATATATGTGACTCTCTCTTTATATAGTTCTGCTAGCCAAAAGTTTGCTTCAGTTATCATGACTGTTGCATTTGTTAAATGATTTTCTGAGCTATCTCAGGTAGATAAATAATTTCTATACATCGGGCAGTGTATACATGTGAAATAAATATTGGTTAAAATTGTATAAGGTGCCATCGCTAACAAAAAATTAATATTTTTTAAATTTTTAATTATTTTTGTTTTAGCATATTAAGGAGTACAAATGTTTAGGTTACATAAATTGTCCTTGCTCAACCCAAGTCAGAGCTTCAGGAGTGTCCATCCTCCAGACAGTGTGCACTGCACACATTAGGTGTGAATCTACCTATCTCTTCCTCCCCCCTCTCACTTACCTGACACCTGATGAATGTTACTACCATATGTGCACTTAAGTGTTCATCAGTTAATATCAATTTGATGGTGAGTATATATGGTGCTTGTTTTTCCATTCTAATGATACTTCACTTAGTAGAATGATCTCCAGCTCTATGCAAGATAATACAAAAGGTGCTCGATCACCACTGTTTTTTGTGGCTGAGTAGAACTCCATGGTGTGTGTGTGTGTATATATGTATGTATATGTATATATATATATATACACACACACATATATATCACATTTATTAATCATATATATCACATTTATTAATCCACTCATGTATTGATGGACACTTGGGTTGTTTCCACATCTTTGCAATTGTGAATTGTGCTGCTATAAACATTCTACTGCAGATGTCTTTTTTATAGAATGTCTTTTGCTTCTTTGGGTAGATGCCCAGTAATGGAATTGCTGGATCAAATGTTAATTCTACTTGTAGCTCTTCAAGGTATCTTCATATTATCTTCCACAGAGGTTGTAGTGGTTTGCAGTCCCACCAGCGGAGTATGAGTCTTCCTATCTCTCCACATCCATACCAACATTTATTATTTGGGGTCGTTTTGATAAAGGCCATTCTCACATGGAGTTAGGTGGTATCTCAATGTGGTATTGATTTGCATTTTCCTGATGATTATAGATGTTGACTATTTTTTCATATGTTTCTTGGCCATTAATCTATCTTCTTGTGAAAAATTTCTGTTCATGTCCTTTGCCCACTTTCTGATAGGGTTGTTTGATTTTTTTCTTGTTCACTTTCCTGAGTTCTGTGTAGATTCTAGTTATCAGCCCTTTATTGGATATGTAGCATGCAAATGTTTTCTCCCATTCTGTAGGTTGTCTGTTTGCTCTCATGATTGTGATCTTGGCTGTGCACAAGCTTTTTAATTTGATTAGGTCACATTTATTTATTTTTCTTGTTGTCGTGATTGTCTATGGGGTCTTCTTCATAAATTCTTTGCCTAGGCCAATATTTATAAGAGTTTTTCCAACATTTTCTTCTAGAATTCTTATAGTTTCATACTTTAGGTTTAAGTCTGTTATCCACCATGAGTTGATTTTTGTGAGAGTTGGAAGATGCAGATCCTGTTTCAGTCTTCTACATGCAGCTGTCCACTTTTCCCAGCACCATTTATTGAATAAGGATTCTTTTCCTCAGTGTATGTTTTTGTCTGCTTTGTCGAAGATTAGATGGCTATGTAAGGATGATTTTATAACTGGGTTCTCAGTTGTGTTTCATTGGTCTATGTCTCTGTTCTTATATCAGTTTCATGATGTTTTAGTCACTATAGCCTTGTAGTATAGCTTGAAGTCTGGTAAATTGATGACTTCCAATATGCTCTTTTTGCTTAAGATGGCTTTGGATATATGGGGTATTCTCTGGTTCCACATGAAGCACAGGATTAATTTTCTAGATCTGCAAAAAATGATTTTGGCATTTTAATAGGGATTGCATTGAATCTGTAGATCATTTTGGATAATATAGACATTTTAACAATGTTGATTCTACCAACCCATGAAAGTGGTATGGTTTTCCACCTATTTACATCCCCTGCTATTTTCTTCCTCATGTTTCTAGTTTTCCCTGCAGAGGTTTTTTACCTCCTTAGTTAAACATATTCTTAGGTATTTTATTTTATTTTTTGCTGTTGTGAAAGGTATTGAGTCTTTGATTTGGTTCTCAGTTTGATTGTTGTTGGCATATAGGAATGCTACTGATTTCTGTACATTGATTTTATAACCTGAGACTTTGCTGAATTTGTTTATCAATTCCACTAGTCTCATGGCCTTCCACTAGTTACTACTATAGCCTTGTAGTATAGCTTGAAGTCTAGTAGATTGATGCTTCCCAGTTTGTTCTTGAGATTGCTTTTGCTATATGGGGTCTTGTCTGGTTCCATATAAAGCACAGAATTTTTTTTCTAGATCTGCAAAAATTGGTGTTGGCATTTTAATAGGGATTGCATTGAATCTACAGATCACTTTGGGTCCTATAGACATTTTAACAATGTTGATTCTGCCGACCCATTAGCATGGTATGATTTTACACCTGTTTACATCCTCTGCTATTTCCTTCATCAGTGTTTCCTAGTTCTCCCTGTAGAGGTCTTTTACCTCTGTAGTTAAATATATTCCTAGGTATTTTATTTTCCCTGTTGTTACTGTGAAGGGTATTGAGTCTTTGATTTGGTTCTCAGTTTGACTGCTGTTGGTGTGTAGGAATGCTACTGATTTCTGTACGTTGATTTTGTAACCTGAGACTTTGCTGAATTTGTTTATCCATTCCATTAGTCTCATAGCAGAATCTTTGGGGTTTTCTAGGTATAAGGTCATATTGTCAGCACAGAGTGATAGTTTGACCTCTTCTGCCCCATTTGGATGCCCTTGATTTCCTAATCTTATCTGATTGGTCTGTCTAAGACTTCCAGCACTATATTGAATAGAAGCAATGATAGACGGCAACCTTGTCTGGTTCCAGTTCTAAGCTGGAATGCTTTCAATTTTTCCCCATTCAGTACGATGCTGGCTGTGGATTTGTCATATATGGCTTGTATCATTTTGAGGTAATTCCTTTTTATGCCTATTTTGCTAAACGTTCTTATCATAAAAGGGTGCTGAATTTTGTTGAATGTTTTTTCTGCGTCTATTGAGAGGATCATATGGTCTTGGTTTTTGCTTCTATTTATGTGGTGAATTACATTTATAGATTTGCATATGTTGAGCCATTCCTGCATCTCTGGAATGAAGCCCACTTGATCATTATGGATTATGTTTTTGCTAAGCACCTGAATTCGGTTTGTTAGGATTTTGTTGAGAATTTTTGCATCCATATTAGTAAGGGATATTTGTCTATAGTTTTTCATTTTTTGTTGTATCCTTTCCTGGTTTTGTATCAGGGTGGTGTTGGCTTCATAAAACATGTTAGGGAGGATTCCTTCCTTCTCAATGTTGTGGTAATATATGGTTTTGATGAGTCAGTCAGATCTGGCTGAAATTTCCATCTCTACTATATTTACTGTACATATATATGGTAGTCTGTCTAAGCTTGAGTTTTCTGATCTGTGAATGAGGTTTTAAATTATTTTTAATATGTTTGTATCATTCCAGACCTTATCATTTTATTTAATTATTCATTTATTTTTATTTTATTTATTATTTTGTCATTATTATTTTAAGATGAGGTCTTGCTCTGTTGCCTGGGCTAGAGTGTAGTGGTGTCATCTTATCTCACTGCAACCTCAAACTCTTGGCCTCATGTGATCCTCATGTCTCAGCCTTCCAAGTAGCTGGGACTACAGGTGCATGCCACTAAGCTCAGCAAATATTTCTATCTCTCTGTAAAGATGAAAGTCTCACTATGTTACTTAGGTTGGTCTCAAACTCCTGGCCTCGACTGATCTCCTGCCTCAGCCTCCCAAAGTGCTAGGATTACAGGTGTGAGTCAATACACCCAGCCAAAATGGGGCTATTCATTTCTAAATCATAGGAATGTTGAGAAATGTGGTAGGTTTATTAATGTAAAATGCTTTATACTCAGAAGACACCAAATCATTTTTGTTTTCATTTTGTATTTATTCATCTTCAGCTATCAAAATAATTTTATACACTCATTATTATTGCAACATACTAGTGTGTGATTCTTTTTCATAATGTGCAAAAGTGAGGTCTGTAGAACTTTTCATTTCCCCCCTATAATCCAGTTTTATAAAAATTAAAGGAATATAAGCCAAAATGTCTTGTTAAAGAGAAACCAGTTAAACTGTATTTTGAATTTGCAAATGGCAAACTAGGTTTTGTGCTTAAATTTTTTTTATTTTTTTAACAGAAAAATGAACTAAGGACTAGCTATTACTTGAAGATATTTCTTAATGTTTTTTTCTTGTATCAAATTTAATTATTAAATATCAACATTGTGCAGGCACTGATCTGGGTATTGCTATGTAAACTGAAAATTATACCCATGCCCAAAGGCATATGTGAGTGTTTTTTCCTCACCTATAAATACATATATGAGTGTTATGTATAATATTACTAACATAAAATATAATTCTCTTTTAACAAATGTATAAAAGACAAATATATGGAAAAAATTTATCATGGACAATTTTATAGAGCAAGTAACATCATTGAAGGCCAATTTGGCTATATATAATCCTATGTGGTTACTGAAGAAATGAGGCCTGCTTAAACCATTCAATAGTACTGATTTGAAAACTGAGTACTCTCCATACACATTAACTGGCATTTAAGTTTTTTTTTTTTTTTTTGCTGTTGCCTCAGCTTCATATTCCATATTTTTCTCTAAGAACTTTCCTATATATATGATACCTCAGAATAATTTGGGCTTTGTGTTATTGGACCTGCCCTGTACTTTTCTACATGTGTCATTTTATCCATCCATAGCTCTTTCTAGATTACCCTGCTTCATATTATATTTTTAAATAAGACTAACACGTACCACATATTTATTGATTAAAAACTCAAAATCTCAGAGATGTAAGAAAATTAACTTAAGTATAGACTTAAGTTATGACCAAATTTTATAACATTGTTTTCTTTGTTCTAGCTCTTATTCTTCATTTTTCCAGGAATACCACCTAATTTAATACCTATCTTGGGACTTATTAATCTTTCATTCTATCATTTATAATGCCTATTTTATCATTTCACTACAATCTAAGGTCGTTAAAGGCAGCAATTGTATATTATTCATCCAAAAGAAGATAAATGAAATACAGTGAAATGATAAAGAAACCTAAAAGTTATTACAAATTTTGAGATGGCCCCAAGCAAAATGAATAAGATAATAAGCCATATCCTTGTTAGATTTCTGCAGGTTCTAGAAAACAACCAATAATCAAGGATTGCTGATATACATTAAAAAAAAGTGAGGGAATATTCTAAAAATAGGATCATGGAATCTAGTTTAAAAATGTGTCAGCATCATTTCAACAAATAACTGTATTAATACATATCTACTTGCTAAATATATCAGAGAATAACAACAGAAAAAGGTCAGGTTACTACAACGTCGGAAGTACAGGGCAGAGCAAAGAGAAAAATATCTATTTGATTCAACAGACATTAATGCAAGCTACATTTTTGTGATTGTTGCTGTTTGATTTAGAGGAGTATGGAAAGCTGCAAGTGTGCCTTGTGTTTTATTGCTTAATTTGTTATTGATCCTAATCTTCGAAAGATCTAAGGGTGATTCTCTGTAGCTATTTGCCTGGACCTGATATGTAACCTTTGGTGGTGCTCAGTGAACATATATTATGTCTTTTACTTTTTTTTTTCTCTATTGCATTTGCTGAAATGTTTGTCCTGTTTTTCTATGAGCTCTGACTTGACGTGTGCAAATTTTAATTATTTCAAAGATTTCTATTAAAGGCCTGAGAATCTTTATAAAGACTCATTTGAAGAAAATAAAAGATTCAAGCAGAATAAATTTATTCTTTGAAGAAAGAAATCACCACTCCTATTTTCAAGAATTTTTCTATATTTCATGTTTTAGATCTCAAAAAACCTCCTCCTTCTTATATAAATTGGATGTGTAAATTATAATTTTGTTTCAAGATTATATACCACTAGTTAACTAAACCTTATTTGAGGCTGGAAATCATCCCCTTTCTTACCACCAAAGTAACTAAAATAACCATAATTGACTGTAGATTGGCAGAAGGAGATGGCTATGAGAGATTGGGTCTACTCCAAATTATACATTTCAGGTTAAAATAGCCAAAGTATTTTTTGTTTCTTTCCCCAGAAAGTCAAGGAAAATTAGATGATAAGAATCTAAACATAATAAATTTGGTATTTATGAGTTTATATTTATCTAAGTATTTTTATGATAGCTATTATTTATTATGCTACATATATATATTTAGTAAACCTAAATAGTTATCCCATTTATCACACATATATATACACCCATACACATATATATATATATACAGTTAATTAATTAAAGTTATTTTGCTAAATTCACTTTTTCAGGCTTCAGATGTCTGTGGGAGTCTGGAATTCTTAAGGAGTTCTCAATTCAGGTGAATGTTAATAATTATCTGTGGATAAATAAATAATATGTCAAACAAATATGTAAATCATGTTTTATCATGTGTTTGTAGATGCTAATATGTTTTAAAAACTAGAATAAATTGAAAGTTACTAAATTGACAATAATCTTTTGTCATTTTGTAATTTTTAAATTACAAATTCAAACAATAGTACTACCATCACATGGGGACTACACTTTTTTTGGGAGGGGGATCAAATATAAAATGGTTTTTTTTACTCAAAATGACATAGAAGTACAGTTAGAGAGACATTTATATTTTATAGTTTGTTGTGGCTTTTTAACTGTGTTTCAAGAATGAGCTTCCTTTCTTGTGCAAAAACAAGGTCTAAAAAGAAAAAGAAAAAAAAAAAAAGAATGAGCTTCTTTGCTAGTATGTCTGCTTTTAATTGAAAATGTCCTCTGCCTTTCTGTCCTGTTTGCATGTAGGCTGACTTGAAATTCCTTACTTGACATTTGCTGCCATTTTTCAAAAGTTCTCTGTGTTGACCACTGTAAAATATTCTGCTCCATCAGTATATATTTTTAAAAGAATCGACAGAAGATTTTAAGCATGCTTAGAGAAATGCTTTCACCAATTTTATCTTTTATAATATCAAGAGTTAAAATATAAACTTCTGCATTAAACAAAAATGGAGTAAAAGGGACCAGATTTACCCTCCCTTCTGATACAACACAACTTGGAAAGAAACATATGAAACAATAGTTTTGTCTACAGCCATACCACTCTGAACACACCTGATCTCAGAAGCTAAGCAGAGTTGGACCTAGTTACCGTGTTTACCCGAAAATAAGACCTACCCATAAAATAAGCCCTAGCAGGATCTCTAAGCATTTGCACAATATAAGTCCTACCCTGAAAATAAGACCTAGTGATGGGCGTGGCTACGCAGCGTATCTGCACAACCCATGCATTTCCTCCGGGAGCGGTAAAGAAGACAAGCAGCCCTTCTCATCTGCCCCATCGTGACAGCTACTATCCCAGAGGTGACTAGAAAGGTGCTGGCAGCCCCACCAACAAGGTCGGCTCCCCCTGTGAGGTCCCCGCCATCCTGTGCGTGCTTTGAGGGGAAAATAACACATCCCCTAAAAATAAGCCCTAGGGTGTCTTCTTGAGGAAAAATAAATATAAGACCCTGTCTTATTTTCGGGGAAACACGGTAGTCCTTGGATGAGAAACAATGTTTTGTTTTATTTTTTAATTGTATATCAGGCAACAGAAGACAATGATCTTTGACAGATGAGAAATAAAAAGGTAAACCCTATTGTTCAGGCTAGTCAAGTACAGTAGTGAGAAGGAGAGAAAGAGTAGAATAAAGATTTCTAACTGTGCACAATCAATTGAAATAACTCACTGCCTTTGAAGCAGCCTTCTTTTTTTTTTTTTAATTATCAATATGTAGGTAGTATCTACAACCTCCTTTCCCCTCATCCCAAAGTATGTTGTTAGCTGTCCATCCTTCTGTGCTGAGATGTACTATTTTATTTTCTGGTTTTACTTGTTGATTTTTGGATGTGTTGGTGGGAAGAAAGCATATTATGTATATGTGTTTGTCGTCACCCTAGATTACTAAAGTATATTCTCCAGTAATTCTTTCAAAGAGAGTATTCGAGAAATGGACTTTCTAAATTCTTCAATATCAAGAAATATCTTTGTTTTACCCTGAAAATCAAATGCCAATTTGGCTGGATATAGAATTCTAGGTTTAAAACCTTTATCCTGCAGAACTTTTATGACAGCACTACATTTACTTCTAGCATCCAGGAGGTCCAGAGATAAATCTGCTGTCAATCTGATTTTTTAAAATTTCCTCTTATTATGGGGGTACAAGTATTGTTAAGGATACATATATTGCCCCTGCCACCCCTCCCCCATCCCGCCATGCCAGAGCTTCAAGCGTGTCCAACCCTCAGGTGGTGCGCACCGCACCCATTATGTAAATATACACCTTTCCCATCCTCCCCCCCACCTCTCCACCACCCGATAAAAGGTTTTTTTGTTTGTTTGTTTTTTTGACATTTTGGTTACATTGTATTCTTGTTCCTTGGTAGGTTATTTGTTTTCTCTCTCTGGAAGCCCTTATGATTTTCTCTTTATTATTAGAGTTCCAAAATTTTACCAGGATGTGTCTGGGAGTGAGTCTCCTTTTATCAATCTTATTGGGTATTCGGTAAGCACTGATAATCTCAAGAGTTGAATGTTTCTTTAACTCTGGAAAGTTTTCATCAATTATTTCCTTAATTATGTCCTCTGCTCCATTCTCATTATTATCTTTTTCTGGAATTCCTGTCAAATGAATATTGGAGCTTCTGCATCTATTCTTTATTGTTCTTAACCTTTATTTATTTCTTATCTGTTTAATCATTTGTATTGTTTCCTCAGAGAATTCCTCAATTTGATCTTCTAGATTGTTCATTCTTTCTTCAAGTATGTCAATCCTGCCACTCAGATCATCTATTGAATTTTTAATTTCCAAGACTTCTGGGTGGTAATTTTTTAATATTTCTAATCTCCTCTTGTATCTCTATGATGCTATTAATCATACTTCTTCTAAAGTTTTCTTCTGTTTCTTATATTAAGTCTGCTTCTTTGGATGTCATTTCTTCTGTTTGCATAATTTTGTGTCTCTCTTTCTCTGTTTCACTAAAAATTTTAGTGACTCCCGATGAAACACCCAAATTTGTACATGAGTGCTTTGTACAGTTATCATAACTTATTTCTAGTGATTTCAAGGGAAAGGCCAAGTGTAAGGTCAGACAGGCTGTCCAAACTCTTGACTTCTGGACACAGCTGTTTCCTCTTTCTCCTGGGTTTTGTCCACCACCTGATGTTTCATCAAATTTTTTCTCTCTGAGTCCCAAACCAAAAAACTAGGGGAAATTTATTTAAGCCCTCATGAGGCCTCTTTTAAAATAAAACTGACATTTTCTTCTATTAAATAAAATTCTTGGGAAGCCATTGATTTGGACTGACTGCACTAGGCCCCAACAGACCAAACCAAAATGGAATCACTCACGCTAGAGTTCCACATCATCAAACCAAAATGAAGTTGTTTATCTGACCTTCTGAGAAATCAGAAGAGAGAGAGAGATAATAGCCAAATCCCCAAACAGGTCAGCTCTAACCAGTCCTTTCTGCTTTAATCTTTACAAGAAAAGTAACCTGATGCTAACCAATCTGATTTTATTTCCCTGTTTCTGTTTTCTTCAACCTTTTTTTTCTGCCTTTATAGGCAAACTCCTCTGTTCACCTCATTGGAGTGCCTTTTCTAAACCCTTAGATGAGATGCTCTTGATTCATAAATTGCTAATGAAAGCCAATTTGATCTTTAAACTAAATTGCTTGAAATTTTGTAATTTCCATTGGTAATTATGGTAATGGATTTTATAAAATTGATGTGGCTCAGGAGGCCTGGAATTTTAGGTGAGAGCACTGACAAAATTCTGCTTTATTTATAATAAGATACCTTATTTGTGAAGCTTATATTAGCTGCCATCTTACTAGAAGCCTCTTATTCAACACACCCATAAAACATAAAGTCTACAAATAGATATGCCCTGCATAGACTCTATCTTGTGACTGCACAAACTCATGAATATTCTAGTTCAACCATAGTGACCTTCAGGAACTAATACTACATAGCATAGTCCCTGTCCAAGCATGCAAGGTTAGCACTGACTTTGTATAAAAATGGCAGCAAGATCCAAGCACCCATCAAGGGCATAACTAGTGTTCCTGTATAATTGGCATCATACTGGGCATTGCTTATATAAGTGGTTCTTAAAACGTACTGGCTTTTAATGCTAAATAGCCACCATTTTGGAAAAGATTGAATAGATAAACCAATGCCTCATCTTCTCAATTCAAAAGGCTTCTTCCAGGCCGGGCGCGGTGGCTCACGCCTGTAATCCTAGCACTCTGGGAGGCCGAGGCGGGTGGATAGCTCAAGGTCAGGAGTTCGAACCAGCCTGACCAAGAGCGAGACCCCGTCTCTACTAAAAAAATAGAAATACATTAATTGGCCAACTAATAATATATAGAAAACATTAGCCGGGCATGGTGGTGCATGCCTGTAGTCCCAGCTACTCGGGAGGCTGAGGCAGAAGGATTGCTTGAGCCCAGGAGCTTGAGGTTGCTGTGAGCTAGGCTGACGCCACGGCACTCACCCTAGCCTGGGCAACAAAGTAAGACTCTGTCTCAAAAAAAAAAACAAAAAAACAAAAGGCTTCTTCCCTTTGTAAACTGAGTCTCTGAAATTTCATTAATTGATAAGTCTTCCAGCATATTAGTAGTTTTTGAAATAAAACCTTTGATAATGAGTTAAGAAAAGGAACTTTAAGTTCCTTTAATAAATACTATTTATCTGAGGGGCAGTAAGAATAGGAAAAAACACATTTTTGAAAATTATAATGTAAATCAATGCTAAATTTGAAATATTATCCAAAGGAGGAGAAAAAGAGGAAAGAAGACATTAAAGAGATCTGATATGAAGTATGAGACATGTAAGAATTTTACAACAGTGAGAAGTTGCAAGATCCTAAATCTCAGAGAAAACCCTTAGTTGGGATGTGTCCTAACACTGGATATGTTTAGATTTCAGAGAAGTTTCTTGGCTTCCATATAAACTTAAAATTACATTAAACTCAATGCTTCTAAGAAAACACACTCTCAATTCCAAATGACTGGCTCACAAGTAAATGTTGAAAGCACTATTCACTTATAATTGAAAGATGCTTTTACTACTTTTCTTGAAGAGAAAAGGTTTGTTAGTTGTTTATCTTCTTTCATCTTAATGAGATTAAACAGGCTTCATATTTTTTATTCCATAAATCAGAATTTAACAGCTTCTTAGTATAATCTCCTTATCAAATATGATTCTTTTCTTCTTTTATAAATATAAATATTTCTGGTATTTAACTGTCTGATCTTAAAAACATGACAACATGGTAGAAAAAGTTTTTCTGGTTTTAAACTACAGTGGCTTATTGTGACAGATTATGAAAAAAATCTATCAAGATAAGTCTTTATAGCCAAGTTCAGGCCATGTCTATGGAGGTGCAGGACCCAGCACATATCATTAAGTCACCTGTTCTAGATGCTAAATATCTTTATTCAGGTTAAATCTGGAAATTTTGTTAGAGTGAATATTTTAACCAATAGTTAGTAACAACAGCTTTCAAGAATGGCAGTTGGTCTTCATGTAGATGATTTGAGGAAAGAGGTGTCATGGAAGACCACAGATAGGTGAGGCAGGCCTAGGGAGCAGGTTGCATGCTGATGCTAATTGTATTTTACATATTGGCACTAACTGTATTTCACTACCAGCTGCTAACTGCCTTTCCTGTTAGAACCTGAGGGTCTGCCGGCAATTGCATCTATTTACCTTCCTAGGAGGACAACACTGCATACAATTAAAGGCACAAGTAATGAAGAAAATAAACAGTTTCTAATAGAAAATGGATATATCTCCTCTGAAAATCTATAAGCTAAAACAACCTTTGACATTTTTAACTGAAACTGTGTAAAGAGCTGACCACAAGACAGACTTAAAGTTTCTGCTCTTAATGTGAAACAAGTTGAATAGTAACTGATATTGTCAATGGTTGTGTGGTTGTTTTATTAGGTGCAATTAAAAATCAGAACGGATTTAACTGGCTGTTTTCACATCGTGTAAACACAGCGGAAGGGGACATAATCCCAATCACTCCCCTCTGGAATGTTTTATGGTAAATGTTTCTTCTTATGATAATGTATTTTCCCACTAGGAAACATTACCTACACCTCCTATCAGTCGTTGTTCTCTCTTAAGCTTTATTTTCCTCATTTTATACTGCCAAAACAGTCTTTTAAATGCTTTGGTGGACAATGAATTCTGAATAATGGATCCTGAGTAACTGTAGAATTTCCACTTGCTATTTTAAATTAATTACTTTGATAGTAAAATAACTTTAAAGATTGCTTTATAATTTTCAATGTAAAATAAATTATTATGGTCTGATTTCTGTGTCTTTCTGCTTCATTCTCTTTCTTTCAGTAGCATTACTGCAGTTTCAAAGCAAAACACAAGTGTGAAGAAATGAAACAACTCTGGTTGTTGTAAACGGAAATGTCATCATTAGAATTAGACTGGTGACAACACTGCTATTTAAAATATCTTTAGAGCTTCTTTCCTCCTAAATCCCTTCACTCTGAAAACATGTATTTCATTCATCATTTAATCCCTAGCATTTAGCACTTAAAACATTTCCAGGGACATCATTGGTACTCAATAAATGCTCATTAAATAAATAAATGGCACTGCAGATGAATACTTTTAAAGTTTTCTAATATCTTCCAATCCGTCTGCTGTGGTCTTGGTGAAATCTCAAGAACAGGGATAGCTCATTTACGATTAGTCAGTGGGTTCTTGGCTAAATGATTGGTCTTTTTTTTTTTTTTATGATAATTCTGATAGTGATTTATTATGAATAACCAAGTATCATATAGAGCAACAAGAAGGTTGTTTATACAAAATTCTTGTGTGAGGATGGGCCCAATTTTTCAGTACAGTCATGCTCAAAGAAAAAAAAGACTTTTATCTAAAGAGGAATAGGAACATTAATATAATTTTATACTTTCCTTTCTTAATTCAGTAGTAGGAGATACAGGATGAAAATAGCAGAGGGCCCATAGTTGATAGCCTTAGAAAAATTCATGAAAAAAATTTTACATTATTTATTTCCTCTTAATATTTGAAATCTCTGTCTCCCTCGTTCTTTTTGAATCTTTTGTTTATTCCTTTTTATTTATTTATTTATTTTTTTATTTCAGCATATTATGGGGGTACAAATATTACATTTACATAAATGATTGGTCTTAATGTACCTGGTTTGGGGAAATATTGGTGGATACTTATTTGACTGGTCCTTCATACAAAGACTCTCTCATCTTTAGATGCCAAATTTAAAGTATTAAAAAAAAATCATTAATTCCTCCAGAGGTTTCTACTTGATTCATGTTCCCATACTCATTTAAACACGTAAAAAGGTTCTAACTCACAAAGAAATCTTCAGGGCAAAGGGGCAGGGCCAGACTTTGATGTGTTGTTGTTTTAGACATACTCTAAGAACAAAGGCTATCAAAACTATTAGGATCAGGACAGGTCTGAGAAACAAAATCAAAGTTTTTCCAATTACCTAAGCTGTCGTTAAGAGAATTGAAAAGCAGTAAAAAAGAGAGGGAAGAATGGGGTGGGGGAGAGAGAGAGAGAGAGAGAGAGAGAGAGAGAGACTGAGGTGGAATTACAACATGGTTGAAAGCTAACTGATAATCTAGCAAATGAGTCTGAGATACTATAACTTGAACAGTTAACACACCGTCTGATTTTTTTAATCCAGTTGACATCCCTGCAACTAAAATGGAAAGATTACCTGAGCATAATAGTAAATTCTTTGGGAGTGGGGAGAGCTGGGGGATAGAGTAATGAGAAATACATGAGACTGGAACCTGGCAAAGGAAGAGATCATTAAAGTAAAATGGGAAGACAGTCTTCCCTCTTCCTCCGGGTCCAGTTCTGTCATAGACATAGTGAGGCGTTTGGACTAGTAGATTTTTAAAGTCTCAGTTTGCCTTTAATTTCTATGAATAAAAAAATTTTCTTAACATTTCACATGAAGATCTTTGATCTTTAATTTATACTTTCTATACTGCTCTTTTTGTGCCTGGCGATTGATAAATCCTGGAGGTAGAGGAAGCTTACGGGCACTTCATGAATACTTATTGAAAGCATTAGACATAAAAATAGAATTAAAAAGTGTGGGAAGCATTTGCATTATCTTCGCTACTCTAATATACAGATTATGTTCATTAGTGGAGGAGAATCAATCAAAATTATTCTTTTGTAGTAGGCCAGGCCACTTTTTTTAATAAAAGCTCTCAGACACGCAGTCATCTGCAGAATTCTTTCTCCTGTTATCTAACATTTTTTGTATGATTACCTATAGTTCTTGAAGTCCTGAACCAGTACTTCATTTATGCTCTTTCTTTTACCCTCCAGGTACAAGGCAGCTGGACCTTGGACAGGTAAAGTTCCCACTGAAGTCAATTGGAGTTTTGACTGCCTGAGGGCTGCAGCATCGGGGCCTCAAGTCATCTATTATAAATACTTTTGACACTTCAGATTCATACACATTCAACTCCAGCTGAAAAGGTAAAACGGTACAGACTCTCACCAGTTATTTCATGCCTCGAAGGAAAACAACTCTGCTTAAATGATATTCTTTCCTCACTTCAGATCCACTTGGGAGTTATAATGGTCGCCAAAGACCCTATCTACAAACTGGGAAGAAATGCGGTATTTCTCAGTAAAAAGAAATTATTTTTCTGCTTTGGGAGTCTGTAGTGTAGCAAGCAAATTTCCACTGTGAACCATTTATTTATTGTTTTAAAAGAATGTTTCAGGTGATGATTAGAGAGATAGCCTAAACATATAGATGTACTTTAAAATATTTTTGGTAATACTACTACAAAAGCTGTCTGCATTTCTTGATGATTACTGAACAAGAATGACAAATAAAAGAACAAAAGAAAAATACAAAACCTGAAACTGCACAAGAGTTCCTCTTGTTTTTTTAATTGGGTTTTTTTATTGCCTGGAACTTTCCTTCCTCTTTTAAATTTCTTTCGAAGCAAGTTAATGCACAACTCATTTTTCAAACTATATAATTTCTCATTTAAGTTCTTCATAGATGGGGAATTCCTTTGTGGTTTTGTCTATTTTGTATTATAATTTATATCACAAAACATCAGGAAGAGTTTGGGGCAAAAAGAAATATCTACATATTGATTCCAGTGATAAAGTTAACTGTACCCCTAAGTAAATATAAATTAATGGGTTCTACATATTAAACTTCTCTTTGGTGACAAGTTTTATTGTATGTAATTAGATTTGCTAAAAATTGCTTTTCATATATTTCTATTTCATCATTGATCAGTATGTCTTATTTTTGAAATTCTAAATGACAAGAATATGACAGTACCACATTATTTACCTAAGTAAATAAGAGTATTTGCCATTTAAATATTTAAAAATATTTTCACAAGATATATATAAAAGTATATAGTCAGATTTTAATGCAGGGAGCAAGTTTCACTCTTTACCATTTATCACAGCCCTTATAAGACTATTTCAGTTAATGAGTATTATTTTGTACATACATATATTTTTATATATTATATATATGTGTACCATTTGGAGACTATATGATATAAATGCAGATATAGATGTACAGGTATAGGTATATTGTGTGTGTGTGTATATATATATATATATAATCTCCAAAATGTAATAAATACTAAGTTTTTAATAATTCACATTGTATTTTCATGCATGGAGTATAATTAGATGCAATAAGAAAATGTTTTTCCTGTTAAAATTTTCTGTAACCTAACTACTTGGTCCTGTGAGTGGCAGGAAACCAGAAATAATTCTGTTGCTACTTATGGTTAATGAGTCATGACAAATCTAAACAACCAAATCATTCAGTAGCATCAAATTTGACCATTCTGAGCTGTATCTACCAAAAGTCCAATTATTGAAGCAATTAAGTAAAAATGTGGCCAAACTAAATGCCGGGTACTGTGTAAACACATCATTGGAATGAATAATTGCATTTTTTAGTTTAATTGACTTTTTTGTGGCAAGTTGACACAATATTGGTTGTCAAACATCTGGTTACTTTCTTCACATGATTTTAAACAACAATTCAAATTAAATAAATTTATTTAAATTTGTATCAATTTAATAGGTTTTTAAACTGAAAATCTTGAGTGAATTTGTATTATATATACAAAACTTGATACCAGAGCTTTTGTGTATAAAGTTGCAGACACACACATATAATTATGACAAAATAATAATTAATAGGCTTATTTTGTGCCAGGCGCTATTAAAATCTGTTGGATGTACTTAGTTCTCACAATAACCCTAATAGATCGGTACCATTATAATCCCCATTATACATATGAGAAAACTGAGGCAAAATAAGATGACAATGTTATTTCTGGAGGAGGCAGGATAAGCTGGGGTCATCTGACTCCAAGGACAATGTTAACTAAATATGCTATAGATGTCCATGTACAACCAAATGTACAAAAGCAACAGTATAATCAGTATACTGAAAGAAGATAAAACTCAACTTTGTTGTTGGAACAAATCGATCAGTCAATTCAATTAGAACAGTCAATCTTGTAGTTGTGTTTATACATAGCCCCAAATCTAGTCCTTTTAACTCAACAGTATGACTCACGTTTGTTCCTTTGCAATCACCCTATAATATATCAGAAAGTGGCAAATCCCAAACAGCTCATTGTGATGCAAAGGGAAGCAAGTCTATTTTTCTAATTCCATAAAACTCTTTCAAATTATATAACTATAGCAGGTATGAGGAAACATAGCAATCAAAAATTCTGACAACTTTGCTTCACCATTAACCATATACCACACAAAAATTCCAAGTTATCTGTGTAGATTCATTTCACATTTCTTTACAATAATGTTAAGCATTTTACAACAAATATTAGTTGACAGCAATCTCCATGTTCAAGCTTAGTGAGTATTCTCATGCTATCCTGTGTTCCAGTGGTTTAGCAGGAGAACTTTTTGATAGCATATGAAAAACAAGACAAAACAAGACATTTTGCATTTAACAAGGAGATGCAGTTAACTATTTGTGTTAGATACAAAGTATAGCTCTTCTTTTGATTTCCTTCTACTCAGTCTCATAGGAGAAAAATCAACTAAATCCTAACACATAAGTCTGTGGATATAGAATAACGTCATCTATTTAAATCAATAGGAGAGTTATGTAAAATAATAATGATTTTTGACATTTGAATTCTTATCTCATAATTCCAAACATGTTCAAGCTTTTATATTCTTTACTAAGAATTTTGATGTCATTTTCACCTATAAATTTATATATACACAAAATCAAGCCAATAATTTTATTTACTTTATAAAGTCATACAATAAAGTAATGATAGAGGCAATGCTAAAATTTTCTGACCTCTCTTGTAAATTAGTATCTTATTCCCTGCCAAGGTTAAAAAAGATGAAGCGCACTAAAAATAGCTGAGGGTAACATTAGTGGAAATGGCCCTATTATTGTATGAAATGAAATTATGAAAAGACACATTGAATAGCTATAACTACATAAAACCGCCATAAAAAGATATAGACCACTTGATCAACTCAATGAACAAGATCTTTAGACAAGTTATGTGTGGTCTTAACTTGAGAATGCTGACAAACCACACACAGATGAGTGAAGTTGGATTGAAGAGAACCAGAGTGGCCAAGAAAAGGCCTAATCCAGGTGTCTAGGACAGGTGAACTAACAATAAGTAATCAGAGAGATAAAAACTGAAAATTTGTTGAAATGTCAAAATGTATTTTAGGTTCAATTATGGTAAAGGGGAATCAGAATAATGTAGTAAGTCTCAAAACAAATAGGCCCTTGAGATAGTTAATTGAAATTTTGGGGGTTCATTTTTTATTTAAAAATGGAGGATTAATATTTGTAAGATTGTGATGTAGATTAAATGAGAACCTTAGTATATGGTATGTATTATGTCTGACACATAATAAAAACTGCATAGGTAGAAAGTATTTATATATCTTCATTTCTTTAAATATGATAAAGATGTGAAAGCATGTGAAAAAATGTATAGTTTGAGTGTCCAAATATGAGAAATTGCCTGTTTCAGGTAAATATATATGTCCATGACTGATAAAGCTTTTTTTATTAACTAAGGATTTAATTCATTAATTTATGAAGTATAGATTTTTGAGGTACTATGCTATGTTGCACTCAAAATACACACACACAGACATCCACCTTCCCACATACACACACACACACACACACACATATATGTATATATTAGTAAGTCAAATAAACACCTGGGATTGTATGCAGTACAGTGGAAGCTGTTACAATATAGCCTTCAGAAACTAAGATAAAATAAGTACACGAGCACAAGTGAAGGAAATGTCACCCATCTTTAGTGGGAGAAAGCCGTGATTGTAGGCACTAACCCAATCAAAGTCTGCCCCTTTTTTTATGCTAGACATGCTCTGGATAGTTTTCTTTTGACAAAAGTTCACATATGGGTTTCCCTATTTTCTGGTCTCAGATATATTAACTCAACTTCTTACCTGAAAAATATTTGTAAATTTTATGAAGGGACAAAATAAATCAAAGAACTGTCTTCTTATTTACATGTTGATATATAACTTTCTAGCATGAGCCCAACCCTTCACATTTAACCTGTGAATCAAATTGACAAAGAGAAGATAAGTCACCCTATCAAGATCTCACCATTAAAAGAAAGTAACAGACATTGAAGTCTATTATCTTGAAGTAGAAACCAGGTTCTTAGATTCCTAGCCCATGTGATGTTCTTGCCACTATACCATACTGTATATGTCCCACAGAGTTAAAGCTACCCCAAAACTCAATGTCTTCTAGGCTTTATTACATTACCCTGACTTGCATATTTTCTTGATGTTTCCATTTTATGGTTATTTTATTTTTTGACTTAATGCTTCTTTCTCTCTTTACCACCATTATAAAGTAAAAAAAATGCAAATTAGTGTCTTTAAGAGAAAGGTAAGTTATATATTTTTCATGCACATCTACACAATAAACACACACAAAACCAAGTGAACAGATATGTGGGAGGTCTCATCATCAGTGGAGAAATCATTCCCAGATGGAAAGAGAGAATGCAAAGAGAGTTGGCCTACCTCTAATTTAATCCAGAACTCATGGTGGGACACATCTGGTTACCAACATTCTAGACTCTCTCTTCTCCAGCATTGCCATCAGCGTGTGCCCACACTAGGCTTGTGCTGGACAGTTTCCTCTCTCACTCTCTTCCCTTGTGCCTGTCCTGATCCCTATTCACATGTGCATATGAATGCACATAACACACAGCAGTGATATTTTCCCTTATACTCCTTGTGTCCTTCCTCTGTCCTTCCTCTCTCCTGACATTTTTTATCTTCTTTCTCTTTACCCATTTCTCTTTTTTCTCCTCCTTCTTCTCTAACCTGTATAGTGTGTCAACCAGTGAACTAATTTCAGTTCACATAAAAATCCTGATCTGGATTCAAAGCCTGAAAACAAACATTCTACTCAATAGTCTTTCTATACCTACGACTTGAGCTTAAGGAGAAAGTGTTAAGCTTAATCGAGTGACTCACAGGTCAAAAAATACCCAAATCCCACTTGTTCTGTTACTCTGTGGGCTGTACATATGCACATGTGAATATATGTATATATGTGAAATGAATGCAATTTTTTACTTTTGATTAATTAAAAACTAGATTGCTTTGGTAGAAAACTAACTATCGCATGTTATTTAGATAGAGTTTTCCTAGCCACTGGACAACTCATGTCAGTATAACAAAATAGAGTACCTATGTACTCTGTACAGTACTTTATGAAAAACATCATAGAGAATTAAACATATGTATGCATTAGTGTAAGATATGGATTTACATCTGATTTAAAAGACATGTGATGTGCTCTGACAAGTTCTCCTAAAGTGCACTGAATGCCTCACACCTTGCTCTGTCAGGACTTTAATGGACAACTGTCACCTGTGTTTTCTGTGCCCTTAAGTTACCTTCTGCCTTTGTTCATTCTCCTCAGTGTATAAGTATGCATAAAAAATAGACAAATGCTCTCAAACATGTCCCTCAGTTTCTCTCATTTCCCCCCTCTTCTAATGATGAACTAATATTTTCAAAATGTAGTCTGTCGTAACTGACTTTATTCCCTCT
The DNA here is from genome assembly GCA_008086735.1 of Cheirogaleus medius. NCBI lineage: Eukaryota > Metazoa > Chordata > Mammalia > Primates > Cheirogaleidae > Cheirogaleus > Cheirogaleus medius. Next base: position 47,231,743 of record VBSM01000361.1, read on the forward strand.
CAATCCATTTCATGGTAGCTTCCATCCCTACTCCTCTAATGTGGCTCTATTCACAAGGTTCATGTGTGATCTCTAACTGTCACAGCTCACATTTTATTTTCAGTCTTTTATTTTCAGTCTTTATCAGTATTGAACTCAGAATAATTCAACAATGTTGACTATCAACACCCACAAATATGAATTAAAATATAGTTGAGTTTTCTGGATTATAATACAAACTCATTTGTAGAAGCAAGTTGGATTCAATTATTATAATTACCATAATTTCAACATACCACAGTCTTGACTTTTTCCTAGGAACATTTATCCATATGAGATAATAATTCTTATGTATTTTATCCTCCATTTTTCTCAAATTATATTAGACTTCCCCATATCATTATAAGTTCTGTAAAAATATCCTTTCTAATAACTATATATTATTTTATCATATAGATTAACCATGATTTGTATATCCATTTCTCTATTTGGGGACATTTATTTAATAGTTTGTTCTCATCATAACAAATTTTGTTATGAGTAAATCTTTGTACATAATATTTAGTTAAACCTCTATTTCTGGAAGTGTACTTACCATGTGAAAGGATGTATTTTGATGATATTCAAATATATGCTAAGTTCCTTCTCAGAAAGGCTAATATATATATATATATATATATATATATTCTCTATAGCAGTGTAAGAGAAGGTTCTTCTTACCTTATACATAGACATCCCTGCCAGCTTAAAAAATATTAGTATTAATAAATATGATATGCTACATATTGAGCTCTATCTCTTTGATCTATAAGACAGCAATTTTCTACTTCTACTCCTTTTACATTACCATTCTTTTTTAATACAATGAGCATAATTGTTCCATAGTGTTTCACCTGAGTCCTCTTCATGGTTTTACTCTATATACATGAATTATCTCATACACACTTGTCACTTTAACTACCACCTTCCTATAGCTACCTTCTCACCTCACTCTGAGGACCATATGTATATAATCAACTTTTAACTATCAACACACTCTAGAAAATTTCTTTTCTACTAGTAGGCCAAATTTTCCTGTGGCATTCATGCCTTATACAGAGGTCTAAATCTCAGCTTCAGGGGCTCTTCTAAACTCTTAGTTCCTTCCCTGCTCATTCTCCTTCAGCCTAGATGTAGTATTAATAGTTACTTTCTACCCTTGCCAATTATTTTACCTCTTGTAATTCTACTACTCATTTATAACCTTTATATTTAAAAATTCTTTATATTAAATTATCCCTGTTCAAATTACTGGTGTTATTTCTGTCTCATAACTGGACCCTGACTGATACAGCACTTTATGACTGCTGTTGATGTGATATATCTATTATTCACCCTTTCACTTTCAACTGATTTCCAAATTTAAGGTTCTTCTGCTATTTCTTATTCTATGTAAGATTTGTCTTTCTTTAGAATTAGTTAATTTAGACTTATTTATGACCACTATGCTGAATATTTTTAAGAGAAGTATGATTTTAGTTTATTGGGTGTTTTCTTATTGTTAAGTGGGAACAATAATCTTTGCTTCCTTCAACATGTTAACTAGATTGGGAATCTTCTCTCTAATATCTTAATTGGACATGGTGCTACCATGAAAATATCTGCCAAAACTAGCCTCTGCTTTCTAATCATAGTTTAAAGCCTCATCATCTCTCAGTTTGATATCACAGTAACAGTTTAACTGTTTTCTTTCTCAGTCTCTACATAACTCAATCTATCACACTGCTGCCAAAGTTATATGCTTAGAAAGAAAATGTGAAAATGTCACTCTTCTGTTTGACAACCTCTTATGTATTATTCTAGCTGAAATAATAAACTCTATAGACACCCTTTCATAAATTGAGCTAAAAACTCTCTCCATTCTCCCTAATCATTTCTTCCATTAAGTAAACCTATTATTTAACCACCCAGATTTTTTCCTGATGCCCCAAATGCACCATGCATTTGTGTGAGAACTTGTGTTTTTCACACTTATTTATTTATTTATTTATTTATTTATTTTTGTATAAATGTATGGGGTACAAGTGTAATTTTGTTAAATAGATAGATCGCATGGTGGTGACATCAGGGCACATTATTTGGCTGCCTCTTATAAAAGTGAGAACATGTGATATTTTTCTTTCTGCGACTGACTTGTTTCACTTAAGATAATGGCTTCCATTTCCATCAATATTGCTGCAAAAAGCATAATTTCATGCTTTTTATGCCTGAATAGTATTCCATTTTGTGTATATACCACATTTATCCAATCATCCACTAATGAACACTCAGGTTGATTTTATATCGTTACTGTTTTGAATAGTGCTGCGATAACCACACAAGTCCAGCTATGTTTTGGATATTATGATATTTTTCGTCCTTTGGGTAGATAACCACTAGTAGGATAGCAGGATTAAAAGGTAGTTCAATTTTTATTTCTTTGAGCAATCTTTATACGGTTTCCATAGAGGTTGCACTAATTCACATTCTCCCCAAAAGTGTATAAGCATTCTATTTTTTCCATATCCTCAGCAACATGTATTACTTTTTGTCTTTTTAATAATAGCCAATATTGACTGGCAAAATTATATCTCTCTGTGGTTTGAATTTGCATTTCTCTAATCATTACTGATGTTGAGCAATTTTCTTTTCATATACCTATTGGCCATTTGTATGTCTTCTTTTGAAAAATGTCTATTCATGTCCTTTGTCCACTCCTGCTTCAGCCTCCTGAGTAGCTAGGACTATAGGTGTGTGCCACCATGCCCAGCTAATTTGTTTTATTTTTTGTTGAGAGGAGGTTTCGCTATGTTGCTCAGGCTGATCTGGAACTCCTGGCCTCAAGCAATCTTTCCACTTCAGCCTCCCAAAGTACTGAGATTACAGGCATGAGCCACCATGCCTAGCCAACGATTTTTTTTTTTAATTGTTTAAGTTTCATGTTCTTTATGAAGCCATGAAGCTGTCTTTGATCCTTTTGTTGTAGCTTACTTCTCAATGTCCCACCACATTTTTTCAGATTTCTATTACAACAATTTGATCTAATTCAGCAGTTCTCAGCAGAATCACTTGGAAGCCTTGTTGTAATTCAGTGTTCTGGATCACACCCCAGTGTCTAATTCTGTAGATCTGGAATAGTGCCAAAGAGTTTGCATTTGTAACAAGTTTCTAGGTGATGCTTCCACTGCTAGTCTTAAGAACCGCATTTTAAAAAACACTAGTCAAATCAGTTTAGAAAATTATTTTAATAGTCTTGGTAAAAGTTGAATGTTCGATTAAACAATTTGTTAAAGAATTGGAAAATGTTGCACTTTTTTCATCCCAGCAATCTTACTTATTTGTATTCAAATATAATTTAAAAAAATTACTGAGTAGAATAGTTGAGAATATGGATAAAGGCACATTAAAGGAAGAGTAACAAACCAAAGGCATTTTCACTTTTTCTGCTATATATGCCCCTGAAATATCTCCTAATATCTAATCTTCAAAGTCTATAATAATGGAAAAACATAATTTGAAAAAGGAAATCATAGCAAACTAAAGTTTCTTTTCAGCAATTAAGTTGCTTCCTTCTGCCACAAACCAAGAGCATTTTACAAATTGTTTCTTCATTATGACTTTGTAAAGCCTTGCATATAGGTACTGAGATAATTATATTGATTATCAGGAATATAAATGCTTTTTAGATAAAGCCAATCTATAGATAGATTTCAGGGTCTGTCGCATTTCAGTTGCCTAGTATGATTCTTTGAAACCTCAGCTTATTAGGAAAGAATGGCCCTTGCCATATGTGCAACATTAAGAACATCTGGAAACACCATCAAAGCAAGAAATTTTTTTACTTTCCACTGGCATGAAGAAGCCATTGAAATTTCACAGATGTTTGAATCTCAGGATCCCTGGATAGAAGGAAATTGAAGCAAACTGCTGGCACTGACCAAGTGATTTCTCCTAGGAAATGCCCTTCTATTCCATGGAGGAAAATGAAAAGTTGTTCCTAATGGGAACAAGTTTCTTGCTAAATAAAGTTATGACTGAATAATCTAATTTGCCATTGAATGTCATTGTAATGTACATGAAGCTAAAATCATTAGTGTGCCCACAGTGGTTACAATTAGAATCACATGAACAATGAAATGTTAGTAAAACTGCATTTCTTGTGTTTAATATAATTTGGCATTTATCTTGATGATTTGGGGCAATTCTCTATTTTCCAGGGAAACTATATCCAATTTGTCATTCTATCAAAGTCAAAATTATCCATTCTATATTCATCATAAATTTAGTGAAGCCATTTTAAACTCAATTATATAATTACAGGTTCTCATCTAGAATTTGAGGATTTTGTTCATTACTCTTATGTTTGCCAAGCAGTGTCTTTAACCTCCCTGGTAAAAATGCATCATATTAGAATCATTTGGGCATTTTTTGTTGTTATTATGGTTTGTGTTTAATAAGGTTTATTATTAGCATTATTGCTTTGTTGCCTGTGGTCTATGAGATGCAGCATTATTGTGCCTTTGCAAGCAGAATACATTTCTTAAAAAACTGATCAAAATTTTCCACACATATAGCACTGCATGATAGATTACAATGCAATATTATTCTTATTACATAGTTGTAGAAGTAGAACCCAAGAGCTCAGGGTAAGCAAAAGAAATACAATCCTGAATCATCTGAATAAGATGACTTGATGAATCCTTTCAGTGTAAGTCTAGAAAACACAGAGGAGGAAAGAAATATATGCATACTGCAGCCATGAGCAAAACACATCAAACACCTGCTCCTTGTTAGGTTAGTTGGGAATAACTAGGACCTTATATCTGATGGCACTGATAAGCTCCCAGCAGTTTGGAGAAGATGTAAATAGAGAAAATATGGGATTAGCCATGTGCCTTTAGAAATACCAGCAGGTGATTCTGATATTATTTAGTTAGAACCACCTGCTATAAATTCTCAGTGCTCAAGGTGTGGTTCATAAACCAGCAGCATCAGAATCACCTATCAGGCATCCTCAAAATATGCCCCGCGGGCCACATGCGGCCCGTCGAGGACATTTATCTGGCCCGCCGGGTGTTTTTGCCCGTTTTGTTTTTTTACTTCAAAATATGATATGTGCAGCGTGCATAGGAATTTGTTCATAGTTTTTATTTTATTTTATTTTATTTTCCTTTTATTTCATCATATAATGGGGATATAAATATTGTTAGGGTT
>VBSM01000361.1:47240355-47284427 GCA_008086735.1 Cheirogaleus medius
AAATGTTTAAATTGTTGACAGAAAAAAAAAAAAAACTTGAATTTTCTGCCCTGTGAAATTATCTTTCAAATGTGAAGGGAAAATAGATTTTCTCAGACAAACAAAATTGAAGAAATTTGTTACTACTAGATCTGCCTTGTAAAAAATGTTATAATAAGTTTTTTGAAGAAAGAGAAAATGATATAGGTCAGAAACAAAAGTCTCAGGCGTCCTCAAACTATGGCCTGCGGGCCACATGCCGCCCGCCGAGGACATTTATCCGGCCGGCCAGGTGTTTTTGCTGCCGCTGCCTGTCCTGCTTAGCAGCTGACTTGTTCCAGGCCCACAGTGGGCACTCTCCAATGGTCTGAGGGACAGTGAACTAACCACCTGTTTAAAAAGTTTGAGGACCCCTGGATAAAGAAAGGAAGAGCATATTTTAAATTCTCATTTGATCTAATGTATAATTTATTCAAAAATGGTAGTAAAAATGTATTCAATTATGCATGCTTTTGTATATATATTTAATATGATTAGATATGCTAATGTATAAGTAAAATGTTAGCAATGATACAAAGGATAAACAAAAAAATTAAAATTATTTAGTTATTAAAAGATTCTTTTCATTACCCTCTAGTATATAGTGTTATTTGAAAGTGGGCTTGAATTACATGTACACAGATATTGAAAACTCTAGACAACCACTAAAAAAGATTTAAAAAGTATAGTTGGTATAGTAAGAAAGGAATTATCTTAAATGTTCAAGAAAACCACAAAACACAGAAATAGCATGAGAAACAAAAATAGGGACAAAGAGCAAGGATGACAAGTAGCAAATAGTAACAAATATGTTAGGTGTTTATTCAATTATCTCAATAATCACTTTACACATCAACAGTCTAAATACACCAATTAAAAAAATGAGATTTCCCAAGTGGATCAAAAACCAAGACTCAATTATATATTGCCCGTAATAAACCCACTTTATGTATAAAAACACATATAAATCAAAAGTAAATGCATGGAGAAATATATATCATGATAATACTAATCAAAAGAAAGTGGGAAAAACTGTATTAATACGAGACAGAATCAAGAGCAAGGAATGTTATCAGACAGAAAAAAAGGGCATTGCAAACTAATAAAAGGGTTAATACTACAGGAAGACATAACAGTCTTTAATGCAGATGTGCCTTATAAAAGAATATCAAAATATGTTGAGGCAAGTACTGATAGAACTGAAAGGAGAAATGAATTCATGCTTATAGTTCGAGATTTCTCATGTGTCTCCTAGTCATGGTAAATGATCAATTATAAGAAATTTTTAGTCCTATAAAACTATAAATTATACACTGATCAATTTTTGAGTAGTTAAGTATACTTACATTCTTGGAGCAAACACCAGCTGGGCTCTTTTTTAAATATAGTGTCAGATTTAATTTGCTAATATTTTATTAAGGATTTTTACATGCATGTTCATGAGGATTATTGGTCTGTACTTTATATTACTATAATGTTTTATTTTTACTTTTGATGTCATATTGGTCTTGAAGAATGAGAAGGCATTGTGAGAGACTTTATATAAGATTTGTATTTTAACTTCTTTAAATGTAAAATTGACAGGGAAATAATCTGGGCCTAGAGTTTTCTTAATGAGGAGGTTTTTCATGAATAAAATTCCTTTAATAGATATGTCCATTCAGATTTTTCTGTTTCTTATTGTATCAGTTTTAATAAGTTGTGTTTCTTCAAGTTACTGATGTCTTATCCAAGTTTCAAATTTTCAATAAAATGTTATAGATGTAAAATCTTACTATCCTCTCTTTTATTCCTGATATTGATAATTTGTGTTTTATCTCTTGTTTCTGATTAGCCCATCTAAAATTTATTAAGTTTTGTAATATTTGCAAAAATGAAATTTTGTTTTTATTAGATATTCTCTATTGTTTTTCTCTTCCTGTTTCTCTGATTTCTTTTCTTATCTTTATTGTCTTCTTTTTCTTATTTTGAAATTAACTTACTCTTTATTTTCCAACTTAGTGCAAAAACTTATATTCTTAATTTTAAACATATCTTCTTTATAATTCTAAGTGCTTAAGGCTTTAAATTTCTCATTGGCTACTACCTTACCTGACTCCCACACATTTTGGTATGTTGTGTTTATATTATCTTTCAGTTCCAAAATATTTTCTAATTTATATTCTGAGGGGTTTTTTTGCCTTATATTTTATTTATACCATCCCAATTAATTTATAGATGGTTGAGTATTTTCTAGATATGATATTATTGACATTCAATCAATTTGTTTTGTAGTCAGAGAATATATGATGCAAGTTTGCAAGATTTTGGTATATTATGGCAAGCATATCAACTATTCTAGTGAATGTTCCATGTTCACTTGAATGTAATATTGCTGAGCATATGTGACTCTGTAATTTTGGAGTATAATATTCTATAAATCTCAATTAATATAGTTGATAATATTGTTCCAGTTTATATCCTCATTTATTATCTAGCTTTATATAAAATACTAGAAAGGGAGTATTAAAATGTCTAAATGTCTATATATCCTTTTATTTTTGTTTTTCTTCATTTACTTTAAATCTCTAAGGCACATATGTTTGTGTACATATGCATATGTGTGTCTGCTTCTTTAGTTTAAGAAAATGAATTGGTTTTCCATTTCAATCTCTTTATTGTCTAGCTATGTTTTTTGGTGTATTTTTTATTGATTGCTAGGAATTATTAAAGTATATAAGTACTAAAGTATTTAAGTTATCAAAATAACTTAATTGCTAAAATGCAGTATTCATTCTTAAATTCTCTTAATCTATGTGGAGTAAATATTGTACCACTTCACCTGAATATAAGAACATTATATCAGTACAATTACCTTTTCCCTGCCATTTGTGCTAATATGATTCTATTATATATTTTAACTGTACACTATAAATGCTACTATAAAATGTGATAATTTTCTTGTAAAGAGTCCTTTTTGTTTTTAGGAAGTTAATAATAAATATATGTTTTTATATTTACCCACATATATACTTTACCAGTGTTCTTATTGTAGATTTAAAGTTTCATCTGATGTAATTTTACTTCAGCCTGAATATATCATTATGGCATTTCCTTTAGTACACATCTGCTGGTGAAGAATTCTCAGCATTAATTCATTATAAAATATCTTTTCTTCACTCTAATTTTTAAAATATATTTTTATGGATTACAGAAGTCTGACTTGAGTATTTTTCTTCTTCTAGCACTTTTGGTAAGAAAATGAATAAAGTAGAATTCAGTGAAATGGAAAATTTAAAAAGTATAAAATATTAACAAAAACGAGCTGGTTCTTCCAAAAGACAGGGAAACGGATAGATGATTGATAGATAAATAAAGAGATCTGGCAAGATATATAAGGCAAATTGAGAACAAAACAAAAAATAAAACAAAAGAAGAAAATAATTATGTATATTAAATATATAAATACATAGATGCAAATATACACATATTTATATACTTAATCAGAATATAATGAAAATTTTTCCACCAATAAACTTGAAACTCTAGATCAAATTACTAGAAAAATATAAAACTCTCAATTTGGTCAAAGAGTAAATAGCCAAATAGTACTTAAATAGATCTATAAATATTAAATAATTTGAAGTGGTAGTTGAAGGCAATCTTCCCTCAAAAAAGAAGCGTGGATGGTGTTTTATATACTAATTTCAAGGAGTAATTAATTTCTAATTTATAGGAGATTTCTAGAAACAGAAAAATTGTTAATGTACCTTACTCTTTTATAAAGGAAATAGAATATTGATTCTAAAACTACATAATAATAATATAATAAAAGCTAATCATAGACTCATATTTATCAATGTAGAAGTAAAGCTCTGAAGAAAATTCTAACTGACAAATCCAAAATGGAATTAACATGTATGCATCATAATTAGATGGGTTTTATCAAAATGCAAACATCATTCCACTTTAAAGTACTTAAAGGAAAATAATATGATTGTCACTATTGATGCAGATAATCTTTAAGTACAACCATAATTAATTTATGTGAATATTTAATATATGATTAAATGTATTAATTTATTCAAGAAACACTTAGGAAACCAAGAATAGATAGTGATTTCCTTAATTTGTTGGAGGCTATATACCAAAAACTTAAGAGCACAAATTACATAGGTAAATATTAGATGCACTCTATTAATGGTAAAAGTATAATAATGACCAAACTCACCACACATAATACTGGAGAGCCTGGCTAACACTATAACAACAACAAAAGAAAACAAATAAAACAAGAAACAACAAGCACAGGCATAATATTTGGAAGGGAAAAGATAATTGTTGTTTGCCAGTGATATATTCATCTGCCTAGAAATAAAACAAGTCAACAAATTAAGCAATTAAGAGTTAAACAGTTTGACACATAAGTTATAAGGATTTGATAGCATTTTCCTTTTTTTTTTTTTTGAGACAGAGTCTCACTTGGTTGCCCAGGCTAGAGTACCATGGTGTCAGCCTAGCTCACAGCAACCTCAAACTCCTGGGCTCAAGCGATCCTCCTGCCTCAGCCTCCCAAGTAGCTGGGACTACAGGCATGCGCCACCATGCCCGGCTAATTTTTTCTATATTTTAGTTGGCCAATTAATTTCTTTCTATTTTTAGTAGAGATGGGGTCTCGCTCTTGCTCAGGCTGGTTTCGAACTCCTGAGCTCAAATGATCCGCCCACCTCAGCCTCCCAGAGTGCTAGGATTACAGGCGTGAGCCACCACGCCCGGCCCTGATAGCATTTTCTACATCAACAATAACCAACTAGAAAATATAATGCATATATACAGTAATCAACACATATAATATTTTGTTATTTTGAGGAATTTAATAAACAGAATTGATATGAAAAAGTCTATAAATTAGTAAGTTACTCTGAAAATAAGATCTCTCATCTTTACCCCTGCAGATATTAAGACATATTACAAAGATATTATAACCATTGAATGCAGACCTTAGAGCAGACCTGTGAATATAAAAGAATTTAATATTTTAGTGAAGTTGTCCAAAAAATCAATGAGAAAAAAGATTATTTAGTATATTATATTGGGAAAACTGCCTCACTTTAGGGAAAAACATAAACATATATTTCTATTAATATTCTTAAGAAAGACTCTAGGGACATTAAAAACCCAAATACTAAGACAAAACCATAAAGTTAAAAAATGAGAAAATAACTGCTACATAAGAGTGACAAAGGATTTCTTAAACAAAACTTTAACATCATAGATTATAAGACAAAAACAAACAAAATTTCTGTCATAAAATTTGAAAGAAAATTCCAATGAAAGATTGAATAAAGAGATGATAATTTGAGAAAAAAATTTCACATGCATGAACATTGGGTTAGTAGGTAGACTATACAAGAAACTCCTTCAAACCAATAAGAAAAAAAGTATAGTGGAAAAATGAGCAAAAATGATGTTGACAATTTATAGAAGAGAAAATATGAAATGCTATCAAGCATATGAAGACATGCTCAAATTTATTAGTAATTAGTAACATGAAAACTAAACCAACAATTATACATTACTTTATACTACTAACCAGGCAATATTAGAAAAAAGGCATATTATTAAGTTTTGTTAGACTGTGGAATAGTACCTATTTTGCTCTACTAAATTTCTGGAAAGCAATGCTGAAGTCTTTAGTCAAACTAGTACATCCATGCTCAGTTGTTCATAATGATGTTCATTTCTGTATTGTTTGTGCTGACAGCGATTAGAAGAAATCTGAATGTCTTTCATTTGGGTAGATTTGTACAAAATATGGTAGATGAATACCATGGAATACTTTATGGTAGTTAGAAGGAATAGGCTGAATATATACACAAGAAAATGGACAAATTTAAAATACACTACAATAATATTTTTTTTAAAAAAATAGAAAGCTATACATGACATAGACTATTTGTGTAAATTGAAAAGATGCATGTAAATTAAACTGCTAATTATTCTTTGGATTATGTTCTTCCCTTCTTTAACATTAACAGACTTAAGCTGAGTTGTGACCACCTAGCTTGGAATTTCTCAGGTCTGTAGTTACTGGATGTGACCATTTTGCCAAGTTCTTGACAATGGATTGTGAGTGATTTCATAAGTGTCATCTCTGGGCACAGGCCTTTAAACAGTTGGCTGACTCTTCCATACTCTCTTGCTCTTCCTATCAGCTGCAACCAGCTGTAAGTAAAATTTTCACACTAGAGTTAGAGTCAATACATTGCAACTAATGTGCATAGCAGTGAAGATCACTAAAAAGGAATTAAAAAATAAATGTGTTGAAAGGCAAAAGAGCAGGATAGCTTATCAGTATCGTGTTGGTTAACCTGGCAGTGGCTGCAGATTCCAATGTGCTTCACGAGTGTCTATTACCGTAACATCCTATTTCTGTAGATAGTATTCCTTTGTAACATACACTCTAGACCAGGCTAAATTGCTTTCTTTTTTTACATCCAACAATGAAACTTTGTTCAGAAGCCACATTCTTTATTCACTGACCTTTCTGTAACTTTCTATTTATTGGTCCTGATAATAGTGTTTTTCAGTTGATGGTGTGGTGTTTTTAGGAACATAATTATTGTTGAATTTTTTCCTTCTCTGATTAGAAATAGTTATTTGTTAAATGTAAATTATCGTTGATTAATTTGGAAGAATATAGAAATGTATACTTAACATAACTTTTTAATCAAATTTTAAAACATGCTAACTAAAAATTCATTTACCAGAGTTATCAGGGCCTATCTTTTGAATTCTGGGTTGTCATTCTTTCATAAACTTCACCCATAATTTTAGCTCAACATTCCAGTATTGTTTCCTATAATGTGAAGGGAAATCTTTGAAGCAAAATCTGATTGGCAAATCTTTCCAGGTAATTAATTCATCTACTCTTTTTCAATTATCTCACCCACGTGCATTTTAACAGCTTTTTTTTTTAAAGTAGTGACCTGCCTTTATAAAGTCTTTTGAAATCATTTAATATAACTTTCATAGTAACAAGTCTCTCTTTTTTTGCAGCTTTCTTTCATTGTTTTACCTACTTAAATAATGCAATTACAATAATAACAAGAATTGGAATAAAGAGACATATGCAAATTCAACTGGCATTTGTTAAGTATAACCAACTGATGAGAGTAGAGGGGTCACAGCCACTATTCATGAACATTGATTTTGCTTTGGCTACCAATAGCTTAGTATAAATGTGTTTTTATCTGCAATAATCTATACCAGTTTATTTTAAAAAGTAAATAAGAGGAGAAAATGGTAGAACATCAGTTAATATGATAAGTTGTTTCCATAGAGGAAAGTTTGAAAAAATACTTTCACTGAATCAACAATAATCAAACTTCTATGGTTAAGATATGGTTTATGGTTTACCAAAATTCATGTTGAAATTTCATCCCCAGTGTGGCAGCGCTGGGAGGTGGGACCTATGGGAGGTATTTGGTCATGGGGCAAATCTCTCACGAAAGGCCTGGTGCTGTTCTTGAAGTAGTGAGTTCTTGATCTGACAAGACCAGATTAGTTCTTGTGGGAATGGATTAGTTTCCATGACAGTGGGTTTTTATAAAGCCAGGATACCAGGCAAGTTTTCTTCTCTTCATGTGTGCCTGCTTCCCCTTTGACCTTTTCTGCTATGTCATGACACAGCATGAAGCCAGAAGCCAAGGCCACACCTTTGAACTTCCCAGCCTGCAAAACTGAGAAGCTAAATAAACATGTTTTCTTCATAAATTACTCAGTCTCAGCTATTTTTTGATAGCAACATAAAACAGACTAAAACCCAAACAAATTACCTATACTAATTTTCACAATTTCTTCTAAAGAAAATGTAATTTGGGTAGATAAATTTCATCATTACCTTAAATCATAAGCATATTTTTTTGAAAAAGTGGTGGTTATGTAACTTTTCCATAAACATAATACCTTTTTGAACTAATGATAATTATATAATTGCCTGGATCATTGTTGATAACATAATATTTGGTGATTGTAATTATCACAATTCAGAACAGCTATTCTGCATTGTTACTATTAAGATATTGTCTGATTCAAAAATGGAAGAATTGATTAATGCATTCCAGTTGTTTTTTATTTTTTCTCCTTTTATGTATCATCTGATTTATTTGTATAAGCTGATATTATGCATGCAGTAAGCATGTATGAAATAACATAGTTTTTCATATGTATGAAATAACATAGTTTCCTTTTAGCTAATCCTAATAATCCCAACTCCAACCCTGTTTTCTTTTTTATATGAGAGAAACCATACATTGCTGTGTGCTGTTGGATCTTGTATGTGTCTGACCTCTTGTGATAGGAGGCTTTGTAGTTCCTCCCATTTCCCTGGATGTCCTTTGTTCCAAGGGTTTTACGTCTACCCCTTTTTGTCCAGAGGCGTACTGAAGTTTATAATTGAATATATTATGACAGAGCCTTAAATCATGCCTTTCAAGATTATAAATTCTAGCTTTAGTGGTATATTGAAACTCTGGGGTGCAAAGAAATAAATACTGTAGGTTTTTATAAAAACTTCATCACAGCTTACATTCAAGTACAATGCACTTTATATAAATATTGTTATGTGTTATTACAATTGAGCTTTAGCTTTTTTATCTTTTCAGACCTAGATTTAAATCTAGAAATGATTCTTTTCTCATTTATTACTCTCAATTTAACTCAACATTAATCATCAGCATGCATTATTTTGTAAATGTAAAATTTTTGTGAAAGGTATTAAAATTATTAATCATTTGTAGCATATTTATTTTTAATGGATTTTTTACAGGCAAGATATTTTTCTATTGACTAAAATTGTTTAATGATAAGAAGAATCACTATTAAAAATTAGCTTAATTAAAATGTCTTTGAAATTTCCAAGTGAATATGACAAACATCACAAAAAAGGTAGGAAGAATGATATTAATACTTTGAGTATGTTAGTTGAAATTATAGAGGAAAGAGTCCCCTCTGTATTAATATTCTTACTGATGGATATGAAGATAAATTGTGGAACAGAATCACAATGGCACCTTTCAGTTTACTGATGTTCATGTTTTGTCAAATATATACATATATATATATCCTACTTATTTGCATAATACATGTAGTGTATATGTATTGTGTCAGTTTGCCAACTAATTGTGATAAATCCTTTTCTAGAAGATTGGTAGTTGATCTACAATGATACGTATATTTCATGACAGATCATGAATAACTCAAATTACAAATAATATTTGTATATTTAGATCCTGTTTGAAACTTTTGAGGATTTTCTCTGTACTAGATACTATGCTGCATGCTTAATATTTTATGTAGGAAAAGAATATAAGATCAAGTTGATAAATATAGCATTAAGAAATTAGATTGTTTGCCCTTTTATATAATTTGACAATTTACTGCTAGCCAACTCAAAGTTATATAGAAAAACAGAAAAAGAACTTAGATATACAAAATTCAAAGAAAAGTTTAAAATTAATTTATGTTATGATTCCTTTATGTCTTTTAAAAATTTTTTCCAGTAAACAAAAATAACATTTAATTGATTTCTTTTTATAATTTGACACTTCATTTCATGGGCATGGATTCAGAAGACTTTTGTTTCAGTCTTGGCATTAGCACTTCTTAGCTGAAAGATGTTGATCTTTATACTTAGGGTGCTCAGTTTCCTAATCTATAATGTAAAGTTAATGATATTTTTCTACCTACTTTGCAAAACTTTCATGAGGATAAAATGTAGCAACAAAAAGAAACCCATTTCTTGAATTATCAAATGTCACACAAATGTAATTTTTGTTATAAAGTAGGTATCTAATGAAGTATTATGTGATAGAAGATGAAAAGGCTAGATCCAAATATTCTTTGAATTACTAGTAACTAAATATGCAAAAATTATCTGCAATCTTCCTTGTAAATTGAGTTACTAAAAGTAGAGAACTAATTTTTAGCTTTTAGAAAATAGATTTCCATTTCTTACCATAGTAAATCCAACTATTAAATTAATAGGACTTTCACCCTCTTTCTAGATTCCTATTATGCTGGTTCATGAAAATATGTTTAATCATCCAACACCTCTTAGTTTGTATCTATAATGATCTATGCCTTCATATTAATGTTAAGATAATGGAATAAAGAAGTATTAAATATAAGAAACAAATGTACACCATTGCAAAATTATAGTTAATTCTCCAAAATAATGATTTAAATTATTTTTTCTTTTTATGTTGCAAACAAATAGAATGTTTTCAGCCTTTTGAAAACTGGATTTTATTTTAGGAAGAAAACTTATATTAAGTACTTATCACTGTCATCTTCCCATTGAGGTCCCATTAATATTAAAGGGAGTTCAGTTCAATACATTAACATCTCAGTGAGGATCTGTCTCATTATAATTATCATTGACCTTGTCAATTTAAAATTTTAGCTTGAGTCAAAATTAAATCTCAGCTATTAGAAAGAAAGTAAAAGCAAAGTGAAAGGTAAATCATTCCTAATAAGGGACTTATAAGAAAGTAATGCATTAACTATGTAATTTGCATGTAAACATTACATGTATATATGGATGTGTGTGTATATCCTTATCATGTAGAAAATGTATGCCACTTTCAATGATCCCATATTTAAATTGCTCTCAATCCTAGCCATAACAATTAGCTACAGAATTTTTAAATTTAGAGATGCAAAGGTAACATCTGGAGAATCTGATTCAGTAGATAAGGCTGAATCGCATGCCTGTGTGTTTTTTAAAA
Organism: Cheirogaleus medius; assembly: GCA_008086735.1. Classification (NCBI taxonomy): domain Eukaryota; kingdom Metazoa; phylum Chordata; class Mammalia; order Primates; family Cheirogaleidae; genus Cheirogaleus; species Cheirogaleus medius. Next base: position 47,251,143 of record VBSM01000361.1, read on the forward strand.
GTAATACAGATAATTCTGATTCACCCCCAGGGTTGAGAATTTCTGTTCTATGTCATAGACAATTTAAGTATATCTACTTTAATATATGAATTTGAACCCTAAATCCAGTTGCAGTTTCAATAAGCCTCTCTAATTGCACTCAGAATTGTCATTTTGGCAAGACTTTGGGGACACATATTTTCCATCAGCACACAAATCTTACATTGACCTCAATGACATTTAATAAAGCTACAATTTCCAACCATTGCTCCTAGACCAGATATATAAATAACTTTTTACAGAAAAGCTGCTGCAAAGGTATTTATTGACATAGACAATTTAACTGAATTCCAGGTTTAGAAACAAGCAGATTTCAGTAATAAATTTTTTTCTCCATTTCACCTACATGATGAATGTTTATGGATTTCATTTTTATACCTATGCTTAATTATTTGGTTTGGCTTCAGGGAACTTTGTGAGGGAGTGAAAGACTATGGAGAGGAAGACCAGAGGAGGAGGAAAGTGGGGGGGAAAGGGAAGGAGAGAGAAAGGGAAAAGAATAGAGATTGCAATTTGGTCAAATGCATGGATTTTTGTCTGTTGATTGCCTCAATTGTTTTCAAACTGAATCTTACCAAGAACTTCTGTACACAAAGCAGATTTAAAAAAAAAAAGAGAGAGAGAGAGAGCTGCTCTGGTTAAAGTGTGTTGGGGAAGTGAAGGGTGGTAGGCTAGGGTGCAGAGAATCACCTATTAGGTCTCTTGTTCACATGTAAGATCTTTAGATACCTACAGAAAATATTTTGAAAGAAGATCTCTTGCTTTCAGAATTAATGGGACCTATTATAAAATCTTGGCTTCTTTATTTATAAAATTTAGAATTTAATTCAATTTTCTTTATAAATGCTTTGACTCAGTTTTCATATTTATAAAATTAGCATTTTAACACTCAACTTTCAGTGCTTTGTATACAAAGTACATAGCTTGTGATAAATTCTCAACAAATAGTAGCTATTATTATTATTGCTAATAGGCTAAGACATATACATGTTTTCTATGAGTAAATGTGTTTATCTATTAATGGTTGAGCAGTATGCCATTAATTTTTTCCAGTCAGACATTATTATTATTATTATTTTAAGACAGAGTCTCACTCTGTCTCAAAGTGAGACAAAGTGTTGCCCAGGCTAGCGTGCCATGTCGTCAGCCTAGCTCACAGCAACCTCAGACTCCTGGGCTCAAGCGATCCTCCTGCCTCAGCCTCCCGAGTAGCTGGGACTACAGGCATGCACCACTATGCCCAGCTAATTTTTTCTGTATGTATATATTTTTATTTGTCCAGATAATTTCTTTCTATTTTAGTAGAGACGGGGTCTTGCTCTTGCTCAGGCTGGTCTCAAACTCCTGACTTTGAGCGATCCACCGGCCTCAGCCTCCCAAAGTGCTAGGATTACAGGCATGAGCCACCGCACCCGGCCTAGACATTATTTTTATACTTCCTTGTTCTCAGCTCTGTTCTCAGCATGAGAAGGTATTTTTATAAACAACATTTCAAAAGTATTGACTTGCTAGCCACCAATTGGAAATGTTGCTAAACCTCAATTTCTCTGGAAGAGAATTGTCCCACTTTTTAAAAGTTCTAAATAAACAAAGTTTTACTATGAGTGTCTATAGTTACCTATATTTTATGTCTATGTATATTTCCTATTAACATTTAATATAAAGGGGATAACAAAAAAGAAACTTCAGTTTTTAGATCTATTGCTTCTATTTACCTGAGGGGTATCAGTTACAGTATATGTTAATATTTGCTATAGGGTTTCAATGTAATATTTATTGTTCCCATATGATTATAAAGATAAAGCATTTGGAAAATATAAAAAAGTATATAAAAGAACAAAATCTGAATGCTAGAGGTAAACATCTTAGAGGAAAAGGTATTAACTTTTCAATGCTTCTAATAGATGATGACAGTTTGCTTTCCAGAAAGATTATGTTGATGTATGCCCTTGTCATCATTTTATGAAAGTGACTGTCTACTCCTAGTTGACTGAGAAATAATTTGTTTTAATATTCAAATATTGGATAACATTTATTCATCTGTGCATAGGCCATTTAGATTTATTTTTCTGTGCATTGTTCATTCATATCCTTTGTCCATGAATATTATCACGTTCTTTATATTGTGTTGACCACGTTACAATTGATTATCTGTCTCTTTGTCACTTTTATTACAACTGTTCTATTTAAGTTGTCAGTTGCTTTTTAAATTTGTTAATCTTTTTAGAACAAAAAATGTTTATAATTAATGCTTCCAAATAGTTGTAAAGGAGGAAATATTTTCTTTCTCTTAATATGCAAAGCATGTTTCTCTTTAAGGATTGCACTATATCATAATTATATGTAACTTGGTACTTAGGCCTTTTCCTGCATTTGGCCGTGTTGAGTGGGAGGGAGTTATTTTACAGAAATAAAAGAGAAGACACATTTGCCATTGCGTAAATGATTCTTTTTTCCCCCTTATATTCCTTGCCTCTAGATTAATTAAATATCATTTGTAATTTATATGTTTTAATATTTTCCTAATGAACATTTACCCATAATGCTTTGAATCATAAAAGAGACTTTTTGAGGTTCTTCAAAAATGTTTATTCAGTTTTTCATATACCATTTCTAAATAATCCATTTTCATGTTCTGTGGTTTATTGAAGATGGCAAATAGAAGGATAGATGGAATAGATAGGTAGAAAGATAGGGCTGGAGGTAATGACTGTTTCTTCCTTTACTAAAAACGGAGTTAAAGTAAAGGGACATTTTGCAACAATGTAATGGAATGCTTACTAGCATGGCCATTACAGTATGTACCTCTGTGTAACTAAAGACAACTCATTCAGACAGACCCTAATTAGAAACAAACAAAAAATACATTTTTTATCATAATATAAATTAACCAGTTTATGGCAGGGGCTGTTGTTGACCAAATTCTTAGTAAGGTAATCTCATGTTTGTTTGTCCATGGTAGTTAACAATAACAAAATAACTGTCACATATGTTGTTTTACTCTCATAAATGACCAGCTTTGGTTGATAAGTTTTGGTGACCTAATAATAAAGGATTTATAACTACTAACAAGTAAACTAATTAATAATGTTTAAGACACAGTGAAAGATATACCTAAGTGGAAGAACCCATATACACACTGAACAAAGAGACATGAAACTAAAAAACCTCCTCCAATTTCTTATTCATGTAGATCTTGGATGTCAATAGGCATTATAGATTATCCCGTTAAAGTCTTCTGAGTATCATACACATATAATGAATAGAACATTGGAAATACAGTAATAGAGTACATAATAAATCAAAGAAGCAAATACTTGTACTGGCAGGTAAATAAAATTTGCAAGAAGCAATTGAAAAAGTGAGGTTTGTTGGAGGAACTATATGTTTAGTAACTGAGTTTAAGCCCACAAAGACAATTTTTATTTCAATGCCATGTTTTCTTTTTGAATTCTAAAAAATAAGTGGTATACAGATTTAATCGTTCATTCAATTTATAAACAATTATTAATACTTAATATTTACAAGAAATTTGTATACACTGTACAGTCAAGTATGGATTCTGAAGAAGTTGGAAACAGCATTTTATCAATTCTATTTAGCAATCAGCAGCATACGGAGTAGCATATCAGACTGACCAAGGAGTTTTATCTGTGGTAATTTTATTATATATATTAAAATATAATAAGGTCAATTTCTAGACATTCAATTGCCCCATTTTAATTATTATAATAAAAATTGAGAGCCATGATAGAGTGGTAGAAACTGGATATACCAGCCTATTTAAAACAACAAACAAATGAGGAAGTCACTATAGGGGTCACTGGACATCAGACAGCAAAGGAGTTATATCTGACAGAAAACAAACAAGGCAAGCCCTATGATTGCCTTAACTTACTACTTTATAAGGCTTTGCAGTCTGTGGCAGAGGATGAAGGGAAGTCAGGAAAAAAACCCAGTGCATTCTGAATTGAGGAGACAGAGGTAAAAGTGTGGAGAAACTAAAGTGGCTATAATTCATAGAACAGAGCACAAGAGAAGAAAGGGCTACACAGAGAAAGAATTCTTAAGATCTGTGAAGGACTACCCTATAGTACTCAATTAAGTACTGATCAGCCCATGTGTGAGGAAGTAGCAAAAGGGCAGGGGAAGAACTCACAGAACAATTAGAAGAAAGGTGCCTGGAAGTCACACAGGACTAGGAAATATGCCTGTTCTTTCCAGCCAGATGGGAATCTCAAGAATCATGCTGCATTGGGTAGAACACAAAGAAGTGTCTTGCCTTATTAATAGAAAACAATTAGCTCTCAGCTGAGCACAGCTCAGGTCTTTCATAACAAATCATAAAAGCAAGACACTAAAGGATCGAACTGTATTCTTATTGAATACACAAATATCTGGCATTCAATAAGTTAAAATTCACAATGTCTGCCATATAATCAAAATTGACAGGCAAGCAAAGAAAAGGGGAAATGTACTCTATAATGGGGAACTTTAAAAAAATCAATCAGAACTAACACATAACTGATATAGATGTTAGAAGTAGCAGACAAAAGCATTAAATAGTCATTATATTGTAATATTTATTACAAATTGAAATATCAATATTGAAATGGATAATTGAGTGACAGAAAGAGCCCCAATTTGAATATCTAAAGATGAAAACTATAATATGTAGCATGAAAAATACACTAGATATTAACATCCAATTAGATATGGCAGAAAAAAAGAATGATGAACTTGAAGACATAGCCATGAAAACTATCCAAAAGTGAAACACAGAGAAAAAGTAGAATAATTAAAAAATGAAAGAACACATCATTGGTAAATTGTGGCACAACTTGAAAAAATCTAATATATGTGTATTTGAAGTAACAAGGAGAGGAGAGACAGAACACAAAAAATATTTGAATAAATAATGGCATGAAAATATCCAAATTCAACAAAAAATATAAATATGCATGTCTAAAACAGTCATATAACAGTAAGCATAAATAATAATTCTAAAAATTCACCAATTTATATCACTTTCAACAACAATGATAAAGAAAAAAATCTTGGAGACAGCCAGAAGTTAAAAAAAATGAAAACGCAAAATATGTTATATATAGGGGAACAAAGATAAAGTTGAAAGCAGATTTCATGAAGTTATGTAAATAAGAGGAAAAGTGTTATAGAATAACATTTAAAATACAAAAAGAAAAAGAATTATACCCCTTGAAAATATATTTCATAAATGAAGATATAATAAGAGCCTTTCAGACATCAAAAAGCTAAAAGAATTCATCAGCAACATGGCCATGGTATAAAAAATGCTAGAGGTAAATATTCAGTCAGAAGACATTTTAACAATGGAGATAAGGATCTATACAACTGAATATTGTAGCTACATTGATAAATATTCATGAGGTTTATTTTTTCTTACACAGTTATGTGTCACTTAATGATTAAGACAATTGTTGAGAAATACATCATTAAATGATATTGTCATTGTGCAAACATCATAGAGTATACTTACACGAATCTAGATCATATAGCCTACTACACAACTAGGCTATATGGTATAGCCTATTGCTCCTAGGCTACAAACCTGAGTACTGAATAGTATAGGCAATTGTAACACAATAGTAAATATTTGTGCATCTAAACATATCTAAACACAGAAAATATAATGTGTTGCACTATGACATTATGATCAGTACAACATGACTAGGCAGGAGAGATTTTTCAGCTCCATTATCATCTTAAAGGAACACCATCTTATATCTGGTCTGTCGTGGACATAAATGTTGTTATGTGGTATGTCAGTATGATCATATTTATAAAATTTTAAGAGATAGTTGATAGTTCAACAAAAATAATAACACTGCAGTGTGAAGCTTATAAAATATATAAGTAAAAGGTTTAACAATACCACCTTTTGGAGAGAAATGAAAGTATATTATTATAAAGTTCTTACATTATAGCTGAAGTGGTATAATATTATTTGCAGGTAGACTGTGTTATGTTAAATATTTAACCTATAATTCTTATTGCAACCAATGAAACAAGAGAATAATTAGGCTAATTAGCAAAAAATATATAAAATTGATTAAAACTTCAATAAATGTTTTAAAAGTCAGAGAAAAAGGAAAATGGAACAAATATCAGATGGGACAAATAATAAACTTATAGAAAGATGATAAATTTAAACCTAACCATGTTGATAATCACACTAAATGTAAATAGTCTAAACACCTCAATAAAATGACAGAAATTGCCCAATAATATAACAAAGACCAGAAGAAATATACTTCAAATATGAACGAAAAAAAGATTAATAGGAAAAGTATGTAAAATATATACCATGTTAACACTAATTAAAAAAGAGCTGAAATGGTTATGTTAATCTCAGACATGAGAAAAGTTAATTTTACATCAAAGAATATCACCAAGGATAAAGAAGGTTTTTTCATAATAGTAAAGGACTAATGCATCAAGAGAACATAACTACTACAAAAGTTTGAGTTCCAGTCTCATAGCTCCAGAAAATAAAAAGCAAAAACTGCTAGAACCATGATAGGATTTGGATGTTTAACCCCTCCAAACTCATGTTGAATTTTGGTCCCCAACGTTGGAGGTGGAACCTTGTGGTAGATATCTGTCATGGGTTGCAGATTCCTCATGAATGGCTTGAGGCCTTCCCATGATAATGAGTTCTCACTTTATTAGTTCACATGAAAGCTTGTTGTTTAAAATAGCCTGGTGTCATCTCCTCTCTCTCTTGCTCCTTCTCTCACCGTTTGACCTACCTGCTCCCCCTTCACCTTCCACCCTGAAGGAAGCTCCCTGAAGCCCTCACTAGAAGCATGTGCTGGTGCTATGCTTCTACAGTCTGCAGAACCATGAGCCAAATAAACCCCTTTTCTTTATAAATTATGCATTTATAGCAATGCAAAATGGACTAACACAAATTGCAAGGAGAAATAAATAAATCCATAATTACTGATAGTGATTTCATTGCACCCATCTCAATAACTGATTCAACAAGTAGAGAAATATAGAAGATTTAGTAAGATTCAATCATCTTAACCTAATTGACATTTATAGAACACTTAACCTAAAACAGAACAAAATACATTCTTTTTAAGTGCACATAAAATATTCATCAAGATAGATCATATTCTTGGCCATGAAACAACTCTCAATAAATATAAAAGAATCTGAGTATATACAAATGGTTTCTGATCACAATGGAATTAAACATCATAAAAGAAAATAATTAGAATAATAAAATAACACATATTGAAATAACTCATTGGTTTAAGAAGTAATTAAGAGGAAAATTAAAACTATTTTGAAAAGAATGAAAATAAAATACAATGTATCAATATTTAAGGAATGCCATTAAAGCAATATATAGAGGAAAATTTATAACATTAAATGTTGATGTTAGGAAAGAAAAAAGGACTTCAACCTCTGATTCCAACTTAAGAAACTCGAAAATGGAAAGAAAAATAAAGCTAAATAAGAAGACACGTAATAAAGATCAGGATGAAATCAGTGATTTAGGACACTGAAAAAAAATTTAAAAATCATTGAAATGCAGTTATTTCTTTAAGAAAGTCAATAAAATTGAAAAAGTTCTTTACTGGTCAGAAAAAAAGGACAGACATTTTAGTAACAGGTGAGTCACTGTTATATACAAAGGTGAGTTATTACAGATTCTATAGTTCTTATAGGGTAAGGAAATATTATGAACAAATTTATCCAATAAATTTGAAAAATTAAATGAAAATAAATAGGTGGACATAACATTTAAAACAGATTACCTGAAATACACATACTACTAAAGCTCACTCAAGGAGAAATAAGTAATCAAAATATCCCTATATTTATTAAAGAATTTTAACCTGCAAATAAAAAATTCCCACAAACACTAAGCAGAAATGCCTCCACTGATGATTTCTACTGAATGTTTATGAAATAAATAATACCAATTTTACAAACTATTTCAGGAAATTGAAAAAGTAGAAATATTTCATAAGTCATTCTATGTGCTAAGTAATCATATAAGTTATACTGATTTGTGACTGTACTGGTGACAAAGAAAAGACATCATCTAATCTCAAGTATATAATTCAATGATATTTTTAGTAAATTGACCAAGTCGTGCAGCCAACACCAAACATCAATTTTAAAATATTTCCGTCTTTACAATACCATCGCTCATGTACATTTATAATACTATTAATGCTTGTTTGTCTTTCTCCCTATCTTCATAAAACTATTAATCTGCTTTCTGTCTCCATAAATTTTCCTTTTCTGAGCATATCATATAAACTAAATCATACAGTAATAGCAACAGAAGGAAGAAACTTAATGGAATATAAAGACAATCCTCAGACTGATAGAAAATATTTGGAAAGTTTGTATGTGATAAAAGATCTGTGCCCAGAATATGTAACAAACTCTCAAAACTTAGTAATAATAAAAAACCCTAATAATAAACATGCAAAATATTTGAATGGAAGGTTCAGCATAGAAAATAAACGAATTATAAATAAGCCCATAAAAAGATACTCAAGATCATTATTCATTACATAAATTATATTAAAACCACAAGAAGATACTGCTATGGCCAATTTTTTTTTTTTTGGAAAAATGAACACACCAACTCTTGATGAGGTTGTGAAAGAACTAAAATTCTCATACACTAATAGTAGGAATGCAAAGTGATATAGCCACTTTGGAAAAATTTAGTAGTTTCTTAAAAAAATAAATATACACATATGCTATGATCTCCTCCTTCTACTCTTATGTGTTTATCCAAGATATAAGATATCATGTTCACGCAAAGACTTGTATATAAATGTTTATAGCAGCTTTATTTGTAATAGACAAAAATGAGAAAGATCCAAATTTCCATCAACAGGTTAATAGATAACCAAATTGTGCTATATTCACATACTGTAATATTTCTCAGCAATATAAAACTTGAACTACTGAAGTATGCACCCACATGGGTGAATCTCAAAATAATTATACAGAATTAAGTAGATAGACAAAAATGAATATATGATGTATAATTTCATTTACATAAATTTTTAGGAAATGCAAATTAATATTGTGACAGAAACATATCAGTGTTTTCTTGGAGATAGCAGTGGAGTTGGTGAGATGGAAGAGTGGTTTCATAAAGGTACTAAAAAAAACTTTGAAGATGATGCATATATTTATTATCCTTATTATAATGATGCTTTCTATGAATATATACATATGTCAGAACTTATCAAAGTATAAGTTTTAAATGTATGTATTTAATCAAATATCAATTATACCTAAATAAATCTATCAAAAATAATTAGTTTTTAATAATTTCAACCTTTTTTAAAGCTTTACAAATATTGTTAATTTGAACATCTCTCGGCAAAAGGTTGACAGCTGTGCGTCCTGTCACTACATTGTTTTGGATTAACATAACTACTTTAAAGCTATATTTCTCCATCTGTTAAGAGATACATTGAACTGGATGCTTCCTAATATAATTATCATCTGTGTAATTCTGGAGATAAATAATTATGCTACCAGGTATCATATTATTTAACAGTCATATTTATATTTGGGAATATGTGATGGTTATATATGGGCGGAATCAACACATTTTATTAGAGGGATATTTATTTTCTTAGGATCTAAGGAGAGATAACCCTTTCTGCCAAAGGTTAAGAAAATATATCAAGGTCAATATTTTGAGTAAGTGAGTAAACCAATAAAGGGTAATAAAGATCCTAAATAAGGAAGACAACACAAAAATGAAGATGAAAATATGGACCAAAAAGGTACACAAAAGAGAGGATTTAGACCTGATTACTATAGAAATTATTCCTTTTTCTCCTGTTAATGTGGTAACTATAGACTTACATTGGAACATCCATGCCTTATGTCAAGAATAATATGCCTGACCCATAACAAGCACTATATAAATGTTTGTTATTATTATCATTTTCTGATATGTAATCATTTATCTATACTTTGCTTAAAAGATGTGTTTTCCATTACTTAAAAACAGAAATATCCTAACCAATTCAGATATTCAGAAACGTAGTGCTAAATATACCATTCTAGCATCTGGATTTGGATTATCTAGAATTAGATCGAAGGCAGAAAGTAACTCCATAGTCTGAGCTGAATATTGATATTCCTTTTCATGTAGTAGAAAAACAAACAAACACCTTTAGCTTTTGAAAAATCAGATCTTAAACAAATCAATGTTCCAACGTTAGGTGATTTTTTAGAATGTATTCAAGATATTAGAATATGTTGTATACCTTTCACCAGCACCAATAACATTACATGAGAAAGAAATTGGTTTAGAGAGGAAAGTCAATAGAATTTTAGTAAGATATTCTTCTTCTGTCTCTTTTATAATTTGAGATGGGTGCAAATCCAATAATTTAGGTTGAAAAAAATAATTCTGTATCTTAACTAAAAGTATTGTTGGCAGAGGCTGAGAGGTGGGATTATAGCAGGTTCTGGTAGAGAAGCCTGATCCACTAGCCAGGATGTGGCCAACTATAACTTGTAGGTCAGAATTGCCCCTTGACCTGCTTGTTAATAATTTTACGGCCCAAAGTTAATATTGTCTTTTGCATTTTTAATGTAAAACTGTAAAATTAAACAAAGAAGAATATGGGACAGAAACCTTATGTGGTCAGCAAAGCATAAAATATTTCTTATCTGGTCCTATACTTGAAAAGTTTTCTGATTCCTACAGGTCTCTCTCAAGAGCCTCCTGTTTGGCTTTCTCTGTCAGAGAAAGAGAACAGTCACTCTTATTGACAAGATGCAATTGGAATGCACCCATAAGGGAAGGAATAGATTAGTAGTTCTTTACCACTTCAGTATATTTTTTCCCCATCTATTCTAAGTCAGAGCCTAAGATTGATAGCATGTAAATGAGGGCTTTGGGATCCACAGAGTACTCTGGCCAAGGCTGCTTTCTGGGACATAAATATTTCTAGGAAAATTTCCATATTTAAAGGCCCAACAGGGTTTTCTTTTTGTTTGTTTGTTTCTTTGTTTTTCACTTTCTTTAATGGCCAGTGAAGTTTAAAATGTGGGAATCATTTGAAACCATATTACTTTTTAAAGAAGATATAATGTGAGAAAAACTTCAAGTTTAGACAATACTAAGTATCTGATTTCTCATATAGATGGTGAAAGGAAATAGGCTTTCAAAGAGTACAGGCCTAAGAAGAGGCATTCTCCAAATGTCCATTTCCCCTGTGGTCACAGAGCATGACACACATGGTAGCTTCTCTCAGAAATTATAGGTAGGACTTGCAAGACTGGCTGGTTGAGAAACTAAGTCCACTGCCGGAAGAATGTCTCTTCTCCTTCCTGTTCAGTTTGACAGGATATGTACTGTATCCTGGTTACTACTATGCTGTCTTTTATGCCCCCATTTTCCAAATAGAGTATGTCTTTCAATATTTTGACTGTTGAGATATCTGAGTATGGATCTCTTTGAGTTTATCCTAGTTAGAGTTTGTTGTTCTTAATAGGTATGTAAATTAATGTGTTTTATCATATTTAAGAAGTTTTCAGCCTTTATTTCTTCTGAAAGTTACACTTTACTTTTTTCTCTTCTTATATTCTTATTATATGTTAGGATGTTTAATATGTCACACTTTTCTTTGAGTCAATGTTCATTTTTCTTCATTTTTTTCCCTCTGTTCATCACATTTTACAATATTTGCCTGTTTTCCAATTCACTGATTCTTTTTTCTGCTAGCCAAACTCTACTCCCGAGGCTCCTTAGTGGGTTTTTTATTTCTGTTATTGTATTTTTCAACTCCAAAATTTCCACTAGTTTTTTGAACAATATCTGTCTTAACTGATATACTCTATTTGATGAGACATTGTCATTATATCTTCTACTTCCTTAAACAGATTTATAATATGCTCTTGACATCTTTTTCTGCTAAGTTTGACATATGGATCTTCTCAAAGGCAGTTTATATTACTTGACTTTTTTTCCTGTATATGATTCATACTTTCCTAATCCTCTCTCTTTCTCTCTCTCTTCCCCCATCTCTCTCTCTCTCTCTCTCTCCATCTCTCTCTCTCTCTCTCCATCTCTCTGTTTCCCTCTGTGTGTGTGTCACTATCTCTCAAAAGTAGACATTTAAGATAAAATATTGGTGCAGCACTGGATATTAACACAGATTTTGATGTTGTTGTTTACTTATTCATTTGTTTAGTGATTTGGCTGCAATATTTAAATGAAGTCTATTTCCCCTACAGTGTGCAGCTACTGATGTCACTCCTTAGAGTGCGCAGTCTTGGTTACGAGCACGGTCAACCTGACCCTTCTTACTCCCTGGGATGCTAGTGATTTTAGCTGTTTCTCTTTGACTCTCTTTCTCTTATCTCCCTATTAACATTCAAGCTGGTTTGCTGCTATTAGTATCAGATCCAGCTGTTAGCCTCTACTAATTGCTAGTTTATTATTCCATTGTTTTTGTCAACTCCTTGGCACATAAATTTGTTCTACATTCTGATCCAATTAAATTCAAGCTTTCTTGCAGAGGTAGTCTTCCTGGCTTTTTATTAATACCAGAAGGGTTCTTCTTAGCTGTCGTTTTCCCTTGTTTTCCATGTTAAACTTTTAAGCTTATTTGCTGTTTCATTGTTGCTATCATGGAACAACCAGCCTCCTTCACTACCAAAATCTTCATTTTTTTCAACAATGCCCTTAGGCTTCAAGTTTCTCACAGTCTGTTCCAATTAAAATCAATCCCTTAGGGGGAACTAAAGACCTCTGTGCTCTTACAACCTGCATCTTTCTCTGTACAGAAACTCTATGCCACTGCTGTAGAGTTGGGGATAGGGACGACAGCTCACTTCTCAGAGTGTCACTACTGTGTATGAGTGAGATACTTGTGGGAATGAAAGCTCTTTGTCTTCTAGGCCTGCCTCTTTGGGTGCACAACCTCAGCCTTGTGAATGAGTTAGGGTGAGAGCACTTGGAAACTAGTATACTTTGACTGCTATACATGAAATTGGGTCATGGATCAATACCAAAGATTCTCACTGTTCTTACTGAGATTTGGTAGCTTTTTAAAATGAAGTTTTCTCTATGTGCTATATGCCCTTAAGATAATTTCTAGAGACTTTAAACAATTGGTTTTATATTTAAAAAAAAATAATTTTCACCAGTTTATCGTTGTTTCACTGGAGAAAGAATTCCCAAAGCAACTCAATCACCAACCTAGAAGTCACAGTCCCTGGGTGTGTTGTTTTAAACTGTAGCAGCCTTCTTCCTGCATGAAGGTAAAATATTGTTCACCTATTATAGAGGACATGATAAAAGACAAAAAGTGTCTTAATGTCAAAATTGAGGTATTGCTCCAGAACTCTTTACATCTTGGTTTATTGTAATGACTTAATTAAACATTCTCATTGTTTAAGCCACTTTTCACTGGGTATTCTGTTTCTTGTAGTCAAAATTATTCTAACTGATAAAGAGGTTTTTGATGCTTCAAAGATGGTAAAAACCAAGCCCAAGGAGTACCTGAGTCAGAATTGCAGTGCGGGAAACTAGGCTAGGGAACCAAGAAAGAAGCCACAAAGACCATGATGAGGTTGATAACAGGAGATGGATCATACCAAAGCAGTTCAACTGTTACCCATAATTCAAGGATGCCTCTTAATTAATTCTGTTCCCAATTTGGTAGGAATTTTGATTTCATCCAAAAGCTGTAATATGCTATGACTTAAAAACTAGCTTTAAGTTGTTCCACTTGCCTTACTCTTCAATAAGCTCTACTACAAGTAGTTCCAGATCCAAAGTTTTCATTCTTATTGTAGTTATCATGCCCGTTAAATTGTAGTTAGCTCCTTCATGCAAACAAGACTTTCTAAAATAAAGTAATATGATGACAATAAAGTGAGCAACCTCTTTCCTCTTACTTGCTTTGATGGAAGAAAATGTAAAAAAAACTTATCATATTGAATATTTTTTCAGATTCCAAGAGATTGTGAATATTTCTGATTGTTTTTTTCAACATCTGTTGATCTTTTTCCATTTGAAAGAAGGATAAAAATTTTCAAATATTTAATTTATGATGGATCTACCGCATCTGTGTTTGATATAATTCTTGTTTACTTTTTGCAAATGAACTCAGAGATTGCCCTATAAGTGCTTTCTGGAAAATGTTAAAAATAAATATAACATAAATAATAAATACTGAATACTTTTATTGCTTTCCACCTCTACTTCATTTATTTCTGAGAACCATTTCTTGTGGTCTCCCACAAAGCCTTTTTGAAAGGCATGAATTGCATAAGCACAATGCAGAAAACGCATTGGGAAGATATTTTGTGGTCCTTTAAATGAGTGCATCTAATTGTAAAATGTATTTATTCATATGAATGTTAAAATATTACAATGCTAGCCTTATTGATATTTAAATGAAATTGATTTAGGGAAAGTGAAAATTAGAAGCAGTCATTCATAAAAATAATAAACATAAACAAAAAAGAAATTCACATGAACTTGAAAACACTAAGTACATTATACTAAGTCTGACTTTTTAAAATCCTAATAATGACTTAAAAAAATAATGTGCTAACAGTTTTTGATTGTTGACTATCTTTCTGAATTACTGTACAATTGTCATATCCAAGGAGTTTATATATTTACATATTAAGATTTATTATAGTAAACATTTAAGAAGAAATCCTTTACTATTAAATGGGGGGAAAACTATTTTTTGTGAAAATTACCATCTAGAATTAAAAATAATTATTTAAATTCCACATATTCACCTGAGTTTCTTTAGATAAATGTGCTTTATCTCATTTGAGTGACAATGAAAACAGTTGTCAGTCAAAATGTAAAACTTCATCATTACTTTCTTTAGGAAAAGTAGGAGGTTTAGAAAAAGCAGCAAGATGGATTAGTAGAGGTGCCTGGAGCTGGCCCACCCCCCAAATAAAAGGACCAAAGTAATGAATAAATAACTAAAACTTGACTAAAGTTTTCTATGGGAGAGTACTGCAGTGTAGGAGGGGATTGGTAAAATCTCTGTGAACAAAGAAACTCAGGATAGTAGCATAAGAGAGAAGAGCAAAGAACTTTGTGTCTGTCATACAATCTCCCTCACTAGGATTTACTTGGAGCCAAGAGAGGCTTCCCTTTGCTGGGAAAAAATAAGCAGGAGGCCACCAGCAGCCCCCATTATCATGGTAGATGCCTGCAGTCCTTAATACAGGGGAATCCTGCAGTACTCATAGGTCTAAACCCAGTTTGGGGAATTGGCCAGAATTTATATGGCTGAATTACTCTAGAGTAGGAGCCCTCACTGTGTACTATTCCACCCCCATGACCCAAGCTGCAACAATATGGTATTATCTTGAAACTCTAGCCACTGCTGGAGTGTGTGTCCTTATCTGGGGGCAGTAGCCACTGAATTGCAACATTCCTGAGAATCCACAGTCCCTCCACCATGCTCACACATGTGGCTGCAGCACTATGATCTTTACTTCTTAGAGAGTAGGCCCAGGAGAATGGCTGTGACTCTGGCACCCCTGTATACACAGCACCCTGTCCCCCAAGAAATAGGGTCCTATACAGCAGGGAAGCCAATCCTAATATGGCTAAAAGCCCACACATGTGTTCCTGGCCTGAGAACAAGCCCAGTGTCCCAAGGCTCAGTAAGCTCACCCTTAGGCTAGCTGACTTGCTTTGAATGTGTATTCCTGACCTGAGAACCAATCCAATGCACTGCCTCTAGCAAAGCCACACTGCTACTGCCACAAACTCCTGCAGCCTAGGCCAATGAGGCCCCCAGAAAAATCACTGACATGGTTTATAGCTGAAGATACTGCCCAGAGACTACACTGCAGCATTCACCCCAAACCAAAGCTAATGCATCCTACCCAACCTGCACTCTAGGACCCATCTACAGGAAAAAAGTGTATCCCACAAAAGCTACTCCATAAAACTGGCAGAGGCAACTGCTCTACCAGATCTACAGATATCAATACAAGTAAATAAGACATATGAAAAAACAAGGAAAAGTGATACCTCCAAAAGAACACGATAATTTTCTAGTACCAGGCAGCAAAGAAAAATAAATTTATAAAATATCTGAAAAGAAATTCAAAATGATGAACTTAAGGAAACTCAATGAGATACAAGAGAATATAGATTAACAATTGAACAAAATCACAAAATAATTTATTATCTAAATAAGAAATTTAACAAAAGAATAGATAAAACAAATAAGAACCAACAAGGAAATTAGAAGCTGAAGAATTCAATTAAAAAGATAAAAAATATAATTGAGAGATTCAAAACAGACTATATCCATCAGAAAAAAAATAATTTCTAAACTTGAAGACAGGTCTTTTCAAATAATCCAGTCAGAGGGAAAAAAAAGATTAAAAAAAGGAGAAGAAAGCCTATGGGATTAGTGAGACACCATTAAGTGAACAAATGTTTGCATTATTGCATTTCGAGAGAGACAAGACATGGAGAAAAACATAGAATGCCTATTTAACAAAATAATAGCTTAAAAATTCTCCAAATTTTGAAAGAGATATGGACATCCAGATTCAGAATGCTGAAAAATCCTCAAGTAGATTTAATCCAAAAAGCTTCTTTCATAGGAGAATCAAAATGTCAAAAGTCAAACACAAAGAGAGAATTCTAAAAGCAGATAGAGAAAAGTGTCAACTCGCATATAAAGAACTCCTCATTAGACTATCAACAGATTTCTCAGCAGAAACTTTACAGGCCAGGAAAAAATGAGATGATATAGTCAAAGTGAGAAAGAACAACAACAATAAAAAAAAACCCTGCTAATCAAGAATACTATAATCAGAAAAGCTATTATTCAGAAATGAAGGAGAAATAAAATCCATGTCAGACAAGGAAAAGGTGAGGGAATTCACCACCACTGCCTTACTGATCAGTAAAAAAGTATGATAATTACTATCATAAAAACACTTAAAATATAAAACTCAGTAGTAAAGGTAAATTCATACTCAGCCTCAGAATATTACAGTAATATGATGACAGTACATAAATCTTTCAAACCTCTAGTATGAATGCCAAAAGTCAAAGTGGTCAAAAATAACTGCAGCTACATAAGTTGTTAACGAACACATAATATATAAAGATGTTAAAGTAAGGCAAAAGATATTGTGGTCAGGGGAGTAAAAGTTTACAGTGTTTTTATATGACCCAGTTAAGTTTTTGTCAGGTTAAAAGATTCCATTATAACTACAAGATTCTTTAAGTTAGAGCTATGATAACTAAACAGAAAGAAATTTCAGAAGATACAGAGATGAGAAAGAGAAAGGAATCAAATCTAAGCATCATAAAAAATCACAAAGATAAAAAAAAGAAAGAAACACAGGATCTATAAAACATCCAGAAGACAATTAACAAAATGGAAGAATCATTGCTTATCTATCAACAATAACCTAGAATAGAAATAAGTCAAATTCTCCAATTAAAATATATCAATTTGCTAAATGGATTAAAAAAGATCCAACTATTTGCTGCTTATAAGAGACTCACAATACCTCTAAACACACACATAGACTGAAAATTCAGGGATGGAAAAAGATATTCTATGCAAAAGAAACCAAAATTGATGAGAAGTAGCTTTACTTCATTCAAATAAAATTAACTTCAAATCAGTAAACAGAAGAAAGAACCTAGAAATAATTCCTCATATCTGTAGTGAACTTACTGTCACCAAAGTTGCCAAGAACATACATTGGGGAAAGGACAGTCTCTTCAAAAAATGGTGCTCTGTAAACTGGATATACAGATGCAGAAGAATGAAACAATACCATTATCTCTTGCCATATATGAAAATCAAATAAAAATGGATTAAATAAATCTAAGGCCTGAAATTATGAAATTACTAAAAGAAAACTTTGGAGAAACATTTTAGGACATTGGTTTGGGCAAGGAAATTCTGAAATTCTCTGAAAGCACAGACAACTGAAGCAAAATTAAATAAATGAGATCACATAAACTAAAAAGCTTCTACACAGTAAGGGTAATAATCTATATAGTGAAAAGACAATGCACAGAATGGGAGGAAAACTCCTCATCTGTCAAGGGATTAACAACTAGAATATATAAGGAACTCCAACAACTCAATAGAAAAAAAAATCAAATAATTTGATTAAAAGTAGCAAGGGATCTGAATAAACATTTCTCAAAAGGAGACATACAAATGGCTAACAGGTATATGAAAAAAATGCTCAAGATCATTAGTCATAAAGAAATGCAAATCAAAACTACAATGAGATATCATCTTACCCCAGTTAAAATGGCTTTTATCAAAAAGATAGGCAATAACAAATGTTGGCAAGAAAGTAGAGAAAGGGGAACCCTTGCACATTGTTTTGGAAATCTAAATTAGTGCAACTATTATGGAGAACAGTATGGAGGTTCATCAAAATCTAAAAATAGAACTACCATATGACTCAGCAATCTCACTGCTTGGTACGTATCAAAAAAAAAAAAAAAAGAAATCAGTATTTTAAAAAGATATTTGCCCTCACATGTTTTTTGTAGCACTGTTCACCATAGCCAAGATTTGTCATCAATCTAATTGTCCATCTATGGATGAATGGATAAAGAAATTGTGCTACTTATATACAATACAGCTATAAAAATGAATTAGTGCCATTTACGAGAACATGGATGGGAATGGAGAACATTATATTAAGTTAAATAAGCCAAGTAAAGAAAGACAAATCTTGTACATTCTCACTCATTTGTGGGAGCTATATATTAAAAGAAGCGATCTCATGGAGACAGAGAGTAAAATAATGGTTACCAGAGACTGGAAAGGGTAGCAGGAAGGGGGTGATAAAGTGTGTATGTTTAATGTGTGTAAAAATATAGTTAGATATGTATTTAGGTAGAATGAACAATATTTGATAGCACAACAAAGTGACTATAATCACCAATAAGTTAGGGTATACTTTAAAATAACTAAAAGAATGGAATTGGAATGTTCCTAACACAAAGAAATGATAAATGCCTGAGGTAATGGATGTCTCAATAATCCTGATTTGATTAACTCACATTGTATTCTTGCATCAAAACATCATATGTACCATATACATATATGCACCTATTATGTACACATAATAATTAACAATAAAAAAGTTTAGTTCTCCTAATTTTCTACAAACAAGCGTGTCTCCCTGCCTTTATTTTGTTAGTGTTATCTCCTTCTTCCAGTGAATATAGGATACCAGGCTTGAGTTTACATCTCATCTGACTATAATATCAATCTTTTTAATATCTTTTGTTTTTTAATTGAAAAAGCTTAAAAGTAGATTTGTTTCTATCACTTTCTTTGGTTAACCCTTTTTGTTCTTTACCCATTGCACAAGTAAGTTTCCTTTCATGCCATCAGTTTTGTCCTTTATTTTCTGCCTAAAAAAATTTCTCAAGTTTTTTTGATTTTAAATGTAACACAAATTTCCCCAAAGTTATCAGCTCATCAGCCACATTCCTCTTTAATGCCCAATCACAAAAGCCTGAGTTTCTTTACCATTGTTGCATAAAATGTTTAGTAAAATATCATAGTCTTCTTCTATAACAACTGTAGAATTCCCTGGAAAATGAAAACATGTTCTCCAATCCTGTCCTGGCTCACGCTTGTGTTCTTAGCCTGCTGTCTGGTTGTAGACCTCCGTCCTGCTTGTCCCCTGCAGCAAGTCATCTGCACCATCTTGACTCTAGATTCTCTCAGGCTACAGTTGCCCTCCTCTATATTTCTTTGGCTCACCTGCAGGTATAAATTATTTTCTCCATTTTATACACAGTGAAAGCTAAAGCTATACCAAACAGTTAACAAATCTATTTGAAATCTAATGTATTTTAAAAAATGTAATGACACAACAAAGAAATTTGCAAATTATACTACCAGAAGTGCTGTTCTCCTATTCCAAAGGACCAAGCTCCTTATAATGCTCCACTACTAGGTGCCTATATGTCTAGTTTCTAGCTTGTCTCAGTTTGATCAAGGTTAGTTTTCTGCTCGCTCTTAATTTATGACCATCTTTTAATCTCATGTACTTGCTAACAGAAGTGACTTGTCTACCAGACAATGGAAATGATTTCCAGCATGCCTCTTCTACTCAGAATCTACTTATCTTCTAAGTCCCCTAAAAACATCCCTCTTTATAGGATATTGATGCCTTCTACTTCTGGAGGAAACTTTGTTCAACTTTGTTCACTATCCTATGGTGTCACTTAACTTCCCAAAATTAATATAATAAAATGTCAAAACATCATGCATGCCATGAATATCTTCAATGTTTATCTTTCAATTAAAAATAAATTAAAAAAAGAAAAGAAAAGGGTAGGAAACAATGACTAGTTTTATAACTCAATAGCCAATTACATTGTAGTAATTATTCTTTGCCTTCTTTATGAGTTTGAATACATTTATAGTGATTAAACTTTATGAATGTGAAAAATAATCAATATAATAACTGGAGGAGAGTCAATCCTCCCCAGAAGTCTGGCTGATTCATTCTTGCATAGCACCACACAGGACTTCAAATATCCGTGTGGTTCCATTCTTTTTAGTGGCTTCTGCCACTTTCAAAGAGAAAGTTGAGATTACCTGTTGGGGATGTGGCTCTTGTGAAAAATTGATTGAAGATATCACTCATACAGTTATTCAAAAATATTTATGAAGTACTCATTTTTTGTGTGTGAGAACTCTTGCTAGTTCTTGGGATTTAACGGTGAAAAAAATGTATGAAGATAATTACGTCAGGTCGGCTCATATTCTGATTCTTAGAGGAAGGCAGTGAACATCTATAAATTTTTGAGTGTGTTAGAAGATGTTAAGTGGTATGGGGGAAAAGAGAGAAGAGTGGAGTACAGTAGGGGTATAAAAAGTGCTTGAACAGGTTATAATTTTAAATAAAATAGACTAGGCTTCATTTGATAAGATGATTTTTGAGGAAGGATTTGAAAGAGGTGAGGGACTTAATAGTGGGTATCTGGCAACAGAGCATTCCAAGAAGTAGGTATATGAAATGCAAAGAACGTAAGATAAAAGCTTACCTGATATGTCTGAGAAATAGTAAGAAATTGAATTTAACTGTAACAATGAAGAAGAGAGAGAGTACAAAGAGATGAATTCAGAAATATAATGGGAGTTACATTATTCTGGGATCACAAACTATTTTAAGGTCTTTGACTTTTATTCTGAATGAAATAAAATGTCACATTTTGAGAAGGGGGGCATACTCTGACACACATTTTTCATGCATCACTCTTGTTGTTCTGTTGAGATTAGACTTGAAAAGAATAAGGATTGAGGCACTGAGAGGAGCTGGGAAGCTCTTGCAGTAATCTAAACAAGAAATGACAAAAGCTACAGCCCGGGTAGGAGCAGTGGATGAATATTTCCAAAATTAAGACCAAACAGATGTGAGTTATGAGAAAAAGAGAAAGCCAGGATCACTCAAGGTTTTGGGGGTGAACCATCAGGAAGCATGATTGTCACCAAGTGGACATGATAATTGTGATAACCTTGTCAGATGCCATGGTATGATTCCTAAGCAGTTGGAAAAATTAATCTGGAACTAGGAAGAAATATCTGGAGACACACATGTGGGTACTTAATTTCACAAGACTGGACTAGACCATCAGAGGATGAGAAGGACAAGAAAGTAGATTTTAAAAGAGTGCCCAAGAGAGCTCTGAAACCCTTGAACATCAAAAGTTTGCTAGAAATAGGAATTAGAGATGGAGACTCAGGAGTGACCAGCGATATAGGAATAAAGCCAGAAGAGACAATTGATGTCGTCAAAAAAAGAAAGTTTATC
This sequence comes from Cheirogaleus medius, assembly GCA_008086735.1. Taxonomy (NCBI): domain Eukaryota; kingdom Metazoa; phylum Chordata; class Mammalia; order Primates; family Cheirogaleidae; genus Cheirogaleus; species Cheirogaleus medius. The sequence continues at coordinate 47,273,058 of VBSM01000361.1, forward strand.
AAGGAGCAGGGAGTGATAAACTGTGCCAGTGCTGCTGACAGATCAACTAATTTGAGTAATCACAAGTGACCATTGGTTTTAACTGAGTAGAGGTTTTTCTTGACCTTAATGATAGCAGTTTTGATAGAAGAGTGGAAATATTTTAAGGGAAAATGAGAGAAGATGAATTGGATGCAGCAAGCATAAATACCATTTTCTAGGAGTTTTACTGCAATATGTGGCAAAAGAACAATTACACATATATATGTTTCCTAAAAACAAAAATATGTAATAATTTGTAGAGACTGTGTAGTCTAAAAAAAAACATTTTCTAAAAAAAATACATTTTTCAGACATGCAAGCCTGTCCTTAATGAAAACAACTTTTTTTACATTATTATATAGGGCACTTCATCTCCTTGAAGCCCCAACCCCAAACTTTCTTTCCATTCCAAAAGAATATTGTGTCATGTTTATATTAATAAAGACCTAATTGGTTGGTTTGGGTGATTTGGGCATAAGAAGGTTAGTTTACCTTAAAGGCAAATTCAAACTTCTGTTTTTAAGACACTAAAAGCTTCTTGAAAGTTTTAAATTATGGATTTTTAAAACAGTCTGTTCTCCTAAAAACTTTAGGATATTTTCCAAGGTTCCATCATTATGCAGAAAATTTTCTTGGGTTCTGTGTCATCTGCTTGTCACACAGTATAGTTTTGTTATCCCCTAGTGCCATCTCTGTAGAAGCACTATCAGCATGCATACAGTGGAGTCCCACAGATTCAAGGCTTAGGTTATAGAGTTTTAGGGGGAAGAGCTAAGGCAACAAATCCAGAGGAGTGGATAGAACTATGAGCTGAGCTAGAGGACAAGTCCAAAGAGGAAACAGGGTAATTCAAGAAGTCTGTAACAGGATGAGGACCTGATACCCAAACCAGTGTGAACAGTAGGATTCAGATAAAGATTGTTGAAAATACATTACTGGTCTCTGGCTCATGTTGATATGTCAGCAAAGACATTTTTGTGGGCAGATTGAACTAGGATTCAATTTAGATTTTTCATTCAAAAACTAATTGCTCACCACACTGTAGGATTTGTGCTAAGAACTGGATACAGTTGTGTAAAAAGGCAGAACTAATTATTCAATTAACATATATTGGGTACCTACTATGTGTTAGGGATATAAAATGAATAAATTATAGCCTCTGACTTTGAGGGGCTTTTACTCCATTTAAGAAGACAGAGTTGTAAACAAATCATTCAATGCAAAATATACAAATACATAGATGAAAACATAACAAAACAAATGCTAATTAACAACAACACATTATAGGCACATAGGAAAAAGGGTGGCACCAATAAATATTTCATTTCAAGACTGACACAGTAAAAAAAATTAATACAAAAGGAAAATCTAGAGATCTTTAGAGCTCCTCATTCTAGTTCTCTAAGCAATTAATCAGGTAGGGAACTTCTTTCTTAACATAAGGCTGCCCAAAGAATCTCACTGGCCTTAATAAAAATAAAAGACTAAAAATAACTGCTTACAGAGACAAGCAGACATAGAGAAAACTGCTGAACCAATTATACAATTAGCTAAACATAATTGCGAAAACAGACACAAATACACACACAAGCAAAACCCTGCGGGCAAAAAACAAAATAATTTCCTGTAGCCAAAACATTGCTGAATACAATTAATCATTCCAGTCTTTCTAAGGACTTTGGTCATTTCTAAGTAACAATATAATCCCAGCCATGGGATTCTTCTAAATGATCATGGAATTTCTCAAATATAAAACACTGGCTAGGTATAATTAGTCATGTGATTCTTCAAAGATCGAGAAATTCTTCTGACATAAAACAATGACTATAAAACTGTTGTTTTTCCCTGGCTTTCCTTTTAGAGACGCACAATATTAAACCACTTCTGTAGATGCTCACTCTCAGGAGTGGGTACCTACTGACCAAAACCATATGCCCAAATTTATAACTTGGATTGTCTGAAATTTTACAGGACATTCTTAAAATGGCCATAACATTTTGATAAACAAGAACTCCAAAAATTAACAGAGTGTTCTAAATATCAGCAAAACCTTATTGGTTAATCATGGCATCAAAAAAGTTGGAGGGACACAAATACTCTCAATATAAGTTTGTTGTGACATTTTCCATTTAGTCGCAACTAAGGCTTTACTTGAATAGGTTCTCATGAGGTGAGCAAATATTTTATAGGGTGTCCATAGCTGTTTTTAAAAACTCACTTTTTAAACAAACTAATTATTTGTATTAATACATGGCAAAAGTTGTTTCCAGCCTACTGGAAGATGAGAGGCCTGTGCAGCCCTGTTTCAAGGTCTCTTCTTGAAAAGGACATTTTATAAGAAAAAGAGATAGCTAATGATAGTTAGGTTGGAGACTAGACAAAAAATAAGGTAAAAGATCTTTGTCAATCCAGAGGCAGCTGGATGGGTGAACCATTAACTTCCTATTAGGTCGTAGCATCATTTAATCATTTAGCTCCATCAGAGAATCAAATATTTTATCAGAAATGTTACTCTCTTCCAAGAAAATTAGAATCTGTTAAAAAGTTATATGAGAAATGAAGTTTCAGATAATTTTTCTTTCATAGTGGTAAGTATACAAGTATTTCATTATCTTACTGAAACTATGCTGTGTGTCAGAAACTGTGCTAGGAAACAGTGTTGCAAGGGAAGCCTGGCAGAAAAAAAATGATGTGGGTGCAAGTTGGGGGAGAAGAGTGTCACATTAAGTATCCAAGAAGGTCCTATTTAATCTAAATTCTAGTGGAGAAAGTCATAAAAAAATTCAAGGAAGACCAACCCAGTCAGTGGGAAAGTATGACAAAAGTCCATTGAGATGGAAAAGAATGCAGTTGAATTTGGGAACCAGAGGCTGGAAGGCAGAGAACCTAGGCTAGACATATGAACTGCTAAGGTCCAGATGACCCAGTGCTTCCAGCTTGGTCAGGAGTTTGAATGTTTCTAAAAACAATAGAAAGTCATGGAGACCAATAGTTTTATGCAAGAGCACTTAATAATTAGATTTTATTTTAAAATTGATTGACTGGTATCTTTTGCTGCTTCATTGGCCAACAATTACTGGCCCTTGCTGACTTCTTTGAGGCAAGACTTCAAATGCTGGCTTTTTCAGGGGAGTTACTGTAAATTCTTTAAAGGGCTCTGCAGAGTTTGTCCACTGCTGTGTCTAGACACATGGGGAATCTATTTCCTTCTTAAGTCTTCAAACCCACCTTGTGACCCCCAAACTCCCATTCTTGCTTATATTTCCTAGAGCCCGTTAAGCTGGTCAAGCATGGTGGGTGGAATACCAGCTGACCTGGGGACATATTTCTTGTTTTTTTCCATAGCAGAGAAAAGTCATTGCAATTCACCTTAGGTCAACAGACTCTTGACACAAAAGACCTGGTAAAAGGAGGTGAGTGGAGGAATTGATTTTGGTAATGCCAGTAATACAGTGCTTCATAAACCCTTGGCTCTGTAGACTCCATTGTCGGACACACTTTTCAGGCTGGAGTGCCTATTTTTTGTTTGGTTGGTTGTTAGTTTGTGGCCTCTGGCTCTGGGCCATTGTGCTTTTTCCTAAGGCAATAGTAAATGTCCCATTAAATATCTTGTTAGTCTTGAAAAGTTCATTTTGATTTCTGCATGAAGAATGTCTTTAAAGAGTATAAGGATAGAAATACAGCGTGGCCAATGCAAAGTCCAGGGGAGATGGTGGCAACTTTGACCTGGATGGCAACGGCCAATCAGTTAGAATTTTATGAGCGCTCACTGTATGTTGGATCTTTTTCTTTAAGCACTAACAATTTGAAAACGAACAGCACAGATAGAAGCCTTGCTCTCTACAAGTCTGCATTCTAGTTGGAAGAAATGGACACTAGAGTGAAAAAAAATAATCAATTATCATAAGAATAATTGCTATGAAGAATATGAAATGTGACAGTGGATTAGAAAGAAGTGGATAGATTTGAGATCTATCATGGAGACCTAATTTTATAGGATTTGGTGGTAGATTGTCTTGGATGGTGACAGTGAAAGATGGCTGGTAGATTTCGGATCTAAACAATGGTGTGGATGGTCTTGCCATTAACTGTGGAAAGAAAGGCCTCAGTGAACAATAATCTTTAAGGTAAATTAAAAGTTCAGTTTGGAATGTATTAAATGTAAGATCCATGAGACATCCAAATAAAAATGTTAAAGATATATTTGGAATAAAAATTCTATATCTCAGTGGAGAATTCTCATCATGTGCATGGAAATAATTGTGATTGTATAGAGAATGGAGAGAACGAGAATTTTATTGCTGAAGGCACAGTACAGAGTTCTCATGGAAGTCCACTAATAATATACTTTGGATGGAGAAATCCATATTTCCTTTTTCCTTAAAGATTGTGTTTGACTTTTGTGCTTTCTTCAAGTTTACTTTGGGTGTAATTTCCTTCAGGAAGCTCTGTCTTAATATACATGTTGGGAAAGCAGGATACAGAGGATGGATATTCCCGACAGGGAGTTTAGAAGCAGAGCTGGGAAAGAGAAAGTGATGGGGCTAGCCCGTTGCTATGGAGCATTAGGCATAGCAGGATCTTAAATGATTCAGTGGTGAGGTGGGCATAGTAACCCCAGACACGAGCTAAACTTTAAAGCTTGTTGGGCAGGGAAAGATAAAAAATATTAGTTAATACTGAATAGATTTACTAGCAGAGATAAAGAAAACAAAAAGCAAAGCTGAGAGGGTCAATAAGAGGTGGAGCTGAAAAGATGTCCTGAGACCCAGATAAAAAGCTGTGTCATTTTGAGGAGCCACTATGCAGGATTTATGTATAGAGAGTACGCTATTAGGAGGACAGAACCTGTTCATACATGCAGAAAGAAGAACATGATCAAAGGCACAGGGGTGGAAATCAGAAGCAGTTTTCAGTCCCCTTATCTCATAAATGTTTTCTTAGGTTGTTTCTGGGCATACTTACACCATAGTTATATCTATAAATTATGTTGCATGGAGAACCAAGAGCCTAACAAGAAGAAAGAATAAAAAAAGAAAAAAAGAAGATGTGGGTGGCATCAGATGAGGAGCCTGAACCCAAGGAATGCAGCTATGCACAAGTATGGTGGTGTCTGTGATAGAAGATTCCACAGACATCTAGATTTCAAGTATATATTATAATGATGTCTGTGACAGAAAAAAAATCAAAAATCAAAAGAGGTCACTGCTTGGGAGTTAATGAAGGAGTATAAAACTGTTAGTTGTATTGAGAACAGAAAAGAAAACACTCCAAAATCTGACCAAAATTTCAAAAATCTTCTATTTAAAAATGTCTCTCAAGGAGAATATTTATGCAGAACACTTTATTTTTCATGGCTTCAGAAATGCATGGCTGGGTACAGTTAAGCTGTGCCTAATCAGACACTGTCTTAAGGCTGGAAGGAGAGCAAATGTGCCCTGATACAATCGACTGCTTGTTGAACGTCTGTTCTATTGTTTTGGATGAATGAATTGAAGCAATTATTTTCATCCCATCACCAAATACTTAGAGCATATCTCTTAACCAGCACAATTGGGACCGGTGGATGGTCAGTTAAGCAAACAATGTGGTTAAAACAGAAGATTTTTAAATTAAAGATGATGTAATCTTAACGCATTTTTCAGTTCTTTTATCCACATCTAATTCAAAAGATTTTTGGTTTGGGTTTTGTTGGGGTTTTTTATTTGTTTGTTTGTTTGTTTAGTGATTTGGTTTTGAGTTTTTTCCCAAATCATTAAAATCAATTAAAATAAACATATGTCATTTGTTTATTTATTTATCTAACCTAATTACAATATCAGGTACTTTTGGAAAAATCAACTTAATGGCTAAGAAAAATGTGTAGCTATATGAATGAGCTGCCTGCTGACTGCATTGTTGGCATTGGCTAGTATATTTTAAATTAGGAAATGCAAGCATTGATTAATCTGGCAGGTTGTATAAATGGAATTTGCTTAAGAGAGATTCTACTGTATTTATGTATTCTAGGATATGTTCTAGACACATAGCAACAGTTGTAAATAGCATAATTGCAGCACGTAAATGACCTCTTTCTTTATTCCAAACACACAACACCAGCACTAGAGTCACTGTGGGGCCAAGAGGGCTGGGAAATACAGGAACAGAATAAGAATAAGGAAGAGACTGAAAAATCTGTTAAAACACAAAAGATGATTTGGATAAGGTACATAAATGACAAAGCGCATCCAAGAAGTGTAGGAAGAAAGGGAGTATCTAGCTTCCTGCTTTACTCTTTTCCAGAATCCCTACATTTAATTCACCATTTCATACTGTATGCCTTCCTAGTACTTAACTTTAAGGGTCTTAGGACTAGAACATTGACCAGTAGTCAAATATTCTTATTTATTTTTCTGGCCTAGCTTCTTAGAAGTATTGCTATATTCATGAAAGGAATATTCTCATCAGTACCAATTTTTCTTTCAAACAGTGAATATTTTTCTCTGCTTTCTATCTATTAGACAATGTGATAAGCACAATAGAATGGAGTAAAGAAGAAAAGTACAAGAACAAATGGAGTTTTGAAGAGAGATAACTGCTTTTTCCTCCTACCTCTACCAAAGTACAATTGTCTCAAATGGCATCTCAGACATTTGTTTCCCACTGAACCTGTCCAGACTCCTACTGCTGAGGGATTGCTTTTATACTTGAACTATATGGGTTTAGAATTGGGCAATTGACTCTAAAAATGTGTCAAAATGGATATTTTTTAAAGCCACATTTTAAAGTATGATTAAAAAATGCTTTAGCAAATCATGGATGGGAGAAAGTGATATTAGCTTTCAAAATAAACATGGGCCTAGTCACTTTTTCTCAGATTTTCTGCTCTTTTTTTAATATAGTCAAAATTCTCAAGGTAGCTTTTAGCCTCATTTGTACTATATAAGTCTAGTTTCAGAACTTTTTATATATATTATACATGTGTGTATGTACTCATTCATATACATATTTTTACCCTCACAGATCCAAAGTACCTTACAAAATGTGTCTTATTCGAAACAATGATAAATTTTTAAGGGAATCAAAGTTAAGGAGACATAAAGACCAGGTGGAGTGGAGGGGTGGCAAAGACAGCACATAGAAACAGAGATTGTGTGTTTCTTCATAGTTGTTAATAGTAATAGTTGAATTGAAATTTACCATTAAGCATCCTGAACCAAAATCAATGAATAAAACATGATTGGCTTCAAAATTGATAGTCTGTTTAATACATTACAAAAATGTATAAGTAATTTTGGCAAAGCTCACACTCCCTTTTCCAAAAAGAAAAATGAGAGACATTCTAAGAAATGTTTCTCAAAGCCAAGTATATTGGGAAGGACTCTAAGGCTCCAAAATTAAAGGTCAATATCAGATCCACCTCAGGTACAGAGGGAAAGAATGTAGAGGGAAAGTCATAAACTCCTATTCAGCACATTCAGCGATTAGTGATATTATCCACATTTTTTAAAGTGATGAAACAAAGGTTGCAACTTTTCTGAATTAATGTGTCCATTAAGTTAGAGCAGCATAAATGGTCTGACTTCAAAGGCCATGTTTTTCTCAATATAACATGTTTCCTGTTCATAGAAGGAGATAATTAAAAAAGGCACAGACACCAACTTTTCAAAGTTCTCTTATCTAATGAATTATTTATTACTCTTCTTTTTCTAATATCATGAAGCTCTCTTTCCTCTAACTCTTTCACTAAGATGTTTCTTTTGCTTAAGAAATTGGTTTTGTAATTAAAAATTAAAATAAGCATAAAGACATGAAAAATCTTTATATTAAAGGCTATTTTCTCAAATGAAATTTAGTGCCCTTTTGGATGTTGTTTCATGTTTTAATGCTCTGAATTTTAAACCAAAGTTCGGTCTTTGGTGGTTGGGATTTATAAACTGCCAAATACTTCTAAGGGGAAAAATGCATTTCAAAAGCCTAGGGGGAAAAGGGACTCACTTTGCTTTCTTGACATCAAACAGGCCTTGTAAAACAACACATTGATCAGTTAAATACAAATGAACTAGAATCATATGGATATAATTCTCTTAAATTAAATTTCCTTTAAAATAGGGATAGAATTAAACATTAAAAAGGAGAGGTTCACAAAGTCAAGCTTTTTTCATTTGACATATGTCTGCACAGCCTCAAACCCTAAAAGAATAAATTGTAGCACTATTAAATATGTGGTACACTGTGCTATTCAATGCATAACTGATATATTATTATTCATTATATTGACCAGGAGAGGATTTTATTTCGAAAAATATCTCAAAGTAGTTATGATTTCTCTTCTTATTTTGTTAGACAATTTAATTTTCGGTTTTCTTGTGTTTCAAGAAATGAGAGGAAATAGTGGTAAGTCTGAGAAGAGAGGGTAAGGTTAATGCTCTCAGGTTTTTATTCCCAAAAGGTCAATGAAAACAAGAACTGCAGGCTTGGTTGGTATCATCCAAGTATGGAGGGAAGCATTTGGATATTAGGAGGAGGAGGGTTGCTGTTGTCACCGGGAAGGCAACAAGAAGTCACAACAGATCTCAGTGGCCATCAGTGCCAATGGGAGCTCTTTAGTGTGATGTTCACCCAGCTAGATACACAGTGATGACAAACTAAAAGAGCCCAGCCGCTTCATAGTCACCCATGTGGGATCCTTCATACAAGGCACCATTAGGACTAATTTGAAAGAAAAGAACAGCCTACTTGCCAAGGGCAATAACAAAAGGAGATGCCTTTGGAGAGGCAAAATGGAGGCAGATGGTGCTTGCAGAAGCAGAATAGTCTTCTCTCCAGTACTCTTTGACAAGTATAGCCTATTCTGGAGGCAGCAATTAAAGATTTAAAATGGATTTACTGTGACTCAAAGGTTATGGGATTTGAGAATGAATGTAGCCCACCATTTAGCATGATAAAACATTTCAACCCAGCAGAGTTATTGAAAAGAAAATCTCTCCCTACTTATACTTAAATAAGATGATTTCAGTTACAACCTATCCTACTTTAAGAAAGGATATCCCTCCATCTCGTATATCCTTCTGAAACATATTTAGGGTGGCATTTTCGTTAATTCAGCAAATGTTTATTGAATACTTACCATATGCTAGGTACTATGCTTTATAGAATAATATGTGTCTAGATAGGTACTCCTATACATAAGTCTGAAAAATACATTTGTTTTTGTTTGTTTAATAATTGTGTTGATGGTTTACCATGGTTGGATGCTAAGCATATGAGATGGAAAATAGTTTTTAAGGAACACAAACTCAAATGGAAGTGACTGTCATGTAAATACATGTATCGGAGGCCTAAAGTGTATTATCTCAGCAGTTGTTCCCAGAATTCCTCTTATAAAGAAAGAGTGCTTGGTATAGTACCTAGATAAGGAGCTTGGGATAGAAAGTGAGAGGATGACCAACTGGGGGTTGGCAGTAATACTTAAGGCAGGGATATTGTCATTCAAGCAGTATTTAGAGTCCAGATAGTAATAAGGGTTGAAAACATAAGAAGAGGGAAGAAAGAAGGACTTAAGAAGATCTAAAGATGAATTACATGTGGACATAAGAAAAAAAGGAATGGCCTATGATAATTTTCTGATTGGATTGACTAAGCAGAAACTGGGGTCATTAAGCAGAATAGAGTATGTTAGGGGAAAACTTCTAATTTCTTTCTAATATTCAGCTTGAAGTGCCCTTGGGATATTAGCTTATACTGTCTAGATATTTTCAATGGCAACAAAGTATCTAAGCTTATCTATGCTTTCCTCATTCTGGGGAGATTTGTTCCCCATACTTCATGGAAAAACAAAAATTCAATTTCTCAAAGTTAATATGGTAAAAATGCTATTCCGAAGGTAATGATCTTCATATCTTCTTCTATCCTCATCAATGCCCATTAGTCTCAGTTGAATTAAATACTTCCACTCTTCAAAGCTAATTATCCCACTTATGCTTTTGATCTCATTTTCTTCCAAATCATTAAAATTCTTCCTCTCTCAGTTCTTCCCTTCTCTCTTTCTCCTGTATGTATTCAGCTGTTTCCTGACTCTTGACTCCTTTCCCAATATACCATATAAATATGCTCTCACTTGGGTGTGTGTATATATACACACAGACATTTATATATGTGCACACATATGTAAAAACACAAACACACATGTGCATGCATGCATACACAAAATTTAAATCTTTTCTTAAATACTGAATAGGAGTCAAAAAAGGATAGAAACAGAGCAATCAGAATGAGTGAAAGTTTATAGGCTGAATAGCACAAAACATACCTACGTGAGAGGAAGCAGACTTAAATACTATCAAAGAAAGAATAAGGTAAGATTTACATAAAAATGGATTCATATTATGGGAAGTTTTGGATGCCAAGCTAAAGCATTAAATTATTTTATTTTACAAGAAGTGAAAAGTCACTATTGAAAAGAATTCTTATTGTTTATATTTGTAGCCCAAATTAAGGTGACGTGACTTTGTTAATTTCGGTTATAAGATTAATTTATACTTACCTCTAATTATTCATCTATTCATTCAATCAATGCTTATTGAACATATATCTTTTGCTACAATCTGTCCAGAGAGAGGGAGGTGCACATAAAAAATAAATTTACATTTGAACATTAATATTGTCCTAAAGAATTACTTCTTTAACACTCAAGCTTTCTATGATTTTCCCCTGTACATTTTTTTAAATTATTATTTTCAATATTAAATTTAGTTCCTTGTGATAGTCTTTAATTTAATTTTAAATCAGTGTAATACATTTGATTGTATATCAGAAAGATTATAGACTTAGGTTGAAATACAGATTAATGAATTAGAACATGACATGCCTAAATTCTCTGTTTTCTTTCTTGTCATTCTTCACATTCCCTAACATCCTATCATATGTCCATTGATTATCAGATATTGCTCATAATTGGGACAATCATCAAATATTTGTGATGAAAGCACTCAGCCATGTTTTGGCAGTGAAAGAGCAAATTACATTGCATGTATATGTAAAATCATGTGGGAGAGAAGACAAGATAGCTAACCAAAGACACCAGCTGCTAGATCATCTCAGAAAGAAGGAAGAGTTTTAGAGAAAAGAGAATACACAAACATAGATTGGGTGTAATTCTGAGGGAATGTTTCAGAACTTACAAGATATTCCATAGGCTGGGCAGGGTGGCTCATGCCTGTAATCCTAGCACTCTGAAAGGCCAAGGTGGGTGGATTGCTCAAGGTCAGGAGTTTGAAACTAGCCTGAGCAAGAGCAAGATCTCATCTCTACTATAAATAGAAAGAAATTAACTGGCCAACTAAAAATACATAGAAAAAATTAGTTGGG
>VBSM01000361.1:47284527-47310286 GCA_008086735.1 Cheirogaleus medius
GGAGCAGTTTGCTTCTCCCTACCTCACATTTCTGGCAATCTGCAGGCTACGAGGTATTGGAGAGCTGTTTCACACTCATGAGCCCAAAAGCTGTTGCCACAAGTGAACTGGGAGCCTCTTGAGGACAAAGCACCAGGTTGCCAGCCCCTTTAGTGAACTTAACATCACCACAGAATCAAAGCAAGATGGCAGGCACCATATTACTTCTCTACACACTGCGCACTCTTGTCCTCCCATGGGGGCTTCAGCCCCTCAGTTTTTGTCATAGTTGTTCCCATAAAAATATTTCTCAACTCCAGCTCAGACTGCAGAACATAGGGGTCAATGGTTCCCAGGGGAATCTTTGTGCCCACAGAGCCTGGACATTCCTCGTGAGCTGCCTTCCAGAAAGAGGAACAGACACAATAGTGCTAACTTTCCTCCTTTCAGACTCTTTTCTTCCACTCCCCTCCTCCACCCACTGCGGCCAATAGAGACAATGTAGCAAGGGCTCTCAGGAGTTGCTACTTACCCCCTGTTGCTGTATATATTACATCTGGGCTTCCACAGAGAGTAAGGCTAAAATCTTTCCTCTTAAAGGCCTGCAGAGTACTAAGGCATACTCAGACTGTGAACTTCCTGCTCACGGTCCCTTCCCAGTGCTGCTTGTGTGGCTGCTCCATCAGAACAGGGTACATGACAGACATCAAATGAGTTTGAGCACCCCACAGGCAACTCAGGACCAGCACACTTCTCCATGGCATAGTCATGAATTAATAATTAGGGACTTGAGGACAGGCTCACAGGCCAGGTACCATATTCCCAGGACTCAGTCATGCTGCTCAGAAGCACGGAGGGGAGACTCATGAACTAATCTTTGGAGGTGAAGGAGCCTGTGTGGGCACAACTGAAAAGAGAGTACAGTGTTTCCCAGCTTCAGGTCACTCATGGAGCTCCCCTCCACCCATAGGAAGGCTTCACTCTTAGCCCAGGGTGGGATCCTAGACAGAAAAGCCCCTAGCCTGTAGCACCATTGTGAGGGAGCTTAGTTAGTTTGAGTTCCTGTCTGCTGGCAGAGGTCAGAGGGGACCATGAAGTTGGGGGGAGGGGGAAAGAGTGAAACCCACTCCTAACAGCCAGATTTTGTATCTCAGGTGGCCCCATTCCCACAAGCAAACTTTTGGCTAGGTGGGGCCACTTCAGCCCCTTCCTGGTGGCTATTTCCAGTGGCCTAGGAGGGACCTTTGACCCAAGCCTAAAAAGCTACCTTGCTAGCTTTTGTGGAGCCACACCCAGCCCAGCCCAGCCTCACTCCCCTACGCACCTCTGCTGTGGTGGAGAATAAGGACTCATTTGGAATTTCCAGGGCCCCACCCAGAACTTGGGGTATTCAAGTGCTTCTTCTGAGGGGCTAAAACCAGTCACAAGTCCCCAAAAAAATACTGCAGGTTATTCCTTATGGCAAGCCCCACCTACCAACAGGGAGGTCAATGTGCACAACACTTTATAGCACTTACCGACTCAATCAAGAAGGATGTGGATGATTCTCACCCAGAACCACCACTTATTGTCTTAAAGATTAAATTGAGTATGCCAATGCAATTCACACTGTTAAGCAAAAGGAAGAGAAAGTATTTCAAAGACCTCCATCCTCAGTCATCAAAGACAAACAGGGAATATGCTCACTTACATAGCTCATTACTACTATGGCCCACAAACAACCAGCAACTGAGAAAACTGCCACACTAAGAATATCTATAAGCAAGGCATGCATCCAGAATGTACATTGCCATCAAAGCACCCAGAAGCAAAGCCAAAGGTTCTTGCCCAGCATATGCTGCAAGCACACCCTTAAGAGTGAGGGTGATAAAAAGCCCCATCTAAACACAAGAGAATCCAAAAAGAAGAAGCAACACCTGCTTAAGATGAGAAGAAATCATAGAAAGAATTCCAGAAGTATGAAAAATCAGAATGAAAAGACACCCACAAAGGGGAGCACTACATCTCTAGCAATGGATACCAATGAAAATGAAAATACTGAAATAGCAGATGAAGAACTCCAAATATGGACTGTAAGGAACCTCAATGAAATTCAAGAGAAAATGGAAAGCCAACTCAAGGAAACCACAAAAACAATTCAAGAAATGAATGAAAAATTCACTAAAGATATTTATATATTTTTAAAAAAGCACAAATAAAACTTCTAGAAAAGAAATATTTATTTAAGGAAACACAAAACTCAGTGGAAAGTTTTTAGACTAGACAAGACCAGTAGAAGAATCTCAGAACTTGAAGACAACTCTTTCAAATCAACTCAGTCAAAAGAAAAGAACAAAGAATTAAGAGGAATGTACAAAGCCTACAAGAAAGATAGGATTATGTAAAACAGCCAAATATAAGAATCATAGACATCCCTGAGTGTGAAAAAGAAAATAAACAAGGGCTGGAAAGCCTAGCTGAGGGAATAATTGAGGAAAATTTTCTTGGTCTTACTTGAGATTTAGACATCCAGATACAAGAAGCTCAATGAACACCTGAGAGATTTATTGAAAACAGGCAATTACCAAGATACATAGTCATCAGACTGGATAAAGTCAACACAAAGGAGAAATTCATGTGAGTCAGAGGGGAAAACATCAAGTAGCTTACACAGAAAAACCCATCAGGCTAACTGCAAATTTTTCAATGGAGACTTTACAAACCAGAAGGGATTGGGACCCCACTTCTGTCTTCTTAAACAGAAAAACTGCCTGCCTAGAATATTGTATCATGTAAAAAAAAAGTTGCAAATATGGTGGAGAACTAAATACTTTTCTGGGCAAGCAAACACTAAGGGAATTTGGCAAGACCAGACCTGCCCTGTAGGAAATATTCAGAAGTGCATTATACATAGATAAACATATAGACATCCACTTGTGTAAAACCACCCAAAATCTAAGGTATAACCAACAAGATGAACAGAATAGCATCCCACATATTAATTCTATCGATCAATATGAACAGTCTGAAGCTCTACTCAAGAGACAAGGCTGGCTGAATAGATGAAAAAATACAAGCCAAGTATCTGCAGTCTCTAGAAACCACATCTCACTCACAAGGTCTCATACAGGCTCAAGGTAAAAGGATGGAAACAAATATTCCATGCAAACAGAAACCAAAAGAAAGCAGGTATAGCCATTCTCATATCAGACATAATTGATTTTAAACCAACAATAGTAAAAAAAGACAAAGAGGATCATTATATAATGGTAAAGGGAGTAATTTAACAAGAAAATACAGCGTCCTAAATATTTATGCACCTAATACAGGAGTGCCAAGAATTATAAAGCAAACCTTACTAGATCTAAGCAAAGAGATAAAGACCAGCTTTCTAATTGCTGGGACTTCAAAACCCCACGAACAGAACTGGTGTACATCATCCCAGCAGAAAATAAATAAACACTGGATTTAAATGGAACTATAAAACAAATGGGCCAAACAGACATTTACAGAACATTTTACCCCAAAACTATTGACTTTACATTCTTTTCTTCAGCACATGGAAAATTCTCCAAGATTGATCATATCTTAAGCCACAAATCACGTTTCAACAAATTCAACACAATAGAAATAATACTGTGTATCTTCTCAGTCTACAGAGGAATGAAACTAGAAATCAACTCCAAGAAAAACACTTAATTCCACACAAAGTCTTGGAAATTAAATGACCTGCTTCTGAACAATTATTGGGTCAATAATGACATTAAGATGGAAATCAAAAGATTCCTCAAACTGTGTGACAAAGGGGACACAAGCTATCAAAATCTATGTATTAGAGCAAAATATGTTCTAAGGGAAAAATTCATAGCCTTAAATACCTACATCAAAAAGACAAAAAGATCACAAATAAAAATGTAATGGCATGTCTCAAGGAACTAGAAAATGAAGACCAAACCAAACCAAAACTAGCAGAAGAAGAAAAAAAACAAAACAAAACAAAAAAAAAAACTAAGGTCAGAGCAGAACTAAATGAAATGGAAAATAAACAAACAAAATCAAACAAATAATAAAGACATCTACACTAGAATGTTTATGGGAGCACAATTCAGTATTGCAAGGATGTGGAAACAACCCATGTGGCCGTCAATCCATGAGTGGATTAATAAAGTGTTGTATATGTGTACAATGGAATACTACTCAATTATATAAAATGATGGTGACCTAGCACCTCTTATATTTCCCTGGATAGAGCTTGAACCCATCCTCTAAAGTGAAATATCACAAGAATGGAAGAATAGGCACCACATGTACTTGCCATCAAACTGGCACTAACTGATCAACACTAAGGTGCTCACACAGTAGTAATATTCTTTAGGGGTAGGAGGGTTGAGGGTGGGTAAACTCACAACTAATGGACACAGTGAGCATTATAGGGGGAGAAAGGGCATGTCTCAAATCATGGTTGGGATGTGGCAAAGTCATAACATGTAACCAAAATGTTTGTACCCCCATAATTTCCTGAAATAAAAAAAAATATAAAAAAAGGATAGATGAAACAAAAAGTATGTTTCATTGAAGAAATAAAGAAAATTGATAGAACAATTGTTAGATTAACCAGGAAAAGAAGAGAAAGAACCCAAATAGGTTCAATTATAAGTGAAAAACGAAAGGAGAAGAGATATTACATCTGAAATACCATAGAAATACAACAATGAGGAAGAAATACAACCTCTGAACAGACCAATAACAGAAAGCAGGATTGAAACAGAAATCTCTCAGCAATAAACCTCTCAGCAAAAAAAACGCCACAGACAAAAGGATTCACAACCAAATATTACCAGCCATACAAATAAGAGCTGGTGCCCATACAGCAAAAATTATTCCATAACATCGAGAAGGAGAGAATTATCCTCAATTCATTCTACAAAGTTAGTATCATCTTGATGCCAAAGCCAGGAAAGGACACAACAACAACAACAAAACTACAGACAAATGTCCTTTATGAATATAGATGCAAAAATCTAAATTCAATAGCACATCAAAAAATAATTTACCATGACAAAGTGGGCTTCATTCTAGGAATGCAAAGATGGTTCGACATATATAAATCAATACATGTGAATAACTACTAAAACAGAAGCAAAAAGAAGTACTATATGATGATCTCAGTAGATGCAGGAAAAGCATTAGACAAAATTCAGAACACTTTCATGATAAAAACCCTCAACAAACTAGGCATAGAAGGGTCATTTCTCAAAATTATAAAAGCCATATATGACAAACTCACAGCCAACATCACATCAAATGAGGAAAAGTTTAAAGCATTCCCACTAAGTCCTGGAACAAGACAATGATGTTCACTCTCACCACTTCTATTCAACTAGTGCTGGAAGTCCTAGCCAAAGAAATCTGGCAAGAGGAAGAAATAAAGGTTATCCAAATTGGAAAAGATGAGGTTGAATTATTGCTTTTCACTGACAACATGATCTTATATCTAGAAAATCCCAAAGATTCCACCAAGAGAAGCTAGGAATTGATAAATAAATTCAGCAATATGTCAGGTTACAAAATCAATGTACACAAACCTGTAGCATTCCTATACACTAATAAGAGTCAAGCTGAGTTTCAAATTACAGACTCAATACCATCCACAATAGCCACAAAGAAAATAATACATCTAGAAATATACTTAACCAAGGAGGTGAAAGATCTCTACAGAACTATGAAACACTAAGGAAAGAAATAGAAGATGACATAAACAAATGGAAAAACATATCATGCTCATGGATTGGTAGAATCAACATTGTTAAAATGTCCATACTACCCAAAGTGATTTACAGATTCAATGCAATCTCCATTAAAATATTGATTTCATATTTTACAGATCTAGAAAAAATAATTCTACTCTTCATTTGGAATCAGAAAAAAGCCCAAATATGCAAAGCAATCTTAAGCAAAAAGAACAAATCTGGAGGTATCACATTACCAGCCTTCAAACTATACTATGAGGCTATAGTAAACAAAACAACATGCTATCGGCACAAAAATAGAGACATAGACTGATGGAACAGAACAGAGAACCCAGATATAAAACCATCCACATATAGACAACTGATCTTTGACAAAGCACGTTACAATATATACTAGGGGGAAAAAAGCTCGTTTTAATAAATGATGCTGCAGAACTGGATAGCCATATGTAGAAGAATGAAACAGGATTCATATCTCTCACCATTCACAAAAATTAATTCAATGGATAAAATACTTAAATGTAAGGCATGAAAACATAAGATTTCTAGAAGAAAATGTAGGAAAAACTCTTCTAGATATTGGCCTAGGCAAATAATTTATGTAGAAGCCTCCAATGGCAATCACAGCAAGAGCAAAATAAATAAATGTGACTTGATTCAATCACAAAGCTTCTGCACAGTTAAGGAATAATCAACAGAGCAAATGGACAATGCACAGAATGGGAGGAAATATTCGTAATCTATACATCCGATAAAGGACTAATAATCAAAATCTTCAAAGAACTCAAGCAAATCAGCAAGAAAAAAAGCCCCTTTAAAACCTGGGCAAAAGACATGAGCAATGGTTTTCAAAATAAGATAGACTAATGGCCAATAAACATATGAAAAAATGCTCAACATCACTAATCATCAGGGAAATGCAAATTAAAACCACAGTGAGATATAATCTTACCCCTGTGAGAACAACTTTTATCAAAAAGTCCTAAAACAACAGATGCTGGCATGGATGCAGAAAGAAAGGAATGCTTATACACTATTGATCAACTGCAAATTAGTACAACTATTGTGGAAAACAGTATGGAGATTTCTCAAAGAACTAAAAGTAGACATGATTTGATCCAGCAATCCCACTACTGGGTAATTACCCAAAGGAAAATAAGTAATTTCATTCATCAAAAAGACACCTGCACTTGAATATTTACTGAAGCACAATTCA
Source organism: Cheirogaleus medius (assembly GCA_008086735.1). Lineage (NCBI taxonomy): Eukaryota > Metazoa > Chordata > Mammalia > Primates > Cheirogaleidae > Cheirogaleus > Cheirogaleus medius. Next base: position 47,291,452 of record VBSM01000361.1, read on the forward strand.
CAATTGCAAAGATGTAGAATCAACGCAAGTGCCCATCAATTCATGAGTGGATTAACAAAATGTAGTATATGTACACAATGGATTACTACTCAGCCATAAAAAAAAGATGAATTACTGCATTTACAACAATTTGGATGGAACTGGAACCCATTGTCCTTAGTGAGGTATCTAAAGAATGGAAAAACAAACGCCACATATATTCACTTTTAAATTAAAACTAACTGATGAGCACACATGCACACAGGGAAGTACCATTCAGTGGAAATCAAGCAGGAGCTAGGGGGAGGAGGGTATGGGCAAAAACCTACCTATCCGGTTCAGTGAACACTATTTGAGTGATGGGCACAGTTATAACCCTACCTTAAGCATTACAAAAGTGATCCATATAACCAAAACTTTTGGACCCCCACAATATTTGGAATTGAAAAAAAAAGAATTAGCATATGCAAGCGAATGAAAAGAAAGCAAACACCTGAACAAAATGTTTCATTGATGTTTAAAATTTTCAAAAATGGACATGGGAAAATTATTTTGATCATTTAGAGGCTAGAAGCTAGTGAAAGAACACCAATGTTTATGGATATCTGGTCATGAAAAAATACAGTTTATTGGGTATTGAATAAGAAATAGCATAGAATGGTCTTATAATATAGACATAAAATAATTAGATAGATACACCAAGACATTGATAATATCCTATGAGAATAAAGTATTTTTTTTTCTTGGACCCTGAGCAGGAAGTTAGTAAAACATTAGTCTTTCCCAGAGATAGTTAATGTTTTAACATAAGCTTCACTACCCACTCATTCATGTTGTGTCCATCATGTCTGTCCCTACATTTTGGCTTTTAGCCGATTATGACCCTAAAATCTCCAGATATGTCTAATGAAACTCCATGTATCTATTCCTAATTCTTAGGGAAGAGATATTATTGGTTTAGTTTGTATCAATATTTAGCTTAGTGGTAAAGATGATCAATTTTGGACTTAGACAGTACTTGTGTAACTTTGGCCAAATTACTTAATTTCACTAGGTCTAGGAATTATCATCTGTAATACTGGGGTTAAATTAGACATTGCATACAGAATGTGTAATATGCTGCTAGCACAATAGTAAGTCTCAAATATATTAAAATATATTTTTCAAGAAATAAGTTTATTTCTTCAACCAATGTTCAATATACTACTAAGTGACACATTCTGCTAAATACCAAGGATATGAAAATGGACAAGATATGGTCCCTACCAAGAAGTTAATTTTATGATCCTATATAAAAGGAATTCGGTAGCAATCTATTCATATATTTGGCAAATATTCATTGAGAACCTATAAAGTTTTAGGCACCTAGATATCATAGTGGCATAGAAATTGGTCGTGAGGGGATAGAAATGGAAAGAACGGAGCTAAACCACATTAGGATGATCTATGAAGTAGCTGATTCTTAAAGAATAAGTAGGACTTAACAAGGTATTTAAGTGTCGAGAATATATAGTGAAAAGAGAGGAAAGACAGAGTTCAGATTATGAATGTTGTCCTTTGTGTGAGTTTTAGGATTTAACCATCTTGTGGAGACTCACTGTGGAAGTTTTAGCACAAACATGACATGAACAGATTTGAATTTTGCAGGGGAAAAAAGCAGTATGGTGGTTGAATGAGGTAGGTCAGTGAAGGAATAAAGACAGAGATGATGTAAGAACCTATCACAGTCATCCAAGGGAGATGATCAGTCTCAAACTAAGGTGGTGTTCTTGGGAATGACTGGGAAGGGATAGACTCAAAAATTATATGGAACAGTGATTTCCAAATCCAAACTGTCCACTCTCATTAGTAACATTATTGACCAGATGTCTCAGTTAAGATTCAGAGAAACACAACCACCATTAGGGATACAGAGGATTTATTACAGGAATTAGCTTATACAAAAGCTGGTTAGGCAATTGCAGTAGTTCAATACCATATTTAATATATGAATATGGAGCATAAGACTGAAGTGTCAACTGGGATATAGTTTGGAATAAGCATACAGGTGGTGATCATTTCAGCCATAGATGTTGATGAGAATATGTAAAGTGAAAAGATAGACATGTTACAATTATGAAGCTCAGAGACCAATTTAAAACAAATATTTTGAGTATTTTCTGTTTTTTTAAAGTAAGTTTCCACAAATAGAGTTATTATTAAAATACAAAATATTTTATTGTAAATCTTAATACTTAAAACTCAGAAGTTTCATGGATTTGATATTTTCTAATGAATTTGACATGTGGGACTTCTGAAACAAAAATAAAAATTTTATGTAAAGTTCTAAGCAACAGCACCTTTTCCATAAATATTAAATACATTTGGAAATGTTATGGGAAATATTGAATTTTTAAAATAAGATAATTTTCCTTCAAAGAAAATTATTTTAAAATGCAATTATATTTTTTCTTCCCATTCTCATAGACTTATTTCTTAACATTTTATTGTGACTTTTAATATTATGTTTCTATTTAAAGTTGTACTTTCACTTTTTTTAACTTATGCCAACATTTTTTAAATTTTGATTATTATCAAGTAGTTAACCTTCTTAATTTATGAAGATCAATATTTTTTTTGGCTTGTCTTGTTCTGTACAGATGTGTAATGTAATCAACTCAATATATAGTCTTCATTTTTCATTTGGAAAACTTGCAGGCCTTGAAGAACTAGTACAGGAAAAACATTTAGCTCTCAATACATGCTGAGAATAACAATTAATATAATTTCAACATATACATTGTATATACAGCTGCCTGGATTATGGCTCTAATAAAACTGTATGAAGGCCAAATTTATTGACGTTGATTATACACACAAACACACACACACACACACACACATACACTCAATTTTTCTTAAAGCCAAATCTGAAAATAAGAAACTGGATTTTATTTTGCATGTAAATCATGATGCCTTGCTGATGGGCACATACAATCAATTCTAATATAACCAGAAACATATGGGAATTTTTAAGATTATGGAACAATTAGATCACATGAAAATGAAAGAGATATGCATATAATATTTTGGTGGAATTAAATGATAAAAAATTACTATTTCTATATTCAAACTTTTTACTGATCTTTATTATACTAACGGTTTTAGTGAAGGAATACAGAATAAGTTCCAAGAAAAGCTATTCAAGGGTAAAGAGATTAATGCTGACCCAACATAATATTTTACTTCCAAGGTTAAAAACAGAGATGAAATGCCCTCAGTGGTTGACTTTCTTAGGCAAAGGTGCTGTTGGTGGCAACTATTAGCATTATTCAGCACTTCAGAACTATAATTATTACAGGATTGCTTTTTATACCATTGCATTCATTTGTTAGGTGTGAATATATTAAAGAATAACAATATTTTAAGTCTAGGTTATTTTGGTCCTGAATAAGCACCTTGAGCATAAAGGTCACCACAGAACATATTTTTCTTTCTCCATATTTACATTTGAATTAATTGCAACCCAGAAATTATATAATGGCTTTGGAATTTTAAGAAGAATATTAGTGGCTCAATATGTAACTTTTTGGGAAAATTGGAAACATGTTTTGTTAATTTTATAAATTTATGTTTGTTAAAAGGAACAGAAAATATTACTTTTCTGTATATTAATTATTGCCTGAATTTTAATTTTTGTAGCAGATATCTCTAACATTTTAAAAAAGCATTTTTAAGAATTATATATTAATTATGTTCAGCATGGAAAATCTAAATTATATTTTTCTAATAAATAATATAGTAATTAATAGTGTAAATCAATAAAATGATACTTCTCTAATATCCTAGTAAGTTGGTACACTACTTTTCATAAATGACTCAATAATAAATACACTATCATTATAATTGCATTCTGATTTATTCAAATAACTTTTTGGAAAATGCTTACTGATGAGATTGTCTATTAAAAAGGGCTTTTTAACAGAACTACAGTGGTTAAACTACAGAGAATATTGACTGATTTCTAGGTTTAAAATATCTTAATGAATTCATAGGCTTTTTTGTCCATTTATGCATATTTTCAATTTGCAGGATCATTGATAACTGATTATTTTATTAACTGCATTTTTGAGGTCAGTCTTTGGTCTCTTCTCTCCTGTATAAAAATTTCACATATTGGTAATTGAATTTTAAAATCTACATATAGTTTTTCAATTATTATTATAGAAGAATTAAAGGAAAATTCTTTCTTCAAATAAGAAATGATAAGGCTGTACATTTTGATGCTCATAAAGTTCATTTGCAAAGGAGAACGCTGTACAATGTCAGGTAGTAAAAGGCAAATTGACCATTTTCCTAAAAGTGGAACTGGGAAAATGTAATTTAAAGGATATTGAGGTTTATTGAGGCTTTTTCTGCCAAGCAGCTCAGCACCATGCTGTATACGATGTACACCATCAGGTGAATGTGATAATGCATATATATGTCTACGTGATATACAGCATGTGTATGTATACACACACATACATACATACATATACATACTATATATACATATATATATATACTTTCTCTTTCTTTGTAACAAACTTGTAGATTGTTTCCTCATCTTGTTTTATGGACAGGGAACAGAATTAAGAGAACTGAGTAAATTGGGCCCAAATATCACACATAGGCAGTTTTTATTAACCCCATACACCAGGACAGGACTTTAGCAATACCAAATGGCTTTAGTTGTGTCAAGTGCCTGAGAGGTCCTACTACACAGCAGAGGAAGGAATTATTAGTTTTGTAGCATACCTCTTTTAATTCTGTAAAACATCTCTTGTGTGTATAAGCTAAATGCTTATTTAATATAACTCATCCAACCCAGGGGTTTGCATCAGTCCAAAACAAACAAAGATCAAACAATAGTAACAACAACAAATTGAAGGAAAACATTTGTTCAGAGTAAGTGAGTCCTCTCATGACTAAAAATTTAAAAAGTTTTCATTAATAAATATCATATTGGTTAATTTAAACTAAAAAGTCTCTCCATTATGTCTCAATGTCTCAGAATCTGTTTTCAGAAAGATAATCATGAGAGAACAAGTAATCCAGAATATGGCACAAGTTATTTCTTCACTGTTTCTTCAAATCACTTTTTAATGCATGTAGATCAAGAACGACCTTCCAGAAATTCCTTTTTTCTCTGGTCTACCACTTCCCTGTTTTACCTTGAAATGTTTTTCCTTTTCTTCTCTTTTCTCCTGTCAGAGACCCATTTCCACCCTGAAAAAGTCATCTCTGAATTGAGCATTACTTCAGACCCCAGCCAGGAGGGAGAATTGAACCTCCTTGAACATGAAACTAACGAGGTGGCTTGGGTCTGTCAGATTCTTCAGAGCTCACCTGTCATTTTCCTATCTGGAAGAGAACAACTGATTGAAGAATTGTCAGGAGACAGACACGGTTAGAGTGATAACCCATTGACTCTCTGCACAGGAGGTGATGAGTATACACAAGTGTTTAAGTTGCGAGAAACCTTGAAATGCATAGGTCATTTTCTTAAATATCTACAAACCTAATAGCCTAGTTCTAAACTGGGTACAACTACATTAATTCTATCTGTTTATAATTGCACTGGTGTCAAATATTACTATGTGCTTCCAGCCCACACTGGAGACCTAGGAGTAGGGTCTCTGGTTTGCCACTGCTGCTATTGGTGGTGGTGGCACTTTTGTTGTTATTTTAGTGTCTGAAAAGGTGTATTGCTCATCTTAGGGATTATTTCAATTCAATGACTGAAACACTTTTATGAAAGTTTGGAAATATCAAATAACTGGGCATTTAGTATAAAACCATTATTCATTCTAGAATATCATTTTACTTTAGTTGAACCCTGAAAATAACTTTGGCAAAACATTTGTAGTTCTTTCATGTTACCTATCCCATGGTGTTAAACCATCCATTTCTAGGATAATACCCTGGGAACAGAATATATAATAGTTTCCCCTATATTTTTCCCTTGGTTTAAGAGAAATTTGCATTTAAAAATATATTTGATCAGCTTAAAACTTTTTAGATTAATCATACTAATAATTGGAGTGTTCATTAAATACTGCCCACGATTCTGTACATTTGTACATCTATGCACTCCATACTGGCAGTACCTACATGGGACAGGTGGTGAAGTCAGTCTTAAACTGTTTTGTCCAAGGTCACCAAAGTAGCCCACAACTGGGACGGAATACAAACCAAGGTCATCTAGCCTAGGAATTCATTGTCTTAAACCTGCAGTTTTTCAAGCATTATAAAAAAATGCTTTACATGCAACATGCTCATGAGATTGTCAGTAGCTCAACTTAATGCCAAACAATCCTCTACAATTCTATATTTTTTCGCAAGTATTCTAAACTTTGAAAGTGAGAAGATAGTCCTCTTATGATGATATTTTGAGTTTATTTTAGTTATTTTTTTTAATCTTTTTGAGAAATGTTTTTAGTGGTTTCATCCAAAAAGTTTTTTTTTTTTCTTATAAAAAGTTGAAGTGTAGGATCACCTTGCTGTCAAAGTCCTGTTGCTAAGGTGACATTGTGTTCTTATTTAATACTATGATTAATTGGCAGCTTTATCTATAAGTAAGGCTGTAGATCCAGAGAGAGCTGTTAATCTTAAATTAAGATTTAGGATAAATTACAAAGAAGCATTCTAATCAAGTCAAGATAAAACCAAGATAAAAGTGGGCTTTTGTTAACGACAGCTAAAATGGGGAAAAAGAAGAATCGCATAACTAGGTCTTTCACTATTGCTTTGTGTTTTTACATCTAAAGAGCTATGTTGAACTGTTGAAGCAAAGAAATATCAAATTAGAAATGCAGGCTGACATCCCTGTCAGTGAAAAGTATCTGTTTTAGGGAGCAGGCATGTGGGGAACAAGGAATTTTACTCTTCCATCAAGGCCCTGCTCCTAAAGGGTAAAAGGAGGCCAAAAACCTGAGGGGGAAAAAGCTGCCCCTTGTATATAGATATGATTATTAATGTCACATTTGCAAATACAAGATTCACATCATTCCTTCCTTTTCATCTGTCATTTCAAATTACGTAACGTAGCACACAAAAATTGTCTCATTGTAAAAGAAGAAACTGAAAGTAATAGTTAACAGACATTCCACTTTATTATCCTTCTCTCACCCCAGATTACCCTTCTGACCATAAAAAACAACTGTTAACAGTTTTGCTGAAAAAGTAATATATTTATTTTAAAAAATTTCTATATAGCATTCCATCAAACAGATAAAGTGCAATTTATTTGACTATTAAGAAACACTTTTGTTTGTTTCTGTTTTCTTGGTTTTGTTTTTGTTCTTTTTGTTTGTTTTTGATATTAAAATAATATTTCATTGAGCATTGATTTGATGATAATCTCTCTGCAAGTGGGTAAAGATTTCTTTAAAATATAATATTTCCTAGGTCAAATATTGATATTATATATGTTTCAAAAAGTTTGATGGATACATTGCCAAGTTGCTTTACTTCTATTGTTTTACCAATTAATTCTCTTACACTTTTATCAACATTATTTAGTATCTTTTAAATTATGTATATCTAATAGATAAAATGATTATTTATTAATTTTAGTTTGCAATCCATTGGTTTTTAGTTAGATAGAAATTTTCTTCATATTTCTATTGGCTATGTATATTTATTTTACTCAGAAATGACTGTCCACATTATATGCCATTTTTTCTTTTTTTAGTGTTTGTCTTTTCTGTTTATATGTAAGAGCATATATGATGATTAAAAATGCAGATGACCCTTGAACAACATGGGTTTGAACTATGTGGATCCACTTATATGTGGAGTTTTTTCAATAAACATATTGAAAAATTTTTGAGGATTTTTGACAATTTTAAAAACGTCACAGATGAACCACATAGTGTAGAAATATTAAAAAAATAAGAGAAAGTTAGGCATGCTATAATGCATAAAATATATCTAGATACTGAATTATTTTATTATATATTATCATAAAATACACACAAATCGATATTATAAAAGTTAAAATTTATCAAAACTTACACACACAGTCACAGACCATACATAGGGCCCTTTGCAGGGGAGAGAAATACAAGCAAATGTATAGATGCAATATTAAATCATAACTGCATAAAATTAACCATAGTATATAGTATACTACTCTAATAATTTCTTAGCTACCTGCTGTTGCTATTGGGGTCTGCTCAAGAGTTACAAGTATTCGCTTAAAACACCATGTGATGCTAATCATCTCCACGTGAGTGGTTTCTCACTCCAGTAAATTGCAGATCACAATAAAAAGTGATCCTTACAGGTTCTTGTGTATTTTTAATCTTGTTTAGTGCACTATCTTAAAACTTATAAGTAACACCATGGGACCTATACAAAGTGCCACTAGTGATGCTGGAAATGTTCACAAGAAGCAGAGAAAAGTCCTGACGTTATAAGAAAAAGTTGAATTGCTTGATATATACCATAATAGATCAAGGTCTGCAGCTGTGGTTGTCCACCATTTTGAGATAAATGAATCCAGCATAAGGAACATTATAAAAAAAGAAAAAGAAAACCTTGCACTTTTTGTAAAATATATTTTTATCTCATATTGAATATGCAACTTTTATGTAGGTGCAGGATTGCTATAATAAAGGCATACCTATAGACTCTAATATGATTTGAGAAAAGGCAGAGTCACTATATGACAACTTAAAGGAGAAAGTAATGCTAGCAAAAGATGGTTTGATAATTTTAGAAAGAGGTGTGGCTTTAAAAATGTCAATATAACAGGAGAAGCAGGTTCTGTCCACCAAGAAAGAGGTAGCAAATGAGTTCCCAGGTGCCATTAAGAAAATCATTGAGGAGAAAGTATATCTGCCTGAGTGGGTTTTGAATTCAGACAAAAGTTACCTATTCTGGAAAAAAAATCCCACAAAGGACATTTATTAGTAAGGAAGAGAAGCGAGCACCAGGATTTAAGGCATGAAGGCATAGGGTAACTCTATGGTTTTGTGCAAATGCAGTTGGGTTTATGATCAGGAATTCCTTAACTATAAAGCTATAAACCTTCAGGTTGTGCAGGAAAGAGATAAACACCAGCTGCTAGTCTTTTGGTGTATAGCAAGAAGGCCCGGACAACAAGAACTGTTTTTCTAGATTGGTTCCATCGATGACACTTTCTGAATTCAGGAAGGACTTTGCCAGTAAGGCCTTTTCAAGTTTTTGTAGTTTGGGTTGTTGTTGTTTTTATATTTGACCATGTTGCCGATTTTTATTATATATTGGACCATGCCCCTGGCCACCCAGAACCCCATGAGTTCAATACCAAAGGTGCTGAAGTGGTCTACTTGCCCCCAAACAGAATGTCCCTAATTTAGCCTCTAGATGAGAGGGTCATCAGGACCTTTAAGGCTCATACCTATGACACTCTATGGAAAGGATTGCCAACTCCATGGAAGGGAACCCCAACAGACAGAACATCATGAAAGTCAGGAAGGATTATACCATTGAAGATGCCACCATTGTTATAGGAAAAGCTATGAAAGCCAGCAAGCCCAAACAACAAATTCCTGCTGGAGAAAATTTTGTCCAGATGTTGTACATGACTTCACAGGATTTGTGACAGAACCAATCAAGTAAATCATAAAAGAGATTGTGGATATGGCAAAAAGGGTGGGGTAAAGGGTTTCAGGGTATGGATCTTGGGGAAATTGAAGAACTAATAGATACCACACTAGACGAGTGAACAAAAGATAACCTGATGGAGATGAGAAGTTTCAAACCAATACTAGATGATGAGGAAGAAGATACAGCAGATGCAGTGCCAGAAAACAAATTCACATTAGACAATCTGGTAGAAAGGTTCTGATTATTCAAGACTGCTTTTGACTTCTTTCATGACATAGACCCTTCTATGATATTGACACTGAAACTAAAACCAACAGTGGGAGAAAGACTGGACACATTTTTAGAGAAATGAATAAACAAAAGCATCAGAAAGAAAGAAATGATTATGTATTTCCATAAAGTTACACTGAGCGTGCCTGTACCTCCTGCCTCCCCTTCCACCTCCTCCAAATTTCTACCCCCACCACCCCTGAGCCAGCCTGAACAAGATCTCCTGTGCGTTCTCTTCCTCAGCCTACTCAATATGAAGACAATGAAGATGAAGGTCTGTATAATGATCCACTTCCACTTCATGAATAATAAATATATTTTCTCTTTGTTAGAATTTTTAATAACATTTTCCCTTTAGCTGGTTTTATTGTAAGAATACAGTATATAATATATATAATGTACAAAATGTATACTAATTGACTGCTTATGTTATCAGTAAGGCTTCTGGTCAACAGTAAGCTGTTAGTAAATAGGTTTCTGGGAGTCAAAAGTTATGCATAGATTTTCAACTGCACGGAGGGGTGTTCCTTAACTCTTGTGGTTGTTCAGAGGTAATGTTGATGTTAATGCCTTTTCATCTTAAATCTATCCTCCCTCTTTACTCATTTTTTATTGCTATTTTTTAGTCATATCCTTCTTAACAGTATTACTGCTATATTATGGAATAGGAACTTCTAGGTCAGAAACTATGACTTTTTAAACTACTTAACAAAATACCAAGTACAACTAGATGAATGATAAGAGTGTGTGTGTGTGTGTGTGTGTGTGTGTGTAAAAATGAAGATAAATCCCTAAGTTATACTTTAGTAATGCAAAGATAATTTACACGAAGTAAGTTATATGACCAAATTTATATGAATAAAAGCAGAATTAAACAAGACTGAAGAGCGTGCAGGGTCTACAGTGAGCATTTTGTGGACTCCAGCACTCTAGCTGGGTCATTTGGTCATGTTCCTTTCTGCTATACATAGGTAGATCCACGTGTTAATCAGTTTCATTTGTGACATATATTTATAACCTATGATTAAACTGATAATAGACTGCCCAGAACAGAGCACAAGGTCGAGGAGAGAGTTGGAAATACTAAATGAAAGTAGGGATTTATGGCTTTCCAACTAGGAAAATTCTATTCATCAAAACTAGTCTCCTCAATTAGTAGTTCAAATAGTTCATTTCTCACTGAACTATCTAAATAGTTGCAATTACATAAATCCAACCATATTGTTAAGCTTGCTTGCAAAATAAAATAAGTTTCATTTATAAATTTGAGCACAGATGTCTCAAATTTTAGCATGTTGTAAGTCATAAAACTATATGGGACTTGCTAGCTTTTTGAATGGATCTGTAGATAATTATGTCTAAATGTCTTTAATATTTTAAAGGAATTTGAAGCACAGTGTAAGAGACTATAAATGTTAACACTCTGTAATATACTTACAAAGATATTGAACATTCTTAAAGGTATGAAACAATTGACAGTTTTTTCCCTTAGAGAATAAGTACTCATACTAAGACATCAAGTATATAGAGGAAATATATATAATGCTGGCTAACTGTGATCATGGCTATACGACTATTGCAGAAATTTATAAAATGGAAAATTATAAAATGTATACAACACATTTAAGTTACATGACTATTTCCATGACCACATTTAGGACTGAACTGAAAGCAAATTATTCCACCCTACTATCACTTATATAGCATTTTAAAAATTGGCATCAAATTACTATGACTACTCCCTCAAATGTGTTTGATTCAGTTCTGACTGAAAAGCATCACATCGGGCTGCTTTGCTGGTGTATGTATTGCCCAGGATCATATGAAATGATTAGTGTAGAAAGGCCATCAGAACTGTTCTTCAGAAAGAATCATGAATCAAAAATCCCAGTCTCTAGGGTGTATGAAGTTCTGTCAAGTAAAATGGAATATAGTATAGAGGGAAAAGTTATTAATAAGTGATATTTATAGTTTAATGTTCCATAGAGGGCAATATTCAAGATAAGTTAATTGTAAAAGAAAGAATAAGTTTTGCATTTCAGTTATTGGGGAAATAAATAGAAAATTAATTGATACCTATATTCCAGGGTTTTTTGATCTTGACACTACTGATATTTCAGGCTAGATAATTCTCTGGTTTTTTGTGTGTTGGTGGGCGAGCTTTCCTGTGAATTATATGATGTTTAGTAGTATCCCTGAGCTCTACCCATTAGATACCAATAACACTTCCTCTACTTCAATAACCAAAAAACGTCTCCAGACATTGTCATATGTCCCCCGTGGAGGGTAAGATCGTCTCCTGGAGAACAACTCATATATTCTATTAGTGTTACCACTGTAGGGAAAACGTCTTCATGGAATGGGTTTATCTGCAGGCATAGCTAGCTGTTCTTTGCTGGTCACTTTGCTTAAAAACAATTCAGTTAGACTAGTTTGCAGTCCCACCAACAGTGTATATGTGTTACTTTCTCTCTCCATCCATGCCAACATCTATTGTTTTGGGACTTTTTGATAAAAGCCATTCTCATTGGGGTTAGCTGATATCTCATTTTGGCTTTGATTTGCATTTCTCTGATGATTAGTGACGTTGAGCACTTTTTCATATGTTTATTGGCCATTACTGTATCTACTTTTGAAAAGCTTCTGTTCATATTTTTTGCCCACTTTTAAATGGGGTCATTTGATTTTCTTTTGCTGATTTGCTTGAGTTCTTTGTAGATTCTGATTATTGCCCTTTATTGGATGTACAGCATGTGAATGTTTTCTCCCATTCTGTAGGTTGTTTATTTGCTCTGTTGATTGTTTCCTTGGCTGTGCAGAAGCTTTTTGATTTAATCAAGTGCAACGTCAGTGGAGAATAGTATGGACATTTCACAAAAAAAACTAAAAGTAGACCTACCATTTGATTCAACAATCCCACTGTTTGGAATTTACCCAAAGGAAACAAAATCATCTTATCAAAAAGACACCTGCACTAGAATGTTTATTTCAGCATGATTCACAATTGCAAAGATGTGGAATCAACCCAAGTGTCCACCAATCATTGCATGAATTAATAAAAATGTGCTATATCTATACCATGGAGTACTACTCAGCCATAAAAAATGAATTAATACCTTTTGCAATAATCTGGATGGAACTGGAGACTATTCTTCTAAGCGAAGTGTCACAAGAATGGAAAACAAGCACCTCAAGTTCTCACTATTAAATTGAAACTAATTGATCAGCACTTAGGTGCACAGATGGCAGTAAAACTCATTGGAAATCCTGTAGGTGAGAGGGGGAGAGGGAGGGGGGATGGATGAAGTCATACCTAACGGGTCAATGTACATTATCTGTGTGATGGGCATACTTAAAACTTTGACTCAAGCAGTACAAAAGCAATCCATATAACCAAAACATTTGTACCCTCATAATATTCTGAAATTTAAAAATCTTATATAATTTATCACTAATGCACCTTGTCTGAAAAAAATAATACTTGAGGTTATGCTATGTTAAAGTAAATCACAGAATATGAAGACATGATATACAAGAAAAAAATCAACTTGTTTGTATGCGTAGAAATAATTACAGAGACTTGTTTCCTGCTTGGATAGAACTTTATGATCAGTGTACTGGATTGACTAAAGAGTAAAGTAATTATCACTTAAACTGATTTCATATGAAGCCATTGTTTTTATTTTAGACATGCTTTTCCTGTTGGAACATTGTATGTGAAAGAAGTCAAAGTTAAGTTTGAAAGTTGTAATTTTAAAAAAGTTTACTTGTCCCTCTTGAAGAAATAGATATTTCTGACAACTGTAATAACTGGACATTACTAGAACAATGCTAACACAGGGGGTTAACAGCTTGCACTTGTACAAAATACTTGAAGTCAGTCAGAAAGCCATTATTATGACCTTGTGCTGACCACATTCTATGAAGTGTTACATGATCAGGGACAGGGAAGTTGGTTAATGGAAGTTATATAGTAGCTAGATGTATCCTTGTCACACTTCATCTAAACTGATACATTGCAATGGTCCACACTGCTCAGACCTGGCAATTACTGTCCAATTCCAATCTATTCCACACTGCCACTATAATGAAAAATAATTAGGAGCCTGAAAATGAGTTTTCACATGAAATGGTTTCAGTGCTTGGACACAATCGCCTTTGGCAGATGGCTTTGGGTTTGCTTTAATATAATAAAGACAGTTAATCATCTCTAAAGAGTGCACTGAATGAATAAACTCTTAACACTATTTTCTACAATGAAACTCTCCTATTGATCAAATGTTTAATGCTCAGGGGTAGAGGTTGCTTTGGTTGAATTGTTTGGAATGAGTGCATAAATCACAGCAAAATAAATGCAATAGAAAACAAGAAAATCGGTTCGAATTGATTATCTATTATTGATGGAAAAAAAATAAAAGAGCTGAACACTAAAATCAAGTACTTTTCCTGAACAATATAGTTATAATAGCTAAAGGTATTTTTAGATGTATTTATTGAACATTCTAATTTCGGTAAGGCTGAAATAAATCACTTCATAACAAAAAATGTGTATGTGTGCCTACCTACCTCAATATATACATATATATGCACTTAATTTAGACATATATGTGTGTGTATAATTTTAAATGCATATATATCCCATGAATGGAAATAAATCTCTCTGTTAGAAAGAAAACTCAAATTTTAACAAGCTATAAATCCTTTATCAGTTTTTTTTCCTGAGAATAAGTGTTAGATGAATTTAAATTCACATTTCTCAATTGGAAAAAATCTTTCACTGAAAAATATCAATGCTTTAGAATTACATTGATGTATTAATTATGTTCTTATATGGTTAATCAATATTGAATTCCACTGTGAAGAGCCTATATTCAAGAAATGAATTGAGCTGTGTCTCAAAGTATTGTTCATAAATACAATCTGTCATTGTCACTGACTTAGAGGTTTTATTAGAGACTCTATTTCATAAACTGATAGCATTTAAGGGTACTCAGCCAGTAGTAGTTTTTCTTCTTTAAATGATTTGATTTTATAAAATAGTACTGGACTCCTAATAGTTTCCAAAACTAAATAATAGTTTGAGTATTTATATTTGGCAGCACTATTGATAACACAACATGACTAAATTTTCTCTTAACTTTACAGATATGCTTAGATCACGTCTCTTTATTGTCATTTATGGTTATGTAAATATGATGCATTATAATCAGTGTTTGATTTTTTTAATTTGTTTTACTTTAACTGCCTGTCACTGAAGGATACTTAGTATTTTCTTAAATATCCGCACTTTAAAAACATGGCAAAATGAGTCTAAAACAAAATCATTGCTTCCATCTTCAGATACTTAAAACGCTTTATTAGAATCAAGTCCTACAAATTTTGAAACTTGTGTTTCTGAGTATATCTGTAAAAAGTATTGCATAGTTAGCTACTTAATTCTTTATTTACCATTGGCTGTTAAATTTAATGTTTCTATTTATATTATTTAGATATTTAACTACTAGTTTATGCTGTTTTGACTTTCTAAGAAACAACCAATTTTGCTGTTCTGGGTACAGGGTTTTTTGTTTGTTCATTTGTTTGTTTAAGTCTTGATGTGTATACATCCATGGCCCATAACTCATTTCTGAATGTCAGGTACTATGATTTGTTATTTTAATTGATAATTATAATACTAGCTTGAGAAATATTTATGATTATTTTTCTTTATTTTCTTTGAACCTTATCTTAAGATTATATTCACTTAAATGTTGATGAATAACACACTGATAGTCTCCCTTCTGTAGAAAAGAGATCACAATGGAAAACATTTTGAAAATTTTATCACTTTTTAATAATTGAAGCACTATGTCACGAGCCAGTTCTATTCAGTGCAGGCTAAGGAAGGACACAGAATCATCCTTATCCACAGTCCCTCACGAAGTCACATTAGGCTGCAACTTTGGAGTTCCATTCCAAAATTTTGATGTTTCTTTGTAGCTCTATTGAACTAATCTAAAAGGATAGCATTTTGACAGATAATCAGAGAAGTGGTTTCTACACTTGGCTACTCTATTCACCTATTCCTGAAAGATTGCAATCTGAAGTCAACATATATAATCAGCTGGAGAAGGAGTAAGAACACTAAAGGGCATTTAATAGCAAAGTAAATTGCATTAGTATATAAAGGACAATTGCTGGAAATGAAGGTAATAATCTCAGCTATACAAGGGGAGAAATTTTTGATTTTCACATATAATATAATTAGATTCTAATTAAAATGTCCATGGACAACTTAACAGAATTAATGAATGGCATTTATGAGAAATAGCATAAGCTTTGAAATTAGGTAGACGTGCATGCAAAGCCAAGATACACTATTTAGTAGCTGTATGAACATGAACAAGATGTGCAGAAAAAAATGACATCACCCCATTGGACTTTCTGGAAGTGCCAAATAATACATGTGCACATAATATATGTGTACATTAAATAGAAGAGAATCTATGACATAGGAAATCTAAACAAATTCTGGCTGTTATTATTACTAATATAATAATCATCCTATACTATAGGATTGTTTGGAAACATCCTTTGTTTGTGGCTCTCCAGGTACTTCCTGAAATTTAACAGAGAAAATGAGGCACAGATTAATGATTTATGCATGGTTAAAAAAATAGTTTTTGTTTTTGTTTTTGTTTTGTAATGCACTACCATACAAATATCAAGTGAGGGTCAACTGACTGTGACTGCATGGGAAAAAAAAAGAAATGAAAGGTTTAAATCAGAGGTTCATACTAAGAAAACATCCCAGATAAAAAATGAAGGTAGAATTACCAACTGTAGAATAAATTGACCTAAAATAATGTTACACATTATATAAATAAGATTATTGATTTCAATTAACTTAAATTATAAAATTGAAATATATTGGTGAAATGAAATATAAAAAGGCAAAAGGAGATAATTATTTTAGTGTCCACCTTTTAAATCACTTTAGTCTTTTCTTAGTTAAAAAAATACTTGTGGGATTTAGTTTTAGAATTTTGTAAATGCAGAATTAATGATTCTGTGGTTGCAAGATTCAATTCTAGACAAAATCTAAAGGAATTTGTGTGGTTTGTATAAATTCTCACTATCTCTTTTACTCAGTATACATATAATCTACAAAGGAAATCTAAAAATTCATCCATAATAAACAAGTAAGTTAAGGAGTACCTCTTTTTTAGCAAAGAATTTAACCATTGGGTAATTTAATTAGATCTGTTGTACTCAGATACAATGCAATTATATATTAATTATGGATAATTTGTATACATTGTATAAAATGGACCTATAATGCACTACAATAAGGAATTAGCAACTAAAACAGACAAAAACAGGCTATAATTAATTATCTAAATTATGTCAACTTAGTTAAGAATGGGGAACTGTGGGAAATTCATCTACATGCTACCTATAAACTTTGAACTTGTTTTTAACTTGAGTGAACGATTTCGTGGTCTAAATTATAAGATTTTATTTTTTTGCAAGCTTTTCTGTAACCAATATCTAATATATTTTATCTCTGTACACTTAGAACACTAACAAGGTGAGTTATTATGATAGATTCATAGTGTCTATTCTTTTAATATTTCTGTAATTTTTGTTTTATATTTTATATTTGTATCTATATATCTTTATTTATGGAATTCTTTCTTTCTTTAAAGAACATCTTATAGCAACCACAGTGTAAATTTGATATTATTTGTTTATCAAAATATATATTTACTTGAAACATCATTAAACTGCCCTGAATTAATTTAAGAGCTCTCTAAAACTTATCCCTATGGTAGTTCGACATGTAATACATTGCATCTTGATGTTTTGCCATTTCTCATTATCTCATGTTTATATGTGTTCAGCCAGCTCACTACCCATGTGGCAGTGCTCAGATCCAGGTCAATTTAATTCATTCTGCATGTCATTATTCATGAGATGTAGCACTGAATATGTTTCTTTATTCTAGCCGTAATATTTGTATTTTGGTCACCCCAACTGAGTAAATTTATATAGCAAAAAAAAAATGCCATTGTCAAATTAAAATCAAACAAAACTATGAAAAAATATGATTGGGCTCTCTAAATAAAGTTTTCGTTTAAGTTTTATTATATTACAATGTGCATTTTACTTTAAGTGTATCCAAAATGCCCCCAAATTTTAAAAATAACAAATCTATCTTTATTTCTCTGGAATTTCTTTTGAATTTTAGATAAGAACCAATAATAATTCAAAAAACATGGAAACATTGAGTTTTTTATAGACTGGTAAATATGAAAGTTTTATATAGTATAATACGTTTAATAATAAACCCTCAATGTTGCTGAAATATATTTATGTGAAGGAGGCTGGAGGAAATATCATTGTGCATTTTAGCAGAATCCATCTTCAGAATGGTCTTGCTTTACATCTTAAAGCAATGCTTTACATCTTAAGGCATTTAAACTTAAACCTTTAGAAAATACACAATAGAATGAGGAGAAAAGATCAGTACTATAATCTAGAAAGTTCACCTTGTTCTTAGGGCAGGGGACAGATTTAAGGGGAGAAGAATTGAAGCAGATATACTGGGTAAGTGGCTATTATAATAGTCCAGGCCAGAAATAATGAATGAAAACCAAAATAAATTCGAAGTAGATTAAATATTTAAAACCAAATACATTAAACTAAAAATAATTAAAAGAAAATATAGACAAATATTTAACTTATATTTGAAATTAAAGTACTTTCTAAGTATATACATACATAAAGAATTCTTAAAGATAGACACATTTTGGAAAAAATATTTATACATGCATTCATGTGAAAATATTTAAACCAAGCTAAACCTAACCAAAACTTAGAAAGTCTACTCTAAAAGTAAAAAATAATTAAAATTTTATTTTGTAAATAAAACATACAAATTGTTAAGAAATATTACCTAGAACTTCTTCTTCTTTTTTTTTTTTTT
>VBSM01000361.1:47326438-47375708 GCA_008086735.1 Cheirogaleus medius
AATATTTGTACCCCCATTATATGATGAAATAAAAGCAAAAAAAATAAATAAATATAATAAAATTCAGAAAAAAAATAAATAAATGTCAGGAAGAGTAATCAAAATTCCCTTCTAGGGGACTAAAGTATGTTCTAGTCCCCATTTTGATCTTCCTGGGTGATACTGTGTTCAGGGGACAGAATAACTCTGGCCTTTTGTTGTGGCCATGGAATAAAAAGGAATCGTATGGCAAAAGCTGCATGACGTTTGAGTTCTGATTAAAGCAGTCCCAGGTTTTCAAGTTCTTAGAATCAGACAGAGATTAAAAAGCAAAGTGGACTGAAAAGGTAAGTAGACAAGACCAAAATAATTTGGGAGATAAAATATATAGAGATCCAAAGTTAAATGCTTATGCAAAAGGAGAAGAATATTTTATGAAAGACTTTATCCCATAAACAGTGAATGCACTAATTATGTAGGATAATATGTTTATGTGTTCCACCTGCTCTGAGAACCATCAATCTAACAATAAGAGTCTAATGGAATTTTTCCAATCCATATAGTTATCAATAGACCTAACTTGCCACCCATTTGTTTGGGATAATAACTCTGACATTTGAGTTCTCAGCCCAGTATTTGTCAATTGTTTTTTCAATCTGCAGTAGTACCATTGATGCAAGTAAAGTACTTCACATCTATCCTTCCACCCCCCAGTCCTCACCTGTTATGATTTTTCAATCATTTTAGTGGGATTAAATTCTGTTCTATTTACTTTCAATTATGCTATCATTGCTTTTTCAAGAAATGAGCTTGAAGGTCACCCCAGATTGAGAAATATACCAAAAGTAGTTACATTTTCAAAGTTTAAGAATGAATAAACAGAAGTCAACAACAGAAAACACAGGAGAAATTTAAGCTGTGTGAGGGGCATCAGGGCATAAAAATAAGACCAAAGTACAGAGGAAAGTGTGGGAGATCATTCTTACCATCAATGTCACCATCAGTATCAGAAGAGCAAATATGATGGAGCATTTATTAGGTATCTGGTTTAAACTCCAAGTTTCTGAAATTATAATCTTATTTTAATTGTTAGTATTCATTTTTTTTTACATATCAGTAAATAGGTACAGAGTGATTAAGTGAGAAGTCCAACATCACACAGCTAGTAAGTACTACAGCCAAAATTTGAAAATACACAGTCTGACTACTGAAGTTCAACCTTTTAATCATGACATTTAACTTGAAAAAATGAGTTAATATTGAAAACAAGAAAATTGTATACAGATTAAATTTTCTTGTCTGAAGAATTAAAAAAATAAAATCTAACATAAGAGATAAAATTTCTGATTAAAAGATCTTAGAGAAAATTGGAACTGGGGGAAGAAATAGGCAAAAGAAAAGGGAGGAGAAAATATCAGAATAGGATATAAAGACAAAATATTAATAAGAACAATAACCAAATTGTCAATCATATTAGGAATTGTTAAATTAGAACTGACATGCATAAACTTAAGTTCATGATGAAGAAAGCTAGATGTCTCAGGTTGTAAGAGATAGGCAAAAGTTTGAAAAAATCAGAGATTTAACATTAAAAAGAAGTGAGCTACAAGACATGGAAAGGTATAGGGGAAACTTAAGTGCATATTACTAAGTCAAAGAACTAAATCTCAAAGGCTACATACTGTATGATTCTAGCTATATGACATTCTGGAAAAAGCAAAACTATGGAAATGATGAAAACATCAGTGATTTCCTGGGGGACAGTGGTGGTAAGTCAGAGCACAGAGACTGTTTAGGGCAGTGAAAATATACTATATGATGCTATAAGAATGAATGCATGCCATTATACATTTTCTCAAACTCACAGAATATACAATAACAAAAGTTAACCCTAATGCAAACTATGTACTTTGGATGATAATGATCTGTCAATGTAAGTTCTTCAGTTATAACAAATGTACCATCCTGACAGGGGGTGTTAATAAGGGAGGCTACCCATGTATGGGGAAAGGAAATATATATGGGAAAATCTCTGTATCTTCCTATTAATTTTGCTGTAAATTTAAAACTGCTATAAAAAATAAGATCTTTAATAAAAAATTTTAAATAATCACAGATAAAGAGGACAGAAAACAGAGATAAATCAACATATGTTTAATTGCTATATTTGACAAGAACAAACAGAAGTGCTAATCAAGAATATTACAGGAGGAATGTCTCCTAAAGCAAAAGGAAATTGAATGATCAGATATAAATTCTTCACTATACATCATAAAATAAAATTAAATACAATAGAAATTTAGACACACTAGAGTGAAATATTTTGTCACCCAAAAAGCACAAACATTAGATACACTTTATTTAATTAGAATTAAAAAGCTTTGTGATCCAAGGATTATATAACAAACATTAATTGTTATTCATGTAGAGAACAAAGAAAGATAACAGTAGATGTAAAAGGCTGAGAAAGTAAAATTGAACTACACAGGTTTCCTGAATCAAAAGTATTTTTTTAATCCAAAGATAATCAAAATAAAGACAGCAGGAGCATGTGAGAAATAGTAAAATATGATCAATAATGAAGATTGAAATAATTTGATGTGGGATTAAATCTAAATTATTATTAAAATATGGATAAACAATTGCATTTGTCAATAATAACTCTATTTATTATTTAAATATACTAACATGATGAGAATTAGTTGGGAGTATATTCTTCTATACTTTAGCTCCAAAGATCTAGTATTCTCAAAATTTGTTAAATCCAAAGCATACCTATGGTCCCGAATTTTCTGGTAGAAAATTAATAGATAGTATTTATATTTTGAAGTTAATATTAATAGAGATATAGATGTAAGTATGATTTAACTAGTTGTATTAAATAAGTAAGAATGTATTCCTCTCCAACACTAGAAAAAGAAAATGAAAGAAGGAAAGGTTGAGAGCTACTGAAATGTACTAATCAACACTTAAGTGCACATATAGTAGTAACATTCATCGGGTGTTGGCAGGTGGAGGGGAGGAGGGTATGGGTATATTCACACCTAATGGGTTCTGTGAGCACCATCTGGGGATGGACATGCTTGAAACTTTGATTTTGGTGGGGCAAAGGTTATATATGTAACCTAAACATTTGTATGCCCATAATATGCTGAAATAAAAAAAATTTAAAAAACAAAATAATAATAATACAAAAAAATAAAAGTACACTGATGCTTAAAAATAAGATTATATGAATAAAAATAAAGTTATATATAAATACATAAATTTAAAAACACAGTCTCACAGTTCGTTAAAAATGATAAATAGAAGGAGCAACACAAAACAGCCAAATTGAAGCCTCCACTAATTATTCCTCCACAGGAAATCTAAATCCAACAATTATCCAGGCAAGCAAGCAAGCACCTTCAGAAAGACCAATCATAGTATCTAGTTTTAACATTATATCAAGTAAACAGGCAAAAAAGTTAATCTTGCATTGCCTATGCTATGCTTTCCCTATCCTCCAGCAGTGTCACTCTAGCACACTGAGTAGAAAGAGAATCTGTGTGCCTTGGTGAGGGGTAGGGGATAGTGAAGTGATTATGGAATTTTGCAATGGAACTCAGGGCTGTATTGTCACAGGGCAACACAATATAGGACAGAATTCTACTGGCAACCATGGAGGAACATTTAAACCAGACTGTACAGAGTGAAATCCTGTGCCCAAGCAGTAAAAATCTGAGTTCTAGTTTGCCCTATTATTGGCTGAGGAAAGAAGCCTCAAATAAATTCATAGGTCAGTCAGGCTACAAAGGCTACAGTCCTTGGCAAGTCCTGCAGCTGTGCTGGCTCAAAGACAGTGGACTTGGGGTGCATGTGACCCAGTGAGACACCAATGGTGGTAGCCAAGTGATTGCCTGTGCCACCCCTCCCCTAACTGCAGATAATGCAGCTTGATGAGAGGCTTCTTCCACTTGAGGAAAGGAAAGAGAAGACTACAAACGATTTTGTCTTGCAACTTGGGTACCAACTCAGCCACAATAAAGCACCAAACACACTCCTGCAGCCCCTTCGTCCAGGCTCTATTTCCTGGACATCATTGCTAGACATACCCTGGGCCAGAAGGGAATGTGCTTCCCCAAAGAGAAGGACCTAGACCTGGTAGAATTCACCACCTGCTGACTGAAAATCCCAGGGGCTTTTAATAAACATCAGAGGTGGCCAGACAGAAGTCACCAAGGGCTTTGAGCAAGATCGGGCTGTTTTTAGGTATAACCTGTTGCAGATCCAGCTTTGGTGGCCAAGAGGCTAACAAGGGCCACGTAAATCATCCCCCAACTCTGACATCCCAGCACAAATAATGAGAGAAGAGAGTGACCAATTTTGCTTGTAATCCAGGGAGTTCTCCCATATCTTACCCAAGTCAATCAAAGCAGTAGTACCAAGAATCCACACGAGTCACAGCATTACTGGGTTTAGAGTTCCCCTAGAGCTGATACTGCTGCAGTAAAGAAGGGCTTAGATCATAACACTGAATTCCCTATGAATATCTGAAAAGCCTTCTCAAGAAGAATGAGTTCAAACATGCTTAGATTACAAAGATTAGAATCGATGCCTAATTCTTCAAACTCAGACATCGATGAACATCCTCAAGCATCAAGAACACCCAGGAAAACACGACCTCATCAAATGAACTAAATAAGGCACCAGTGACCAATCTCAGAGTGATGGAGATAGATGATTTTCAGGTAAAAAATTCAAAACAGCTGTCCTGAAAAGTTCAGTGAAATTCAAGACAAATACAGAGAAGGAATTTACAAGGCTGTTACAATATAAAAGACTGACAGAATAAAATAAATCAAGCAGAAATTCAGGAGCTAAAAAATTCAACTGACAAACTGAAAAATGCATCAGAGTCTTTCAACAGCAGAATTGATCAAACACAAGAGAAAATTAGTCAGTTTGAAGACAGGCTATTTGAAAATAGAAGAAAAGAAAGAAAAAGGAACAAAAAAGAATAAAGCACACCTACACAATTTGGAAAATAGCCTTAACATATTAACTGCCATGTGAGTTGTGTTTAACTCAGGCTAGTTTTGAGCCAAGTGCCTCAGGAAGCAAAACCCTGCAATTGGTTCATGAAAATCTTACTTGTTTGTACTTATTGTTATAATTAACATTGGCAATTTAATTAGAAAAATGTGGATTGTGTTGCATATAATTCACACACAGAAAACAATAAAAAATAGCAAATTAGAAAGGATTACTTTGTTTTACTAAAACACTGTGACTCCAGGGAAAGTTTTTTTTTTCCTAGTGTGGCAGTCAATGTGTTAAAAGGTCACATCTAAGAGTTATTGACCTTAAAGAGGAGAGAGAGTTGGGATAGCAGTTTTATTCAAAGAAATAATAACAGAGAACTTTCCAAACCTAGAGAAAGATACCAAGGATACCTCAAGGCATTTAATAATCAACCTCCCAAAGGTTACAGATAAAGGTCCTCAGTGAAGCAAGAAAAAAGAAACAACATGCAATGAAGCTCCAATACATCTGGCAGTAGACTCCTCAACGGAAACCTTACAAACCAGGAGAGAAAGGCATGACATATTCTAAGTGCAGGAGGAAAAAAACCCTTAAACTTAGAATATTATGTCATGCAAAAATAGTTTTCTAACATGAAGGAAAAATAAGGAATCTCCCAGACAAACAAAACCTGAGGGGATTTCATCAACACCAGACCTGTCATACTAGAAATGCTAAACAGAGTTCTTCAATCTGAAAGAAAAAGATATTAATGAACAGTAAGAAATCATTTGAAGATATAAAATTCACTGATGTCAATAAGTACACAAATGCAGAATACTCTATTGCTGTAATTGTGGTGAATAAACCACTTATATCTTGAGTAGGATGACTATATGATAAGCTCATCAAAAAAAAATAACTACAATAACTTTTTGAGAGATAGTAAAAAATGTTATAAAAGGAAACAACAAAAAATCAAAAAGCAGGGGGGGGGCATGGAGCCAAAGTGTAGAACATCCTTTAGATTTCTCTTTGCTAATTTATTTGTTTATTTGTTTATAAGCAGAATTATGTTGTCATCTGTTTAAAATCAATGATTATAAAAATATTTTTGCAAGCCTCATGATAATCTTGAATCAAAAACCTACTACAGCTAAACAAAAAATGAAAAGCAAGAAAATAAAACACAGAGAAAATTACTTTTACACAAAGGAAGACAGGAAGGAATGAAGAGAGAAAGATAGGACCATAAAACAACCAGAAATCGAATAACAATATGACAGTAGTAAGTCCTTACCTACCAATGATAACATTGAATATAAATGGACTAAACTTTCCAATCAAAAGACATAGAATAGCCAAATGGATGAAAAAGCAAACTCAACTATATACTGTTTATAAGAAACTCACTTCATCTATGAAGAAACACATAGACTGAAAATAAAGGGATGAACAAAGATATTCCATACAAATGAAAACCAAAAAAGAGTAGAAGTAGCTATACTTCTCTACCAGGTAAAATAGATTTCAAGACAGAAAATTGTAAAATGAAGCAAAGCGGGTCATTATATAATGATAAAGGGCACAATTCAGCAAGAGGATATGACAATTATAAATATATATATCCAAAACTGAAGAACTCAGATATATAAAGCAAATATTTTCAGTCTCAAAGAGAGATAGATACCAATACAATAATCCTTGGTGATCTCAACACCCCATTTTCAGCACTGAACAGATCATTCAGACAGAAAATCAATAGAGAAACAATTGGATTTAATCTGTACTATAGAACAAATGGACTTAATAGATATTTACAGGACATTTCGTCCAACAACTGCAGAATACAAATTGTTCTTCTCTGCTCATAGATTATTCTCAAGAAAAGCCCATATGTTGGCCCACAAAGCAAGTCTCAAAAAATTGAAAAAAATTGAATCCATATCAATTATTTTCTCTCACCAGAATGAAATAAAACTAGAAATCAATACCAAGAAGAAAATTGAAAAATATACAAATACATAGAAATTTAAAAATTTGCTCATGAATGACCAGTGAGTCAATTAAATGATTATATAGAAAATTAAAAAATTTCACAAAACAAATGAAAATGAAAATACAACATATTAAAACCTATGGGATGAAAGCATTATTAAGAGGAAAGTTTATAGCAATAAGTGTCTATGTCAAAAAATTAGAGAGCTAAATAATCTAATGATGTATCTCAAAGAACAAGAAAAATAAGAGCAAATCAAATTCAGAATTAATAGAAGGAAATAAAATATAAACATCAGAGTAGAAAGTAATGAAATTGAAACAAAAAAACAAAAGATAAATGAAATAAAAAGTTGATTAGTGAAAAGATAAAATTAACAAATCTTTAGTGAGATTAATTTTTAAAAAGAGAGACAGAATATCCCTGATAAATAAAATCAGAAAGGAAAAGGGAGACATTACAACTTATACTGCAGAAATTCAAAGGATCATTAGAGACTACCATGAGTAGATATATGCCAATAAATTGCAAAACCTAGAAAGAAATGGATAAATTCCTAGACACATACAACCTATGAAGATTGAACCAGAAAGAAATTGAAAACCTGAATAAACCAATAATAAGTAACAAGAGAGTAGCAGTAATAAAATGTCTCCCATCCACGAAAAGCCCAGTTCCTTCTAGCTTCACTGATGCATTCTTCCAAGCATTCAAAGAACAATATCAATTTTAGTTAAACTAGTCCAAAAATAGAGGAGGAGGTAATACTCACAAACTCATTCTATGAGGCCTATATCACCCAAATTCCAAAACAAGACAAAGACACAACAAAAAAAGAAAGTTATAGGCCAATATCTTTGATAAACATAGATGTAAAAATCCTCAACAAAATACTAGCCAATTGAATTCAGCAACACATTGAAAAGATTATTCATAATGATGAAGTGGGATTTATCCCAGGGATCCAAGGATGACACAACATTAGCAAATCAATCAATGTTATATATCGTATCAACATAAGGAAAGACAAAAACCATATGCCCATTTTAATTGATACTGAAAAAGCATTCGATAAAATTGAACAGCCTTTCATGATAAAAACTCTTAAAAAACTGCGTATAGAAAAAAGCCTACCTCAACATGATAAAAGCCCTTTATGACAGACCCACCGCTAGTATCAAACTGAATAGAGAAAAGCTGAAAGTCTTTCCTTTATGATCTAGAACAAGACAAGGATGCCTATTTTCACCGTTATTATTAAACATGGTACTAGAATGTCTAGCTAGAGCAATCAGACTAGAAAATAAAATAAAGGGCATCCAAATTGAAAAAGAAGAAGTTAAGCTATTCTTGTTTGAAGACAATGTGCTTTTATATCTACATAAACCTAAAGATTCCACACACACACACACACACACACACACAGCTATTAGAATGGATAAACAAATTCAGTAAAGTTATAGGATACAAAATCAACATAAAAAATCAGTAGGATTTCTATATGCTATCAGCAAACAATCTGTAATAGAAATGGAGAACGTAATCCCATTTACAACAGCTACAAAGATAATAAAATATCTAGGAATAAACTTACCAAAGAAATGAAATATCTCTACAATAAAAACTATAAAACATCAATGAAAGAAATTGAGGAGGACACAAAAAATTGAAAGATACCCATCCCCATGGATTGGCAGAATTAATATTGTTAAAATGTTCATACTACTCAAAGTAATCTACAGATTCAATGCAATGCTCATCAAAATACCAATGACCTTCTTCACAGAAATAGAAAAATATCCTAAAATTGTTATGAAACAATAAAATACTTAGACTAGCCAAAGCCATCCTGATCAAAAAGAACAAAACTGGAAAAATCACATCACCCTGACTTCAAATTATACTACAGATCTATAGTAACCAAAACAGCTTGGGACTGGCACAAAAACAGACACATAGATTAATGGAACAGAATAGAGAACCCAGAAATAAATCCACACATCTATAGTGAACTCATTTTTGACAAAGTTGCCAAGAACAGACACCAGGGAAAGGACAGTCTCTAAATGCATGGAGCTAGGAAAACTTGATGTATGTACACAGAAGAATGAAACTAGACCCTTATCTCTTGCCATATATAAAAATCAAATCAAAATAGATTAAAGCATTAAATCTAATACCTGAAACTATGAAACAACCAAAAGAAAACTTTGTAGAAATGCTCTAGGACATTGGTCTGGGCAATGATTTCTTGAGTAGTACCCAAAAAGCACACCAAAGCAAAATTGTACAAATGTGATCACATCAAGCTAAAAAGCTTCTGCACAGCAAAGGAAACAATCTACAGAAAATATTTGCTAAGTACCTACATGTCAAGGGATTAATAACTGGAGTGTATGTTAATATAAGGACTCCAAAAAGTCAAAAAAATCAAATAGTCCGATTAAAATATAGGCAATGAATCTAAGTAGACATTTCTCAAAAGAAGACATATAAGTGGCCAAGAGGTATATGTAAAAATGCTCCACATCATTAGTCATCAGAGAAATGTAAATCAAAACTACAATGAGCTACGATGTCACTCAATTTAAAATGTCTTTTATTAATAAGACAGGCAATAATGAATGCTAGAAAGGGGGTGAAGAAAGGAGAATCCTTGTACTCTGTTGATGGGGATGTAAATTAGTGCACCCCCTATGGAGAACAGTATGGAGGTTTCTAAAAAAACTAAAAATAGAACTACCATATTATCCATCAATCCCACAGCTAGGTACATATCCAAAAGAAAGCAATTCAGTATATCAAAAAGATATCTGCACTCCCATGTTTATCATAGCACTATTCACAATAGCCAAGATTTGGAATCAACCTAAGTGTCCATCAGCACATGAATGGATAAAGAAAACGTGGCATATATACATAGTAGAATATTATTCCGCCATAATAAAGAATAAAAACCTCTCATTTGGAACAACATGGATGGAACTATAGAATATTATGTTAAGTGAAATAAACCAACTACAGAAAGACAAATCTCACATATTCTCACTCATATATGGGAGCTAAATACTAAAACAATTGATCTCATAGAAAGAGAAAGTAGAATGATGGTTACCAGAGTCTGGGAAGGGTAGCAGTGAGGGGAAGATGAAGTGGGGATGGTTAATGAGATAAAAATATAGTTAGATAGATAGGATGAATGATATTTGATGGTACAACAAAGTGACTGTAACTAGCAATAAGGTATACTTTAAAATAACTAAAAGAGTGTAATGTGTTAGTAATGTTCCTAACACAAGGAAATGATAAATCCTTGAGGGGATGGATGCCTCAATTACCCTGATTTGATTATTACAAATTATATGCCTGTATCAAAACATTGCATGTATCCTATGAATATATACAACTATTATGTTCCCATAATAATTAAAAATAAAAGTTTTTTAAACATTAAATAAAATTAAAAATTTTTAAAAAGATTAATAGGGAACAAAAGGAGCTAATGATTAATAAGATTAACAGTAAAAAGATATCTAATAAGCCAAGCAAATATTTTGTTTTGTAATGTTAATATTCAGTACTGGTATGGGTATTACAGAGTGAGCACTGTCATATAAATTTTGTGTTATCATTCAATTTTTCTCATCTATGCTGTGGTAACACCACCAAAGTTTCAGTGGTTTACAAAATTTATTTTATATATTTCTGCTCTTCTACACTGTTTTTTTCATTCTGTGAGGCAGAACAAAGTAGCATACCATATTTAGGAACTGTTTTTATGCTAGAAGGAAAAGTGCAGAGGAGCCATGAAATGGCTTTTAAAGCTTTTGCTCATCCTTAAAATTAACATTCCGTTGGTCAAAGCAAGTTACACAGGCAAGCCTACAGCCCATGGGTTGGAAAGTAAACACCTCCCATTGGAGGAGGCACTGCACATAAAAACATAAGAATCACCCAAAATATAACTAGTCATTGGTAAACACCAAATTCTTGGTAATATCCAACACACACACACATACGCAAAGACACACACACTTTTAATAATGGAGATTATGACGCATTGCACTGCATAACACATGGCAAGGAGAGCGGGTAACAAACCCTATTAACAGAGAGGCAGTGAATGATGTTGGACAGTAATAAAATCTTCCACACTAGTAATGTCAAAAAAGGCAAACTGCATGGAAGCTCAGTTATCAATATGAATCAAAATCCATATAATTGCTCTACCTCTTGACCTACTAATTATTTTCATAGATTTTTATCCTAAAGAAAATAATAATTGCACAGATATTTATATATGATGATTTAGCATATTTTAGGGTTGCATTACAGTATTACTCATAGTAATAGAGCCTTGGTTAAATGAATTATATCTCCATGTGACTATTCAACCTTTAAATTTATTTGATGATGAAAATTATTTATATTGTCATAGGTGAATATACAATGTGCCATGATTTCTATTATTAAATGTGTGTGTGTGTTATCACTGTGATTTCAAATTTTACCAATGGTAGTTAGATTTTGGATGATTATTTTTTTCTCATTAGTGATCTTCCTATTAGACAATTATTTGCTTTGCAACTTGGAATTAGCAAATAAGGGGCTAATGGTAGTCATTAAAAAATTCAAATAAATAAAGTCATTAATAAATGAATAAAAGGGCATTGAAATTGTATTTAAGAATCACCTAAGTCGCATATATAAAGCTCAAAAAATTCTCACTGCACAATATCATGAAACAGAATGTGATTCAAGTAATAATGGTTGAAGGACTACATTGTAATATACTAGCCTATAGCTTCAGACAGAGTAATGCAACAATAGTCACTGATATTTATTAAGTGTTCTCCATTTTCCAGGCATTGTATTAGGATCTTTACAGACAATAACACATTAGAGCTTCCCCACAATCCTTTAGGTTACTGTTAGGTATTTCTATTACAACTCTCCTTCCAATAAATGAGCAAATGGTGGAAGCTCACAGAGATAGTAACAGTTTTCAGAAACTTTACATTCACCGAGTGACAAAGCAAGGATTTGAACTCAGATAATCTGATTCCAGTGATTCATTGTAACACTATCCTACAATTTACTCATCTTCTTTTCAGGGAAGATCCCCAAATCACAGAATATTGGTATTTTTTAAAATTCTACAAAACCCTCTTCTGTGGTAGCTTTCTACAAGTGAATGATCTCATTAATCATTAATTAAATCTCTTTTTCCCCTAATTTTATAATTCAAAGGTATTTTTAAAAACTTAAATTTGTGGGTAGCTTGCCGCCAGACATGTGTATATGGCCCACATACTTGCTCCTCAATTCTTACCTCTCGCATCCTTATAACTACTGCCTTAATTTAAAGACCAATTCAAAAAATTCTTAGAAATCAAAATAGTAGAAAGATCAGAGAGAAGAAACAGATATTCTTGTATTTTACCTTCAGTTTCCTATTTTGTTTTTGTTTTTTGTTTTCTCTTTTAACTTTGTGTCTATGGTTAATACACAATGGAAGAATTGAAAATAAGCTAACTAAGTTACTATCTTGGGAAACCTATGTGTGGTTTAACAACAACAACAACAAAAAAAACACTACATCTAGGGAACTTGAATGGCTATAGGAACAAAACCACCATGCTTTCTTTTTAAATTTAGTTATGCTAGAAGGTATAAAAATACCTTCATTATAGTATCCAGTGATTTTTTTTTCACAAACTTTACTCAAACAGTAGAAATAAAAGGAATGAGTCGAGTCAACCAATTACAGTGGTAGCTGGGGATCATAAAGATGAAACAACCAGTTCATTGACTGCATCATTCATTGTCATCCAATTGTTTTGGCATTGAAAAGTGACAGCCTTGCCTTTTTGAAAGCCACATATGCCATTGTATGTTATGAGTGAACGTTTGTCATTCAAATTAGAAACACCAACAAAGACTAAATACATTTCTTTCTGGTCTACCCCATCTGGGTAACTGATATAATCACAGCTAGAGTTGAGCAGCCTAGAATATGCAATTTCCTTTTGTAAAAATTATTTCATCTTAGGGAAAAGCAGTATTTGGCAATACATCAGTTCTTCTGCTTTTGTGCATCATTTGTTTCAACAAAGGTAATTATGTTTACAACAAATTAAGCATCAGAATTTTTCTTTTGACTTCTGATGGAGTCTTTTCTATTCAGCTACCAGTTATATTATTATATCTGTCTGGTTTTCATTACTATCACCAGAAAAACAACATTCATATTTTAAAATTTTAAATATAACTTGCCTATAGTTTTGATTTATTAATGAAAACTAATATATATATATCAAAAAGGCTATACAACTGTCTCAAAACAAGTTACTAAATATTCATGAATATTGATTTTGAGGTAAATTTTAAATGAGTAAACCTTTAATGAATATTTAGTAAATTTTAATTGAATATATTAGACGTGGCAAGATTATTTCACAATCACCATACTTTACCACCAGATTCAACCTAACACATTTCAAATAATAGATATGATTTATGAGTCGTATGATCATTGATGACTTTCTAAGAATATGATCTAGAGCTGTTCCATTTGAAATTCAATGCTTTGAAATGTTTCTAAGGGAAGATGGCAAAATGGGGGAAGAGCC
Organism: Cheirogaleus medius; assembly: GCA_008086735.1. Classification (NCBI taxonomy): domain Eukaryota; kingdom Metazoa; phylum Chordata; class Mammalia; order Primates; family Cheirogaleidae; genus Cheirogaleus; species Cheirogaleus medius. The sequence continues at coordinate 47,340,053 of VBSM01000361.1, forward strand.
CTTTGTACTTCCCCATGGAAAGTTACCATTAGAGAAAAGGAAATCTATCTGGTCCTCCAGAAGCAATTCTCGGGCATGGGAGTTCCTTCTTACAAAGCCTCTGAATCACTTTGGAACTTCTTCCAATCAAGTCCTTCTGTATGAGTCTTAGGGTAAATGACTGCGTGTATGTGTGGTGTATATGGCAGGGAAGCCCAGGTCTATGTTGCTGTGTTACATGACTGTGTTTCATTTTGAGTGTATGTGTTTGTGGTTTTGTGTGTGCTATGAGCCTAAAGAATTGTATAACTCAAGTTTTTGTGTTATAATCAATGAGTAAGTAAAAGAAGAGGGGATTTGTCTGCAAAGTGGACATGCTGAAATATTGTTCAAGAAAAAATTGAATATATAGTATGAAGACAAATTATGGAGAAGCCTGAGAGGAGAAAAGAAAGTTTCAGATTGATGAAGTAAGTAACTGAAGGCAGCAGAGATTTTTAAGGTATATAAGACACTATTAAGATATATTTAGGGAAGATTGGATTTGTGGTGATACAAAGATTCTGGAGAAGGGAGGAAAAAATGCTTAGTTTCTGTGCACCTTCATATCCTCATTTCTGTTCACCTTGATGTCTCATCTGTAAAATATGGTGAGTAGTAATAACTCTTATTTATAAGGTTTTGTCTTAGAGCACATATATGCAAAGTTTTCAAAAATGTTATCATGACTACCAATAACCATCTATGCCATCCTAACCATCATCACCATCTTCTCTTTCCAGAAAAGTACATGTTATGTTCTCACTCATATGTGGGAGGTAAAAATTAAAATAATTAAACTCATGGAGATAGAGAGTAGAATGATGTTTGTTATCAGAGGCTGGGAACGGTAGTGGGGAGAATGGCATAAAGTGCGGATGGTCAATGGGTTAAAAAATAATTAAATGAAATGAGTAAAATCTCCTATTTGATAGCACAACAGCATAACTATAGTAAATAATAATTTATTGTATATTTTAAGATAACCAAAAGAGTAGAATTTAAACTTTCCTAACACAAAGAAATGATAAATATTTGAGGTGATCGATACCCCAATTACCCTTATTTTATTATTATACATTACATGTCTGTATCAAAATATCACATGCACCTCATAAAAATATACAACTATTATGTACTCATAATAATTAACAATAAAAATTCAAATACTTCCCAAAAAGTACATGCTAAGAGAAAAGGTGCCTAAAAAAGGAGATGATCCAGGTTTATGTTTCTTAAAATGTTTCATAGGTGATGCTGCCAATTCCTATATCAAGGCAGGAGCAGGAGGTGTTAGACAGGACAACATGGTGATACGAGCTGTGATTTTGTTTGAAACAGATGAATTTTTACATAGATCCATGTTCACATAAACACACTGAAAAACAATCTGAAGTTAAATTATTTTTATTGCCTATCATGAGGCATATTATCCACACTACTTTTCTTTGCCAATGTCCTAGAGACTATTATTTTTCCTTTAAAATGTAGTTCTTTTAAAAAAATACAATCTATTTAAGTCACTGTTTATTAATACATCATTTTAACTCTTATTTCCTCCTATTATTTTTGCAATCAAATTACATACTGTGTCCCTTAACTGAGATACAAAAGGAAACCCTTGAGAATTAATCTTAAAAGAAAATATGAATGGGCATAAAATTTTAGTTGTGCTAAATCCAAATAATTTTCAAGTACTCAGATGGAATACCTCATGAGTGTTTGTGTATGTACTATGATCTTGTTTTCTTAAATTATCACACAAATGTTACTTCTCCATAAAATAGTTCAAATGTAAAATGTTAAGAAAAATTTTATTCTGTGTTACTTGTTTTGTAGCAGAAGTTTTGGAGGTTTTTTACTTTTTTTTCCTAAATATTCACTTACTTGCAATAATAAAATGATTATCTCTCAATTTTATCCAAATTTTTAACCAAGAAAACTCACAAATTAATATATTTTGCTTTTGTAACTAATGCAAATTAGTAGAAATTCAAGTACATCAACATGTTTTCATACTTTCTTTTCATTAAATGAACAGCATAAATATAACAGAATAATGCATTTTCACAGGCACAGAAATTAGTCCCAACAGCCAATACCATTCTTCAGTCAAGCTCAACAGACCTTATTACCTAGATTTGGCTCTGTACCTTCAGGCATATTATGAGCCACATGAGCAGATGATTGAATAGCAAAAAAAAATAAAATAAAAAACTCCATTAAGAAAAAAATTGAGATTTTTGATTTGACTGCCTGTCCATTAGTGACATAAAGTGCTGACAAGCAGAACAAACAGTGAGCAATGTAATGTCAAGGCCTCTAGTGAAATGAAGTTTCATAACTTTACTAGAGTTGATGGATGGGTAATAATGACATTTTCAAGTACAGGAATATATACTATTAGAAACATCACAGAATTTTTCTGCACAAAGTAGTTGTTACAGCTTGGTTGCTCAGGGATGATGACTCTATAGAGCAAGAAAACAGTCATGTGCTTATAAATGTTTAATCAGGTTAATATTCTGGTGCTCTTTACCATGCCAAAGAATGCCACTTATTTGGAGTATAATAGTTCAGAGTAGAATTCCCTTAGACAGTGAAAAGATGGTGAAGAATTCTACAACATCAAATACTCAAATATTTGACATTAACAACATTATAAATCTGACATGAACAATTTATCATTTCATAGGGAAACTTTGCAAAAATGTATTATTGAAGGTGTTATCTGAATAGTAAATAATCCTTTAGGTCTTTGCAAAATGCAATCTACCATATTCCTTAAAGATTATATAACAAATACAACTATCATCTTTAAACCAGTCAATTGAGAAGGAACTTTGTGTCACTAATTTATGTCTTATCATCAAAAAAAAAATTGTTGCAATAACATAAAGAATAAAATTGAATGATGTTACCAGCTACATGTTCATGTTCATACCATTTAGGCTTCAAGAATAAATCCAGGAATCTTGTTCTTTTAGGGAAAAAGAAAGCTTGCTGCATCAAAATTCACCTCAGGGTAATCAGAATCACAAATTTAAAAAAATATTTCTAAAAAGCATAGAATGTCTCTGTTCAAATGTTACATGGCTATTCAGAATTTTCTGGAATTATAATTTTCAGGAATCATAAAGCCACTTCAGTCATAACTGAATGAAAAATAATTTGATAGAGAGTTTTCATTACAGTTCCAATGACATTAATTTAGGTACAGATTTTGTGAATAGGACGTCAAAAGCACAGAAAAGAAAAGCAAAAAATAAGGCAGGAGGATCGCTCAAGGTCAGGAGTTAGAGACCAGCCTGAGCAAGAGCGAGACCCCGTCTCTACTAAAAGTAGAAAGAAATTAGCCAGACAACTAAAAATATATAGAAAAAATTAGTCAGCATGTTGGCACAAGCTTGTAGTTCCAGCCACTCTGGAGGCTGAGGCAGAAGGATTGCTTGAGCCCAGGAGTTTGAGGTTGCTGTGAGCTAGGCTGACACCACAGTACTTAAGCATGGACAACAGAGTGAGACTCTGTCTCAAAAATAAATAAATAAATAAATAAATAAATAAATAAATACGAAAAGCAAAAAACAGACAAATGAGATCACATAAAACAGAAACTTCTGCACAGCAATGAAAACAATCAACTGAATGAAGAGACAACCTACAGAATGGGAAAAAATATTTATAAATTATTAATCTACCAAGAGGTTAATAACCAGAATATGCAAAAAATTCAAACAACTCAATATTAAAAAATAAAAAATGACTGAAAAAGGTATTATCTGGAGGCAAAAGATCTGAATAGACATTTCTCAGTAGAAGACATACAAATGGCCAAAGGTATATGAAACAATTTTCAACATCATTAAGGACCAGGAGAATGCAAATCAAAACAACAATGAGATATCACTTCACTCTAGTTAAAATGGTTATAATTAAAAAGACAAATAATAGCAAATATTGATGAGGATGTGGAGAAAGGGAAACCCTTATACAAAGATGGTAAAAATGTACATTTATGTAGTCACTATGGACAAGAGTGTGGAGGATTATCAAAAAAAAAAATAGAACTAGCATATGATCCAATAACCCCACTCTTGGATAGATAGCCAAAGGAAATGAAGTCAGTATGTTGAAAAGATACCTTCTTTCCCATATTTATTGCAGCACTACTCTCAACAGCCAAGATGTAGCATCAATCTAAGTGTCCATCAATGGATGAATGGATAAATAAATATATATATGTATAAATATATATATATATATATATTACAATGGCACACCATTCAGCCATAAAAAAAAATCAAATTCTTGTCTGGTGTGACAATATGAATGAACCCAGAGGACATCATGTTAAGTGAAATAAGCTAAGCACAGAAGGACATGTGCCACATGATCTCACTTATGTGTGGAATACAAAAAAGTTAATCTCAAGCTCATTCAGAAGATGGCTGACCAGAGACTCCAGCTGCCATATTGTCTCAGAAAGAAGGAAAAGTTTTAAATGAAAAAGAAAGAAACAAACAAACAAACATAGATCAGGTGTAATTCTGAGGGAACAGTGCCAGAAATATACCAGAGATTCCACAGGGAGAAGTTGCAGAGCAGAGCAAGAAGGAATAATGTATCAGAAGCGATCAACCCCAGAAAAGCTTGGAGTCCAGGGAAAATGATAGATGTGTTGGTTACTTTCTCCATTCCTCACATCTCTGGTGGTCAGCAGGCTCCCAGGATGTGGGAGAGCCTTTCTACCCTCACAAGCCCCAAAGCTGCTACTGCCAGTGAACTGGAAGAATGCATGAGGAGAAAGCATAAGGTTGCCAGCACCCTTGGGGTTGCTTCCCATCAACACACACATGAGCCAAGATGGCAGGTTGCATATTGCTTCTCTAACCAACATGCATCTTTGTCTTCCCCAGAGGGCTTCAGCCCCTCAGGTTTCATCTCACTTATTTGCACATAAACATTCCCCAACTCCTGCTCAGACTTTGGGAGCCACAGGTGTCAATCGGTCCTGGGGGATCTTCATGACCCCAGAGGCTAGACATTCTGGTTGGGCTGCTTTCTGGAGAGAGGGACAGAGTTAACCAGGGTGCTAACTTTCCTCCATTCAGATTCTTTTCCTCCCCTTCCCATACCTGACACACTGCTGCTGATGATTAAGCTGGGGCTCTCAGGAGTGGCTGCACCAACTCTGTTGGCACATCCACCATACTGAGGCTTCCATAGAGTATGGGGCTAAAACCTTTAATCTTAAAGACTTGCAGCAGACTAGGGGGTGTTCGAACTGTGAGCTGTCTGCTCACAGTGCTACTTGTCTGGCTGCTCCAGCAGAGGATAGTATACCCCAAAGCAAAGGAACATGAAACCTCCTTGAGCACTCCATAGGCAATTCTGGACCAGTATGCTTCTCCTTGACATGGTCAGGTAGTAATCTTTAGGGACCCAGAAACAAGCCTGAAGGCCAGATCCTATACCCTCAGGACTAGATTATGTTGCTTGGGAACACAGAGGGGAGATTTCTATGATTTCGTGCAGATTTGAGCCTTTCTCTTGGACTTGATTTCCAGTTTTATTCCACTATGGTCTAAAAATATACATTGTATTATTTCTATTTTTTTGAATTTTTGAGACATGTTTTGAAGTCTAAGATATGATCAAGCTTGGAGAATGTTCCATGTGCTGTTGGAGGTATATATATTCAGTATTTGGGGGTAAAATATTTTGTAGATGTTTATTAGGCCCATTTGTTCTAGAGTTCTGTTATAGTCCAGTGTTTATTTATTTATTTCCTACTTGGATGATCTGTCCAGCTCTGCCAGTGGGATGTTGAAGTCCCTGGAAATTATGGAGATGTCACTGTTTATCTCTTTCCTTAAATCTAGTAGAATTTGCTTTATGAACCTGTGTGCTGTGTGCTCCTGTGTTAGGTGCCTAAATATTTAGGGTTGTTATTTATTCTTGTTGAATTTCTTTCTTTACTATTATATAATGACCATATTTGTCTTTCTTTACTATATTTGATTTAAAGCCAATTTTATCTGATAGGAGAATGGCCACACTTGCTTTTTTTTTTTTTTTTTTTTTTTTTTTTTTTTTTTTGGTTTCCGTTTGCATGGAATATTTTTTTTCCATCCCTTCACCTTGAGTCTGTATGAATATTTGTTGGTTAGATGTGTTTCCTGGAGACAGCAGATACTTGGCTGACATTTTTTCATTTATTCAGCCAGCCTATGTCTCTTGAGTAGGGTGTTTGGACAGTTCATGTTAATTGATAGAATTGATATGTGGGATAATGTTCTGTTCATCCCATTGGTTAGTACCTTATTGCCTTGGTTTTCCTCTTGTGCTCCTCTTGTGTTTCTCTTATGCTTCCTCTTGTGTTTTATGTGATCTCTGAGCTTTAGATTTTGGGTGGTTTTACTCTGGTGGGTGTCTATTGTGCTGATTCATGTATAATGCAGTTCTGAGTATTTCCTGCAGGGCAGTTCTGGTCTTGACAAATGCCCTCAGTGTTTGTTTGACTCAGAAAGTCTTTATATCTCCTTCATATATGAAACAGGTTTGCAGGATACAACATTCTAGGCTGGCAGTTGTTCTGTTTAAGACTGAAGATCAGGCCCCAATCCATTCTGGCTTGTAAGGTCTCTGTTGAGAAGTCTGAAGTTACCCTGATTGGTTTTCCTCTGTAAGTTTCTTGATGTTTTTGCCTGAATGTTTGCAGGAGTTCCTTTTTTTGTTGACTTTGGCCAGTCTGATGACTATGTGTCTTGGTGATTACCTCTTTGCAATGAATCTTCCAGGTGTTCTTTAAGCTTCTTGACCTGGATGTCTAAATCTCTAGCAAGACCTGGGAAGTTTTCCTCAATTATTCCCCCAAATAGGTTTTCCACCCCTTGTGCATTTTCTTCTTCACCTTTAGGGATGCCTATGATTCATATATATGTCCGTAATTCATAATCCCATATTGCTGGTGCACTTTGTTCATTCCACTGAAAGATCTGTTATTTATTTTTGACTGAGTTAATTCAAAAGAATTTTCTCCAAGTTCTGAAATTCTTTGTTCTGCCTGTCTAGTCTGTTCTTAAAACTTTCCACTGTATTTTGTATTTCCTTAAAAGAATTTTTCATTTCCAGAAGTTCTATTTTTTTATTATGTTGATCTTTTTTTGTGAATTTTCATTCATTCCTGAGTTATCTTTATAGTTTCTTTGAGTTGGTTTTTCATTTTTTCTTGGATTTCATTGAGCTTCCTTATAATCCATACTTGTAATTCATTATCTGTAATTTAAATTATTTTTCATTTTTGTTCTTATCCATCATTATGGATTGGTGTTCCCCTTTGGGGGCATCCTTTTGCTCTGAGTTTTCATATTTCTGATGTTCTTTCTCTCATTTCTTCTCATCTGGAGGAGCTGTCCCTTCTTATTTTAGATTTTTATTTGCTTAGATGAGGATTTTTCCCCCTGACTCTGAAGGGTTTGTCTGTGACATGTGTTTGAAAAGAGCCTTTGGCTTTGCTTTGGGTCCTTTGATGAGGGTCTAGGTTCTGGGGGAGTGCTTTGGTTAGGTATGCTTTGGTTAGGAATGGTTAGTTGTGGTAGTTTTCTCAGTTGCCACTTGTTTGTAGGTTGTAGCAGTGTTGAGATATGTGTGTGGGCAAAAGACATGAAAAGAAGCTTTTCAAAAGATGATAGACAAATGGACAATAAACATATTAAAAAATGCTCAAGGCCAGTAATCACTTATATACTGTTGGTAGGACTGCAAATTTGTACAACCTCTATGGAAAATCTCTATGCAGATTCCTCAAAGAATTAAAAATTGACCTATCATTCTATCCAGCAATCTCACTACTAGGTTTTTACCCAAAGAAAATAAGAAAATAAGTCATTTTATCAAAAAGATACCTGCACTTGAAAGTTTATCGCAGCACAATTCACAATTGTGAAGATGTGGGATCACCCCAAGTGTCCATCAGTTCATGAGTACATTAACAAAATATGGTATATGCATACCATAAAATACTACTCAGCCATGAAAAGGATGAATTAAAGCCTTTCACAACAATTTGGACGGAACTGGAGACCATTATCATCCTAAGTGAGGTATCTAAAGAATGGATACGCAAACACTGCATTTGCTAATAAGGTGGAACCAAACTATGAGCACACATGTGCACAGGGGGACGTAAATCTCAGTGGAAATCAAGTAGGGTGGAGTGGGGAGGAAGAAACGGTCAAAAACCTGTGTAACAGGTACAGTGAACACTATCTGGGTGATGGCCACACTTACAGACCTAACTCGAGCATTCAAAAAGTGATCCATGTAACCAAAAACATTTGTGCCTTTATAATGCTTTGACATAAAAAAAGTAAAACAGTTCATATGATACTAAAAAAAAAAAAAGTTAATCTCATAGAAGTAGAGAGTAGAATAGTGGCTACCAGATGCTGGAAGAGTAGGGTTTGATGGGATGGAAAGAGATTGGTCATCAGGTACAAAGTTACAGTTAGATAGTACAAGTCAGGCCTGGTGTTCTATTTCACAGTAGAGTGATGACTGTCAACAATAATATATTATATATTTCAAAATCCTAGAAGAGAGAATTTTAAATGTTCTCATCATAAAGAAAGGACAAGTTTGAGGTGATGGATATGATAATTTTGCTGATTTAATCATTGCACTATTTATATCTGTATAACAATATCACACTCTACCCCTTAAATCTGTACAATTATGTATCAATTAAAACATAATAAAACTTTGAAAAAGTTAATGAAACAAATGTTTACTGATCTTTCAGCAGATGATATTATGAAAATTAGTATTATATATTATAGAAGCTGAAAAATTTAGTAAATTTTATTGCCACAAAATCACATTTTCCAAATTATAAGTTTTATATAGTAAATGTTTAATTTAACCTTAAAATTAAAATATATATTTTAGGAATATTTTTCTAAAGTGCAATTGTTCAACTATTTTACTTAGTCTTAAACTAAAGGGAAAATTTCAAAAGGTAATTTAAGAATTTTAAAAATATTGAAAAATACTTTTTCTATGCATCCCTTCATTCCTTCCTTCCTTTCTCCCTCCCTCCCTTCCATTCTTTCTTCTTTTCTTTTATCTTCATTCTACTTTTCTTTGATGGGTAAAAATTTCATTAGATAATGTCCCTAATGAACTCATTAATGAGGAGGGGAGCTATCAATGATACTTTTGCGTTTTACATACGTTGTTCTATTCTGTATTATGAAAGATAGCTTCATATTGGAGAGTACTATTAAAGCTTAGGATATTCTACAATTTCAATTTATATTATATATCAGTCTAATGATTCTGTATGAGTCTAGTGTCTAGTTTTTTCTATTATTGAACATACCAACAATGCAATATTTTCAGAATGAGCAATATTCTCAGGAGGAATTCTGGACTGGAATTGCCTGGAGAATTGTAGGCAAAGCTTTCATTGAAAGGGAAATGGAGCAAAAATAGTTCCATTGCCTAAATGAATTAATTTATGTAATACATGAGAAAAGTAAAAAAGGGAAAATTCTGTTAATACCCACTATTTAACTCTATCTTGAAGAGTAGGTTTGAGGTGGCAAGTGTTTGAGAGTTTCCCCATCATGGGTGTTCTCCTCGCTCTTAACTCTACCTAGAGTAATTAGTGTTAACTTCTCTGGGGTAGGCAGCTGGTTTCTCCCTGTTCAGGCAACCATGTATTTTTACAACATTTGCTGCTAAAACTTCAACCTCTATTTTCTTAACAAGATCCCTAAACTAATTTCTTACTGATATCTGTAGAAGCATTATTATAGAAAGAGAAAATTGAATCTAGAGTTAGTTTTTTGAAATGACATGAAAATCACAAGATATATCTTGGTGAAGTTTATCTTCTAAAAATCTACTGGTATTGATCATATGTCTGCTGATTCATCTTTTACTATCAGCTGTTTTCATTGTCAACTATGGAATGCCTTCGAATACTTTAAATGCTGTTCAAATCAGATATATGTTGAAATTGCAGGACATTGCATGATACTTGTGAAATTCTCTCTTGTAAAAAGTTAAGTGTAAAATACAATGTTTCAGAACTGTTTGATATATGCCTGTATATTAATATGTATATATGCATAATGCTTTGACATTCCTTATTCAAATAGTTCACTATGAGAATAAGTTGTTATTATGGTAATCATTTTTCTACATGTAAACCTGATAAAGGAAGACAACAGATGTAGATACAATTCTATATTTACCAAAACAAACTTTCATATCTGTCTAAACTCTAAGTGGTATTAAAAGAAAGCAAATTCAAACTTGTTCACAAGAAAAATGGAAAACAACACAGCTCACATATTTCAAAAGCCCAGGAGTGCATATCTGGCATCAGACTCATTTGAGTCAAGGTGCTCTCTTTCTTTATGGAATGTCTTCCAGTACTCACAGTTTTATTTGCTTTAACATATTATAGTTATAATTGTTTATTGTTACAGATGCTAAGATTTTCATATTTTCTCATATGAAACATTCTTATAGTTTAAAATTAGGAATTATGTAAAATTTACTCAGAGAACTCACTTGCACCACAATATTCTTCATCCAGTTTGAATCTCCATCGTCTTTCATCACCCTCTTAATTGGAATCATCCATTCCCTTCAAGATTTCAAATTAATCAACATGAAATGATATAAAGTTGACTTTTGTAATTTTTTTAGTTGCTCTATTTCAAATGTTATTATCTCCTTTTATTTCTCTGTTAGTTCAACTAGTTTCTGTCTCACTGATTTTTTCAGTCTTTGTATTTATGTATTAGTGGTTTTTGCTTGTTTTTTTCTGTGTTTTCAAATCCTTGACTTAGATTTTTAACTCTGACTTCTGCTTACTTTGTTTGTTTTTTTTCTTTTACGAACTTTATGAATTGTATGTTTAATCTGTTTATTTCTGGTCTTTCACCAAAAGTATACATCAAATATATAATTATCTAAACTTACACATTTTCTATGACCAGTGCTTTAGCTGACTTGTGAATTTTGATATATAAATAAGTAGTACATGATAATTATCTTCTAGAAATTTTGTAGGTTTAGTTTGTATTTCCCCTTTGACCCAAGAAATGTTTAATAGAAATTTTTTAATTGTCAGATGAAAATATCTTTTTTATTTTATTTTGTTATTAATTTCTAGTTTTAAAGCATACCATTATAATGTTGTTTGTATTAATATAATTTCTATATTACAGACCTTATTGAAGTTTTCTTCATGCTATGAAACACACATAGGAAATTAAATAGATTTTTAAGTATTTCATGAGGGCTTGAAAGAAGGTATACCCACCGTCCTTCTACTGGGGAATATATAATACACACTCACACACACATATTCCTAAAAACTCTTCCTTACTAATTATGCTCCTTAGTCCTTCTGAGTGCTCAATAACTTTTATATACTTGTCTTATCTAAGAATGAAAGACGTGTGTCGAAGTCCTGTCTTATTTGTTTGTTTCTCTTTTTCCTCCCATCTTCTTTGGCTTCAATGTTACTGAGGCCACTGCGTTGTTTAGTGAATAGATTCATAAATCTCTATCTTCATTGTGGAATGTAGCTTTTTGCATTATAAAGAATCTTTTATCTTTTAATGCTCTTTGTGCTGAATTTTATTCTGCCAGATATATCCAACTCTGGTTTCATTGTGTTTCATTGTCAGGTAACCTTTGCTCATTTCTTCATTTTTAGAATTTTGTAATCACTTTTTAAATATATTTATTGTATAAAGCATACAGCTAACTTTTGTCTTGTGATATCTTGGTTGGGTGAAGCTCCTCTTCTATTGTCCTGCTAGCCCTGCATATTTTGACATTTTGTTTCAGAATTTTGTGGGGTAGAGGGTAGGTTGTTTTATTTATCTATTTATTTATTTATTTATTTTTGCTTTTATTGTAAATAGTCACTGCTCTTTTGACAGAGTCTCAAATCTGTTTCTGGTATTTTCACTTAGGATTGTCTTTCCTTTAGGAGTAAATCCAAATTAATGTTATTTATGTTCTACCATCACTCAGATTCTGCTGCAATCTTCCTTTATTCTGGGCAGTTTCTAAGGAGAAAGATTATTTCAAAAGATCACCTTTTTATTCTTCAATGTTCTAGCCTTCTTTAATATATAAAACTCCCAACCTTAATATGAAAGTAATCTGTTACAAAGACTTCCTTTTAGCATAAAGAGTTTTACAAAGATTTTAATTAATACAAGAAGAAAATGGAAAGCACTAAAACTGCAATCATTTAAATTCAAAATTGTATAAGTATGGTTATTTTACAATATAAAATTTGATACTTTCAACAATAATTCATTTCCAAAGTACTCGTAGTGTTTCCGGCACCATCTGTTTACCTCAGGGAAGAAAAGTCCATATTTTCTTTGTGTTTAAATGCATAGTATACTGGCTTAAAATGTATGTCACAAAGATAACACTAATGTCTCCATTTATATTTACAGATGCTTTACCCCAAAGTGTTTTTTAAACAAGTGTGAAGGGGGAAAAGCCAAGACTCAACAAAAATACCTCGGTGCTTCTTAATAAAAACGTACATCAGAATGTTTTTGGTTACTTAAGTTTTCAAGGTTTTACTTAGTTTTCCCTGACACTCATTATTTTGGGAGGATACTAAAAATTTCTCATATTTATATACTAGAAAATATTCAGATTTAAAAGTAAATAGTAAAATATGCAATCATTATGTGTTAATAATACTAAAAATTTTAAAATGTTTAAATAATAAATAGCAAAAATATTCCTGCAATCAGTGACATTTGATGAAATGCTTTGTGATTCCTTTGGAATAAAAAAAAAAAAAACTCTCCATGTTTGTTGCCGTAGGCAGCTAGAAACCCCTCCTTGCCTTTTACAATTCATACTTCATTTTCTTACATGTATCTGAAGGAGATAGATATGTGTAAGGAATGTGCTTTCTTTTGGTTTGGAAACATGAAGTAAGGAGAAAATAATCTTTTATGACCTGGTGATGGACATCAATTTGCCTTGCATTACTTTGGAATTGGAAAAGGTCAATGAATAAAAGCATGCATTATTTAGGTAAGTACAAAGGTATCAATATATATCTAAACATAATAATAATATGAGATACAGAAGTATTGTTGGAAGAGAAATGATTTTAGAAGAATTTCATATTTTTAAAAAGTAGTATTATAAACTGAATTAAATATGTAAATTTTTAAACATATAATCCTTCCTAAAATTGTAGTCTTTGTTTAGAAAATAGAGTAGTCTTTCCATAACTAACATAGATAGTAGTATAAATCATACTAATGGACCATAAAATAATATTACTTTAGCTATGTATTGCTTTAATGACTGTTACTTCAAATATGTCACCTGCATTTCATATACAGGGATTATTTTCTAGGGTCAGAAAACTATGTAACTAAAATATTTACAAAGGTGTTTTAAATATTATTGTCTCCCATGCTCCTAACAAAGAAAACAAACACAACATATATACATTAATATGTTAAATATGTTAAATATGCATATTTCTAATTTTTGTTTTAACTTTCTAAAAGTAATTGCCAGGCAATTGAATGCTAATAACCAAATTAGTGATCTAGTGTAGAACTGGTAAGGTCATTCTTAAAACATGCTGAATGTAGGAGCATAGTTCATGAACCAAAACACTTGATTTTGATCCCAAATCATTTCCTGCCATGCTGTATGACCATAGGGCAACCACCACTCCCTTCATGTCTCAGTTTCATCACCTCTCTTTTTATGATAAGTTCCCTTTACATTTCTACATGTCATAGTAAATTTCATATGGAGTGACTTTTCTAAAAGCAATTGGAAAATTTAAAAGCACCCACAGCTGCTCAATCATGTTTGTGGAGTCCTTGGTTTTATTTTGCTGTAGGAACTAACTGAATAACACGATTCAGCCGTAGGACCCCTTTGTATATTTTGTTTTCTCTGTTTTAATATACAAAAGGTGCTTAAAATAATGTTCCCCTTAAGTTAATAATAATTATCTATGGATGGTGGGATTGTGGCTTTTTTTTTGTTCTTTCTATTATATTGTCTTGTATATTTGAGTAGTTTTATACAAGTCATAAATTACCTTTAAAAATACTTTTTTCTTAGACAAAACTCAAGCACGATTAAAACACAAATGGAAAATTGCCAGAAAATTTATGAGACATTTTAGTTACCAGAAATTACTCCTATATATTAAAAAAGTTAAATGTCTCAATAAACAATTCACATGAAGGATATACAAATGATCATAAAAGATATAAAATGCTGCATTTTTAGCAATCAAATAAATACAAATCTAAAAAATTAGGTTTATCATTGTAAAATTGTTGAAATACAAAGTAAAAATGAAGATCTTGTGGTGGCAGGGGGCTGGACAAATTAACTGCAAATTAGCCACAACAGTAGGAATGACAGCTGACTTTTCAACATAAACAATGAAAGCTTTAAATTAACAAGCTGATACTAAAATTCATATGGAAATACAAAGAAGCAACAATTATAAAGGCAATCTTGGAGAAAAGGAACAAAACTTGAAAACTATAATCCCAGGTATTAAAATTAATTTTAAAGGTATATTAGGACAATGTATTAATAGTGCAAAAAGAGAAAATAGCCTGTTAAATAAAATTTATGAGAGGCCAGTGTTTTAGACTGAGCTCCTGCACTAGGCCCCAACAGAACAGACCAAACTAAAATGGAATCACTTATGTTAACATTTTATGTTACCAAACCAAAACCAATTTGTTTATCTGACCTTCTGAGAAATCAGAAGAGAAATGATAGCCAAATATCAAACAGACCTGTTTTAGCCTATGCGATTAAGCAAGGTTCCTCTGTTTTAACCCTTACAATGACAGTAACCTGAAGTAACCTGATGTTAACGAGTTGCTTTTTTGCATCATGCTGTTTCCTTGTACTTGCACAGCCTACCTCATAAAATCCAACTCTTCTGCCATGCCCAAAAGAACACCTGTCTAAATCTTTAGATGCTATGCTACATGGATGAAGCACAATAAAAGCCACGTTGATCTTTAAATTCAATTTGTTAAAATTTTGTTTTTTAACAAAGCTAATGAAAGAGATAAAACAGCAATAGATCCATGTATACAATCACTTCAGTTTCTTGTTTTGTTTTGATATTTCACAAGTGAAGCTTCAGTGCAGTGGGGAAAGGATGGAATATTCTATAAATTGTGCTGGATGAATTTAATCACTATATTATATTGACAAAGGCCTTCTTCTTTGACTAAAAGAAGGACTCAGACTCCTCCAAGTGTTCTGCACAGGACCAAATTTAGCCTTCCCTCTCCTTGTATAATCTAGTTTGAGCAAGAATCTTGTTAAGTCTGTTTAACAAAAATCCTTCATTCTTGGTATCTGATCACTTCATATTTTATCACCCTGGCCTCCCTTTAGCAAGAATTCTGCTGAGTTGGTCTAGCAATCATCTCCTTTAAACCCGGTGTTTCCTCTTAGTAAATTTCCATCCACTGACCTCACCCCATTCTTTGGCTATAAATCCGTATTGTCCATGTTGGAGTTGGAGTTCACTCCTATCTGTCTCCCTCACTGAAAAACCTTATTCCAGTGGTCCCTACATTTATTGCCATGGTCTTTCTCTTGACTGGAGTCTTCCTTAATGTCTCTAACAAGCAGTATGAATAATTTTTCTATAACAATATTCTGATATATCAAAAAAAATTTAACCTAACCCACACAATACACAAAAATAAATTTCATACGAATAAGATCTAATGTGAATAGTATAACAAGAAAGAACATAAAGATATTTTCAGGTACTAGAAGTACTAATAAGTAAAGATTTCTTAAGAAGGACACAATAGTGCTAACAACAAAGAATATAATAAGAATGATATGTTAGACTTCTCTAAAGTTAAGGACCTATTCCTATTCATTAAATGACTCCCATAAGAGAACAAAAAAAGTAAGTAATAAAGCGGGGTGCAATTCTGTAATGCTTTCATCTAACATAGGACTCATATTCATGGCATAAAAAAAACTTGTATAAATCAACCTAAAAAAGTAGGCACTCCAATAGAGAAATGGGCAAAAGACTTGAATAGATGCTTCATACAAAAGAATATATAAATAACCAATATACATATTGAAAAGATGTTCAAATTTTTCAGCTATAATAACATTGAAGCCACAATGAGATACCATTACATACTGATGGGGTTCAGGACTCATTACACAAAAAGATGGCATGTTGGAATTTGAGAAAGCAGTAGAAGCAGGAAGATCACTCTCACTATCCATTGTCCTTTTCTGAAGCAGGTCATAAAACCTTTATTCCAGAGGTTCTCCTCCTAAACCTAGGGGAAAGAAACATCTTTATCCTTGAAGACAAACAACATACCCCCTTTGCCCAATCATACTCCCTCATAACTATCCACTTCTTTATTAAAACTTAGCATAAAAGCATACAAGTTTTACCATTTCTTTGGATCTTCATTTCTGAAGTCTCCTCTGTCATGCAAAACTTATATTAAATAAACTTGTATGCTTTGATCTTATAAATCTGCCTTTTCTTATAGGTACTAGGTCATGAATCTGGTGATGAGTGAGGAGAAGAAATATTTTCTCCCCTACAATACCCACCAGAATGTCTATAGTGAGTGCAGCAGACAATACTAAATGTTGACAAAGATGTGGACAAGAAGAATACTCATATGCTGCATTTGAGAAACTGTTAGGCATTGCTTATATATGCACCCTATCACCCAACAATTTTATTCTGATATACACTAGCAGAAATATATATATATATATATATTCATTGAATGGCATAGAAAATATTCATACTATTACCCTTCTTTATAAACAAAATCTAGAAACAGCATAAATGTTCATTGACAGTAGAGTGGATAAATAAATTGCATTATTTTATTCAATGTTATTTTCTGGAGTACCATGAATGAACACACTACTGTTTCTTGGATGAATCTCATACGCATAATGTTGAGTGAAAGAAGCCAAACACAAAGAGAACACTGTTTCTTTCAATTTCATATGGCTTTAGGCTCAACAGCAACTGAAACTAATGGAGCTAGAAGTCAGAATAGCCATTAGTCTTGAGAGAAGTGACTGAGAGGTGACACAAGGAGAATCTGGGAAGCTAATAATGTTTTTGACTGGATGGTGTTACGCAGGTATAGTCACTTTGTGAATAAGCATGTGATTTTGCATATTTCAATTTGAGAAAAAGGAAAAACATTCAATGCAGTACAATTTTCTACCTATCAAATTGATCTTTTTTTATGACAATATCTGTAGCTAGCCAAGAAGCAGGAAATATTTTAAAGTCAGCAGAATGGAATATAATGTTGATTTTCTAGAAACAATTAGATAACTTCTATAAAAGCTTACGAAATAGATATCCTTTACCAAATAACTCAATTTCCAGGACTTGTAGAAAATAAAGATATGAACCCATCCATGTATGAAAGAATATTTTCCACAAAGTAATTACTATAACTAGACATTAGAAACAATCTATTTAGGGATTAAATAAATATATAATTGCATAATTTTTGATGGACTGTCCAGAAGCCATTTAAACTCATGCATTCAAACAGCATTTTCCAAGTTATAATTGTAAAATTAAAATATAAAATAATAACCTGGTTACAAGGCATTATATAAAGTTATAAAAATTATACTTTATATAAGAATATATTTATTATAACACTATGTTCTATGAGTGAGAAATTTATTTGCAAAAAAAATTGTATTAATTTTAGCATTTCTTCTTAGGTGTTTTTTTAACCTTTTAAATTGATGTATGTCTTCAGACTTTCAATCCATTTCCATATTGCTGTGCAATAACTTAGTAAGCTTTTTAAAAAATGTTGCAATTCAAATTATTTATAATTTATTTTTCAATTTTATATAATGCTGCAACAAACATCTTTCAGATACATGTTTTGCTACTGTTCAATTAGATCCTCACTACAAATTCCCAGAAGTAGAAACCCAAGGTCAAAAAGTATAAATGGAATATAGAGCAAAATTTAATTCATTGAACAATATTTAATTAATATGTAGAAAGTGTTTAAGTGTCTCCTAGGCCCTATTCAGAGGGTATAAATATCTGGGTGTTATAAAGTTCAGAGGATAATGGTGAGGATTATGATCAATTTTCACCACAAGTATGCCAACATAGTTGGTGGAGGAGAATATCATAGTATTTCAAAAAGGAAAAAAGTAAACATTTAGTGTATGCCATCAAATTAAAGCCCATCAGTACAGCCATTTTGCTGATTGCTAGAACAAGCAGTAAATAACTTATTGCTCTACCTCTGTGGATTCTACACACTTACTAGATATTTTCCTCTGAATGTTGACTGAAATATCATTCAGTCCAACACCTCAGATACTGTGTAAAGAAACCTGTTATCTTTAAATCTTGGTAGCATGTTCCTGCCTTTTGTAGTTTCAAACGGAACTGTGTTTATTGTCACCATGTATCAAATTTGTATCAAATTTGCTATCTACTATTTTCACTGCCTCACCTATATCTTCCAGCTTCATACCCTAGCTGAGCTATTTCCTTTAGATTCATTTTCCCCAAGTGTATTCCTTTGTGTTTTCCAGGCTGTGTCTAATTTGGTTATGTTCTTTTACATCTCACACTAGCTGATCACTCAATAGTTATAACATAATTGTTTGAAATCTGGTGCTATACCTAGTTTTGGAATAGTTCTCTGAACTTTAAATATGTGAACATGAAAATAATGAAGAGGAAGTATTGAATACATTGATTTTCTTGTATGAAATATTCAATGTGTTCCATAGATGTAGGGCACTAAGAAGGCTTCCTCTGGGGGACATTGGAACCCATTTTGTTGTTTATGCACATTCTGTATATCCTACTGTTTATACATTTATTTTCTTTGACAAAAGCATAAATTTATTCTACTCATGTTATCCAGAATTCCCTTAAGTTAGAACTATAACTATTGGAATTGTCTTGCAAACTGAGTTTTGATGAATACAGCCACAAGGAATTGGAGGAAGAACAAGCATATTACTGTAGAAGAAATCAATGTTTTCAGGATTCAGTCACATAGCTCTGACATGAAGACAATTGTAATTCAACCAATTTGATGGACTTCTGATTTTAAACTAATTTATCTATATTGTACAAGGATAAGTCCATTAATTTTTGACATTGAAAAAGCTGGTATCTTATAGCAGTAAGTTCTAATCAATAGCATGACATCCCACATCAATCTAGGATAAGTACAAATGGCATATTTCTTATAACATAAAATTATATCCAGTATTAATAAAGTATCTCTTCTTTAGTGATATATTCTTGGCTTGAGTCCAACAAAATGTTTTAAAAGTGAAGATAAAATGGAACTTTGCAATAATGATAATGAACTCTGATGAGAATGTCCTCATCTTTCCCCTTCTGGAAACATTCATGGCCCTGTTTCTAAGATATGTCTAACCAATGCCTTCTCATGTTTCCTCCACCCAAAGAAACTTCTGATAAGAAAAAGTGAAAGACTATTCTTAGGACAAGAGATTCTTGACCACAAAGAGGATTCTTGTAGAGACCCAGAGTCTCTGATCAAACTTACTGACCTACATTTGCATAAGACACATAAAAGATCATTTTTAACTTTATGTTACAAAGAAGATTGGGAAACTGAGCAACTCCTATGGTTGCTTTCCATTTTGTTTTTCTTACATATAAGTTAAAGGTAACAGAAAATCTTAAATTAAAATATGTCTATGGTCTTTATTTCCATAATACTAGAGATTTTATTACATGTTAGTTATGCTTCCTTATAAAAAGTTTACAGAAATGGGAATAAAAAAACAACTAAGATGGTTTCACTCAGAGTGTGGTTTCATAGCAAGGAACTCTAGGGAAAAACATTTCAACATTCATTTTCAACAAAATGTACTTCCAAAAGTTTTGCCCAATTCTCTAATTTGAGTTAAAAAACCAAATCATTATCAGAATCAATGTAACTTGTTTTTCTATTTGGAGTATATTATGCTACAACAAATAGCTGTCACAATTTAATTGTGAAGTTATTCTGCTAAGAGAGGTAATATATTCAAAATTATTGACTCACTTTTCATACATATTTAGAATATGAATAAGAATATTTAGAATTTAAAATGGGTAAATTAATTTGGAAGAGTCATTTGATCTAAATGAAAAGTCATGTTTTACAGAGTGAAATATCCCACACTTTCTGCAGCTGCACATATTTGTCATTTTGGGGCACAATCTTAAATAACTACTAACTTTTAAAGTAATGCTGCTGCTACTGTATCAGATTTTTGTTTTCAAAATTTGTGTGCTGAGTGATGTCAATATGCTCCTGCTAGAAGCCTACTCAGTCTCTATTTCATACATACCTCCAACCGATGTTTTCCCACTGACCCTGCTTGCAGGCTCTTGCATCTCTCCAGCATGGCATGGGCCATGGCATTATTGTTTAGTAAACCAAGTGACTGACAGAGACAGCAGTGTCTATCACTCCTCTCACCATCACCTAAGATCAGAGTTGACTCCTTTTAGTTGCTTGTATTCAAGGGCAATTCATTTTATCAGTAAACACCTTTCAATGCTATCCTTGAAGGGACAAGTTAGATAAATTGCATCTGGAAAGCAATGGAGAAAGAGAGACAGGTTAATGCTAGTTGTC
Source organism: Cheirogaleus medius (assembly GCA_008086735.1). NCBI lineage: Eukaryota > Metazoa > Chordata > Mammalia > Primates > Cheirogaleidae > Cheirogaleus > Cheirogaleus medius. The sequence continues at coordinate 47,360,818 of VBSM01000361.1, forward strand.
TTTCAGATTTAATCATGTGTTAAAGTAAGCACTCTGTTCTCAGCACATGAATTGCACATACTAATAGAAGAGACCATAGCAGAAACTAAAAATGTAAGACGCCACACCAATTTTGACATACTTCTATGAAATTAAATTAAATTAATTTTTTACTTCTATTGATATTAAATTTTTAAAAATGAAAAATATAGACAAGCGCTAAAAAGGATGAGAAGCTTAGACAATAAACATATAAAAGGACTGTTCTAGGAAAATGAAACATATGTTTACTCTATCCAATATCCAGGAAGCTTCTAACTTAAGTTGTTACTTATCTTCCTCTAAAACATGATACCTCTAATCCCATTTTGCCTCCCAGTCTGTTTTCCTAGTCACCCATTATCACTGGTCCCTGAACTCTGTTTCTCACATTTTATTTGCATGTATATGCAAATAACTATTTCCCCTGAATCTTCTGGGAGGGATGAGTTTTTTTTAACCCCAAATCTCCCATGAAGAGAATCTCAAGATCTGCCTGAGGTCCTTTGCTTCTTTGAACAATTTTTCCATCAACTTCCCTCAAAAACTCCAAATTTTCAAAGTTTATCATATCAAACTATAATATAATACCACTTAATTTGTTTTCTTGTTGTGGTCTTGGATGTACCTCCTTCATCAAGGGCTTGGTATTGAATAAACACAATTTCTAAGAGCACTAAAGGAATGATGCAAATGCCTGTCAAGGATAACTTGGCTCAGGCTTCCCAAACCTTTGACTGAAAACAAAATGATAAGAAATTTGGATAAAAAAATTTAAACATTAATTTCTTTGAACTTTAACTCATAAGGATAAGAGTACATGATGTCAGACTTTAACTTCTTAGACTTAAATGTTTTAGGATTTTAATTCAAAAGAAAATTTAATTCTCAAACTTTATTTTCTTCCTGGAATGAATTTGAGGATATTATATTTGAATTAGAAGCAAGATAAATTATGGGCATTTTATTATTGGAGAGTTTTTATGCATTTGTAGTATCTTAATGTCATTCAATTTAATTATAGTATCTCTGAGGGTCTCTTTTGGATAACATGGCTGGATATAATTTGTATTGTAACATAATAAGGAAGGAATTGTCAGTCTTGGATAATTTAATTAACACCATATTTTGACCCAAATCCTAGCCTCCTGGGGCTAAAATCTATGTTGCCTCAATATTATTAAATAAGAAGCAGTTGTTGATATTAGGGACACACCTTATGAAGGTAGGAAAAAGACTCTCCTTACACTTTGTTGATATTCTTTTCAGGATATCATATTTCAGAATTTTCAGGAGGAGCTGATACACCTGCCACTCCTTAGACTTAATGTTAAAGTCCAAGTTGATAACAGAATACAACACTGGAATATTCCAGAATACTATTTCTTGCTCATAATGAGTCCTTCTATGCATAGGGATATCTATTGCCATAATCCCTACACTTTCACTTACTTCCTTAACATTTAGTGAGTGCTTTGTGGCAGAGACTGTTCTAAGTGCTTTCATTACATAAATTAACCCATATCAAGTACACAAATTGTCAGCAACATATTGCATTAACACATAGAATGTTATTGCTTCCATACTATAATGAGAACAATAAGACACAAGGAAGTTAATAACTTTTCCAATACCACTAGTGACAGTTATGTTGCTAAATCAAATCTCTATTTGTAGATTTGTGCTATATTCATCATCTTACGAGATTTCAAAAGTAGTTGAATAATTCCTTCTTTTTGAAACACTTTTCACTCTTAGTGTCTCTTATCCCACCAACATCTAATTGCCCTATTTTCCCAGTGTCCTGTTCTTCTCAGTCTTCTTTGGTAGGTTCCACTTTACAGCTCGAGCTGACAATGTTGGAACACACTAGAGCTTTGTCATGCATCTTACTTTTGTGTCTATCTATAATACATTCCTTTTTTGAATCACCTAAATGCTGACAGCATAGATATTTGCGTTATTGGTCTTCATCTCTACCTTGAAAGCCAGAAATGTATATATCCAAATACTTTATTTCATTTTCAACAATGATTTTTAAAAGACATTTTAAAAATAATATGTTCAAAATAGATCTATTTATTTTCTACCACACCCTCCCATCTTGTTCATGTCAAAACAGTCTAGGAGTTACCTGTGATTCCTCACTTTCTACCACATAAACTCATGTAAAAGCACATAAAAATACATACAAAACTAATAAATGTTATTGCCTTTAGAGCGTGTGTGTTGGTGGATAGACAGAGATAGATTAAATATGTATGTGTATATTTTATATGTATTATGTGTGCTAGAGAAAGTATTACTTTTTAGAATCAATATACCTCTATATTACCTAAAAATCTTTAAATAAAAATGTATACAGATATTACTTTACAGTTTAAAAATATTTTTAAAAACTGAAGAATATGATTTCTAGACTCATTCTAAAATTATTAGTCTATGTTTCCCTACAACACTTCCATTTCACTCAATTGATAATAAATAGTCTCAGTTCTGTTGTAACTTCAGTACAATATTATAGATTTAAAATTTGTGTGGTTGTGCTAGGTATAAACCTCCTTATAAATCTACCACAAAGGTAATGACATCATGAATAATTGACAAAAACCAATTTCTTTTTTCAGTGTCTTCTAAAATTTAAACTCAAAATTTGAGTTGACTAAATTCAGAATTAAAATTTTTCTAGATTGTAAGATTTTAATAAATCATTTTTGTAACATAAATAATTCGAATTTAGAAATCTTTAATTTTATCACACTCTGAAATATAAACAAGTTAAATTAAACATTTTAGAGACCAAAATAGGTTATTCAACTCTGTAAAATAACTAAAATAAAAAATCTATTATTTGGCTATCATAGAAAATCATCTCTATATTTAATGATTTCACATGCACTTATTGTGCTCATTTTAGGGACTACTCATCATATTGCAAGTAATTTATATTGAATGAGGCAATCAATTGACAATGCCTATTCTGGAAAGCAAATGGTGTATTAGCCATTAAATTCAATGAAATCTGTATTTTATACAAAATGAGTAGATCAAACTTTGATCTAGATTTTTGAATAATAGAAAGCTTCATTTTTTAGTTTTCTATATAAGGGAGGTGACAAAAAGTAAATCAAATATATAAATATGATTTAAGTTTTTACTCATAATGTCTATAATATTAATACATTGTCGTGCTCATTTTCAGGTATATGCTCTTAATTTTCTGCTTTGTGAAAGGGTGGAAATAGGTGGTTGGATTTAAATAATTACAGATAGATTCACTATTTCCTAACAAGAAATCCAGTAAACTTCTATAATCTTGGTTCCCTTATTTATGCATTATGTTAAAGCTAAAAGGAATAGCAAATACTGACTGCTAAAAGAGACACTGAGGCAAATATTATTTCACATTATTTTTAAAGCTCAGAATATATTGTAAACCGTTAGCTAAAACAATTATGGTATCAAGAAAACTCTAGGAAATATATTGTTATTTAAGATAATTGATAAGAAAAATGCTGAGATTCTTAGCTTAATATATGATATGCTTTATTTAAAATTTAAAATTCTGCTAAATATGCATTCTGCCTCTTCTATTTTGTCAAAGTTCTAAGAGACTGAAGCTTGGAAATATCTTTTTTGTTTCTCATTGCTTAATATATATTTACTCTCTTTCTTTCACTAAAAGAGTTATCTATGCACTTAAACCTAGTTTCACCATGTGTAGTTTTACTTGGAGGAAATCAACATTCTTATCATTGAGTTACAGTGTATTTGATCAGCCCTCTTCCTTTCAGATCTTGGTATGACTTTTGCCCTTGTCATCACTGCCTTAGTAGAAACACTTTCTTTCCACTCTTTCTGTGATTCTGCAATCTTCAGCCCCTTCTCATACTTTTCTTTCCATACTTTTACTATCTGTTTTGCTGGGCCTCCTCCTCTATATCATTGGAGTTATTCTCCAAGGTTACCTTCTTGGTTTTCATATTAGCCTCTCTAACTCTAAAATGTAAGAAGCATTGTGATATATTTTAAGTGTTTAAGGAAATGTCAAGGCAGAAGTCAAAGTGAGCTCATATGTCTATTTCACCTCACAACAAGACATCATCAAAATATGATAAAGGGAGTGACCCAGTAGCAGTAGAAGTAACAGACATGGCAATGGGAGATTTTAACTGAATCTTTAAAGATGGAGTATAGATAGAAGAATAATGACAGATAATGAAGAATGGAGGAAATGGCAATTGAGGATATGTGACCCAGCACCTGAAATGGAGGCAGGCCATTTATTTTGAAAGAATCCAGGAAGGACTCAGATTCAGATGCAACAAATGAGAATGGTGGCAAAGAAAATCTGTGGAGGACAGAGCTGTACCAAACATCCAGGCCCTTGCTCTTCCCTTACCCAGACATGCAGGGAGGTCAACTCCTAGCACTTCTCCCGTGAGAAAATTTCTGTGGGCTCTTATCTAAAATATTGATCAGATTGACAAAAGAGAAATAAGGATTTCAGCAGTCTTTCATTAATTCATATAAATATTTACAGGATACTTACTCTCTGCCAGTCACTAATCTGGTTGCCAGAAATACAGTGCTGAACAACACAGACAAAGATCCTTTCCTCATGAACCTCACATTCTCTAGTGGGAAGAACAGAAATAAAATAAAATAAAAGTGCACACAAATTAATTTCGAGTAATAATAATATTAAGAAAAATTAAGCAAATTAAGGTGATTTGAATATTTGTGTATGTGTGGGTGTGTGTGCGATTTAAGTAGTGTGGTCAGGGTAAGCATAACAGAGAAAGAGGGAGTAAACAGAAATTATACTGCAGAGATAAAAGAAGTAATTAGGGGCACAAAATCCATAAAAAAAAGAAGAATGGAATATTATTCTTTTAAAAAAAGAGAGAACACAAAAACACTCTTAAATCTTAAAAATAATGGCTGATGAAAAATTACATTAGTATTTTTATAAGGATTGCATTGTATCTGTAGATTCGTAATGCTTTGGGCATTATGATCATTTTAATGATGTTAACTCTTCCAATCCATGACCATAGGATGCTTTTCCATTTGTTTGTATCATTTACAATTTCTTTCATCAGTGTTTTTGTGTAGTTTTCCTTTTAGAGATATTTCACTTACTTAGTTAAATTTATTCCTAGCTATTTTATTTTTTGTGGCTATTGTAAATAGGATTGGCTTCTTGATTTCTTCTCAGCTATATCATTATTGGTGTGTAGAAATTTTACTGATTCATATGGAACCAGAAAAGAGCCCAAACTGCCAAAGCAATCCTAAGCAGAAAGGGCAAGCTGGAGCCATTACATAATCAAAGAAATGCAAAATCAAACTGCAATGAGATATCATCCTACCCCCAGTCAGAATGGCTATTATTAAAAAGACAAAAAGTAAAAGATGATGGCAAATATATGGAGAAAAGGAACTCATGTATACTGTTGGTGGGAAAGTGAATCAGTACAGCCTCTATGGAAAACAGTATAGAGATTCCTCAAAGAATTAAACATAGAACTATGATTTGATTCAGCAATCCCTGAGTATTTACTCAAAGGAAAAGAAAGCAATATATCAAAAGACACCTGCACTCATATGTTTATCACAGCACTATTCATAATATCAGAAACATGGCATCAAACTAAATGTCCATCAACAGATGAATGGATAAGGAAAATGTTATGTATATACATATACGCAGTGGAATACTATTCTGCCATAAAAAAGGATGAAATAATGTGTTTTGCAGCAACATGGATGGAACTGGAGGTTATTATTTTAAGTGAAATAAGCCAGGCACAGAAAGTCAAATATCAAATTTTTTTCACTCATAAGTGGGTGCTAAAAAATGTATACACAAAGAAATGGAGAATAGGATGACAGACAATGGAAACTCACAAGGGCGAGGTGGTGAGAGGGCGGTGGATGATGAGAAATCAGTTAATGGGTACAATGTACACTATGCATGTGATGGATACCCCAAAAGCTCTGACTTGACCACTACACAGCCTATGCACGTAACACAATAGCACATGTAATCCATAAATTTGGACAAAGTTTTTTTAAAATTGCCACAATATGGATCAAAAAAATTAATGATGCTAAAAAATAATTGCTAAATAAAAGGTTAGAAAATAAGGTGAAACAATCTCAGAGACTGTAGGTTCAATACAAATATTCAGACAGTATGAGATAGAGACTCATGTCACGGTGAATTACAGTTCAGTCTGACTCCAGAACCCAGGCTCTTTGCCTCTGTAATATACTGACCCATAGTCAATATCTGTTTGTTCTTAAAATTGACCTGCTGATGACTTGCAGTGATCTTCTGAATTTAGAGAGGTAGTGCAACAATCCAAGCGAGTATCTGACCCATATTAGTTGTTTCCTTTCTAGTACATATTATTGTTACTATGCTTACTCTTTTAGAACTGCCATTAATTTTCATGCTGCCAAGTTTCACCTCCTTTAAGTTACCACAAAATCTGAATTTTTATCTCTGCTCTCTCCAGGGTTCAGGTTCTGTATTTCCATCTGTCTCCTTCATAGTTCCACTCAATTTTTTGTTTTTTTGCATTTAACCTATTCTCACCATTGAGAAATGCTGTAGTATATTGGAATGACACTAAAATCACAGTCAAGATTGTTTTTGTAAAAATAAAATTGTGTTCAAATTAGACCTTAAGCATAAGTTGTGTGACCCTGGCATGCCACTTGGTTTCTTCCTTTTTAGTTACCTGAAATGGAAAAGTAAAGATTTAACTCAATGAAGTATAAAGTGGTTTCTAATCTAATTCTGCAACCAGATTATCGACATATGAATTATCTATGTTCCCTCACAACCACTCTGCTCTTTCAGAAAAAAAAAAAAAAAGGGAATATGGAGCTTCTACTCTCCTGATCATTTTCTAATTAATTTTCTTCAGTTATTCCTTACCATCATTTTGGTTTTGTCTGCTATTGCTTAATACTTGGGCTACTACAATATTGTCTTGGCTGGCCTCTCTGGCTACAGCCTCCATCCGATTCAATTAGTATCACACAATGCTACCTATCGGGTTGTCCTAAAACATACTTTTGATTATTTTATTATGCTCCTCAAAAACACAAACTAATTTCAACTAATGATAAATACTATGAAGAAAAATTAAGCAGGTTAAGATGATGTGAGTTTGTGTGTGTGTGTGTGTGTGCGTGCAATTCAAGTACAGTAATGAGGTCAGCAGAAGCATTAATAAGAGAAAGTTGGAGTAAATTTAGATGATACCACAGAAGTAAATTCCAACCATCATTTTTTTTATTTATTGTATCATCCTAGCTCGCTGCAACCTCAGACTCCTGAGATCAAAGAATCCTCCTGCCTCCGCCTATTGAGTGGCTGGAACTACAGGCACACACGTGCCACCACACCTGGCTAAGTTTTCTGTATTTGTATAGGTGGAGATCTTGCTCTGGCTGGTCTCAAACTCCTGGCCTCAAGCAATCCTCCTGCCTCAGCCTGCCAAAGTGCTAGCATTACAGGTGTGAGCCACTGCGCTCAGCTCCAATCATCTTTTAAAGTCCAGGCAAAGTGCCTGGAGTGCCCGAAGCCTTCACAGATTTTTTTGAGTTGCTTTAGGACATATTTCAATACAAATACTATCATTTTTAACACATTACTCTGCTTTATAATTATTTGTGTATATGTCATAGACCCCTACTTGATTTCTAATTTTTAGATGAAATAAATCATCACCACAGCACTTAGCATGACACCTGGAGTAGTGAATGTCCTATAAATACATATTACATTAATTAATGGGTTTTTCCTGGGAAAAATCAAAAGGTCTTCCTTTCGTTCACTTTAAATGTTATCAAACAATATATGATGAGTCCATTGACATTTTTTCAGTATAGATTTACAATTAAAATATATTTTGTAGAAAAATAGCAATAATGTTGCAATGTATTCATATTTATAAATCTCAATGTACATGAAAGAACAAAAAAACCCATGTTCAAAGATGCTTCCTCAGAGAAGTAAAAACTAAACTAGCATTAGTCAACTATTTATGATGAGAATTTTTTTTAAATGCTCAGCAATTACATAATTACACACAACTTGAATGAGTCCACAAGCTTAAATAGCCCCAGTTAGCACTACTGTAATCCCTTCAGTATTAAGTCACATAAAAATTCTAAATCTCAATGAGGCAAACCCTTTGGAATATTAGAGTAAACCTTTTGCCTTGAATTCTAGCACTTCATAGGATGCTACTATGGTCCATAAAATTATATGTAAATACAATAGCCTTCATATAAGATAAAACTATTCATAAATTATCACTAAAATGTATGATTGTTGTTTATACATTTTCTACTTGTGAATAATGATATTCACTGATGAAATAATCATTTGTCTTTAGATGACACATGTTTATCAAACAGATATTTCTAGTAGAGACATATGAACACTAAGAAGTATTTACTGGAATTTAGTATATTTTTTCATCAAAGATGGAATAACACAAAAACATTTAATTATGAATATTTCTTAAGCTATTCAACTTGAACTTGACGACTGCTATCCTCTTTATGGTGCTATCTTTTCCTAATCACAATTCCTCTTAAGCATTCCTGGAAACTACTGGTTGATATACTCTTATGACATAGAATTCCCATGCTATTGGAGCATACTTATTGCTTTCTGATGAAATTGATCTCCTTAAGGATGACTATCCCAGAAATATTTGAAAGGACTATTGAGAAGTAATTTTTATTAAATAAAAAATATTAAGGTTAAAAGCATGTTAGAACATTGTAAGACATATTAGAAGATTATATGTGTGATATGTGAACCAAAAATAATACAAAATCGAGAAGAAAACTTCATGTAAATAGTAGAGAAAAATGGCATTTGCTCCTAATTAAATCTAAAATGTGATATTTTCAAATCCTCAGACTTTGTTGTAATGTTGCTGGCATGTAGTGTCACAAACAAAGAACATTTTCTTGACAAACGAGTTTATTGAAGATAGAGAAGTGATTTTTCCTGTTGACCAAGCTGACCTTGTTTTTATGTCTCCTATGCCACTTATACACTGATCGCACATAAATAGTTGCAAAAGTGAAACAATATTTTATATTCTGGTAAATCTCAGAAAGCAAGAAAAACATGGCTTACAAATTTAGAATTGAACAGAGTTCTAATGTAAGCACACCCTTAGAAGACATCTACAGCTTTCATATTAATGTCAATTTTTCACATACAGACTATGTACAGTTTTAAACTCAGAATCAAAACATTAAGGTAATTGCATCCAATATATATACATGTACATGTCATGGTTACTTAAGACACGTTTTCTCCTTTTTCTGTCCATATTTATTTTATTCAGAATCCATTCTTACCTGACCCCACAGGTGAAAATTACATAATTATGGACATGACTACAGACTGAAGATTACATCAGGCTACAGAAGAGCAAGAAATTACATGAGATTAATTTGAGCCTTTTTTTCCCCTAAAAAACCATAAGCATTGCATTACATTGAAATTGCACAGGCTTTTTCCCTGTTCATAATGATGCGATCCAAAGTGACTCAAATGGTAGTTTATATGTTGTAAAGAAGAGGATCAGTCATCTTGAGGTATGAGCACAACAGCTGATGTAAGGATGCCTAAGAAAAACAGACCTCCTCCCTTTCTTTCACAGTACCTGTAGCATTCCAAAAGGGAGTAGGTCAGATAAAAAAGACAGAAGATGCTCTCACCTTGGACAGAGGCAAGTATCATTCCCCAACATGTCTATTGCTAACAACCAAACCTGGTACATTCATCATCTGTGAATTCCAGTCAATCCTATAACTGCTAACTGACTATTTGGAGAATTGAGCTACAGGTAAATCTGAATTTCTTCAAAGTTCCATATTATTTAACTAAGAGAACAATAAGACTAATGTGTTTTTTTCTGATCAATGACAGTATAATATTAGCCTTATTATATATGGAATAGTGTAAAGAGAAATTTGTAACCCAAATAAATTTTCAAAAGCTAAAGATTATATAAAAATATACTTATCATAAGAGCCCTGACTTTCAGTTTATCTAACAATAACTTGTCTATCTATCAATCTATCTATCCTCTATCCATTTCTCCATCTATCTATTAAAGAGATTATATGAAGCTAGCATTATGGAGATATATGTAACATTCAGAATTCCATTACTGACTCAGCCTGTAATCCTAGAGAAAAACATGTTCTTCTAGCAGTGAGTAAAAAGCAATGATTAGAATTATGCTCAGATAGATTTTTTTTGACATTCTGCTGCAAGCTTTCTATCTACTTCTCCAATGTGTATTAATATTAATATAATAACCCTGCCTGACCCATAGCTGCAGGCATTCTAACTGAATCTGCATCTTTATGCACCATACTACCACTTTTAGAGATGTGAAATTAGCAGTAGTTGCAATGAAATGGAGATCTGCTGTAACGCACACACTCTCTGAGCTCTTCTCACTGAAGCAAGAGAAAGGGTCAGGAGAGTGGGTCCTGAGAACCAAGGTGGGAAAATGTATATATAAAAGGAAAGGAAGGAACTAAGGTAGTTCACAGCAGGTAAGCCAGGATACCATGAGATAGGATTTCAGTTAAGCAAGGGGTCATATAAAAGTACTGCACATTAATTTTTAATTTTTCATTCTATCACTTGTAAATGAATATGGCTACCCACAAAGAACAAAAAGAAGTTTCAGCTAAGAAATGATTGCTCATATATCTACCTACCTCTAAATATAGAGATGGGGATAATTTATACAAATTTTAGCTGGTGTGTTTGGTTAAGCTTTTGTTTCAACTTACTGTACCTATGTCTCTGGGTTCAACACAGGTCTTCTCTCACATTTTTTTCCTCATCCCTCTAGGGTTCTCAATACCAAGAAAAGATATGTGCAAAATACTAATAATATATATCCATTTCCTCTGTGGAAAATGTCAAGAACAACTACCTTTCTGTTGTCATAAACCTCATGGGAGAAACTCTCCCTTACATTGTGGAAATGACTTCTGTGCTTGCTACACACAAATAAGGTTGTAGGGAGTGTAAACATATTAAAATCTAACTTACTCCCAGGGGGTTCAATAACAATTTTAAAACCAAGAGAATCACAGGAAAGGTATAGTTTTCACATAAATATACAAAAGTTTAAAAAGAAAAAAAAAGGTGTTTTTTTCCCCATAAATGACTGAGTATATGCCTTAGGCTATAAAGCAAACCTAAACACTGAACAAAATATTGTAAAACATATACAAATATTCAGATTTTGGAGATGGTTAAAATATGGATATTTTAAAAATAAATTTCCATTCCTAGTCCCCTATACACAGTGAGCGGGGGGAAAAATCCTAACATTATAAAAAAAATTTAAATGGAAGGAAGGAAAGAATTTTTGTCCTCATAGCCAACATTCTTTCCCTATCATGTCACCTTGTACCGTTCTGGCTTTATCTGACAACCATTCAGTTGTCTACCACGGGCAAGATTTCTACTCACTGCATTCCATTTAGGCGGGCATTTGGACTGCTAGCTATCTTGGCTGCAGATCTGTAGGCTGCCTGTTTTTGTGTTGAACCATATACACCCTATCCTACATACGCACTTGATTTCTACAAACTTCCAAAGATTTCTATTTGCAATAGACTCACATTTTCATGTAATTCCTTACTGTTTATAAAACAAAGAAGAGAATAGATATACTAACTGAAAAAAAATTATCCAGAGGAGAAAGCAAAGACTGTTAAGTGAAGAAACTATATGGATAAAGTGAACATTCCAATTGATATTCATTGATTCAAAAAAAGATAACTCTCTTCATTCCAGATCTTTCCACTTTAACTGTGATATAGATATAACTGTGATTAGATTTTCCATCTAATCTTCCAAAAATATAAAAAAATTTATTATGATATTCTACAAATGCTATAACAAAATTCCAGTTTTCTGAAAGTAGATGGGGGGGTAGACATAGTAGCCTTTAGCAGAATTGCAACTATATTCCATACATTTGGGGACTATAATGTATTTCATTTGTATGCTTATTCTATTACTTTCCCTTTGATGCAATGGGTAAGACTGAAAAAACAATACAGAAGCACCACTGTATTATTTACTATATAGTTCTTCAATTCTCAGCCCTGGCCACATAATTGAATCATTTGAGAAGCTAAGCTCCACTCTCGGAAATTCTATTTTAACTTGAATGTGACTTTTTCATATCTAGGATTGGCATGATATAGTTGAATGCGAAACAGGAGAGTTCATTGGTAATAGTACTAAAACAAAATCTAGAGGTAACCAATTATCCCCCAAACTAAAAGTATTTACTTCCACAGGGCTAATCTCCTATTGTTTATTACATATCTGCTGCTCCCATATTCACTAATATTCCATAAATGAGGTTTTCTATCTTGGTATTATAGTACACAGATAATACCCCACCTGCTCAGAGTGGTCATATCCTAATCCTTGGAAACTGTTAATATGTTAGGTTGCATGGCAAAGGGATAAGATTGCAGATAGAATTAAAGTTCTGAAACAATTGTTCTTAAAATAGAGAATTTATCTTGGATTACCTGAGTAGGCTAATATAATCACAAGAATCCTGAGAAATGGAAGACTGTGACAGAAGAAGTGTATCAGACAAAGAGATGTTATGATAGAAATAGAATCAGAGATACTCAACATGGATGGCTTTGAAGACAGAGAAAGTCCATCTTTGGATTTGGATGGTCTGAAAGGCAAGGAAACACTTATTCCTAGAGCATCCAAAAAGGAACGCACCTCTCCTGAAAACTTGATTTTAGTCCTGTAAGAACTGTGGTAGATTTATAACCTACAAAACTGTAAAATAACATACTGTGTTGTTTTAAGCCATTAAATTTGTGGTAGATTCTTTACAGAAATCTTAGAAAATTAATACAACTATTTTATCATAGACCTTTAAAATTTGCTAGCTAACATTAAACCACTGTATAATATAATTATGATAAGCAGTTTGGAGCAACTAATCATAAACTAGGGATTAGTTAATATATGTGCCAGTTGGTGATCTAGTCAGCAAATTCAATTTCACATTAAAAAAATAGAAATTTCATATATATGAGTTATTTAATCAAAATAAAATTTCAAGTCCCATTTATTTATTTTTCTTGCTGTTGCGATTGCCATTGGGGGCTTCTTCATAAATTCTTTGCTTAGGATGATATCTAGAAAAGTTTTTCCAACATTTTCCTGTAGAGTTCTTATAGTTTCATGCCTTATATTTAAGTCTTTTATTCATCTTGAATTAATTTTTGTAAGTAGTAAGAGATATGGATCCTGTTTCATTCTTTCGCATATGGCAGTACAGCACTATTTATTGAATAGAGTTTCTTTACCCCAGTGTATACCATTGTCTGTTTTGTTAAAGATTTATTGCCTGTATGTGGATGGTTTTATGTCTGGGTTTTCTATTCTATTCCATTGGTCTATGTCTTTATTTTTGTGCCAATACAATGTTGTTTTGGTTACTATAGCCTACCTTGTAATATAATTTGAAGTCTGGCAATGTGATTCCTCCAGATTTGTTTCTTTTGCTTAATATTGCTTTGGCAATTTGGGTTCTTTTTTTGTTCCAAATTAAGTATGGAATTGTTCTTTCTAGATCTGTGAAATATGATGTTGGTATTTTGATAGGAATTGCATTGAATCTATAAATGACTTTGGGAAGTTGAACATTTAACAATGTTGATTCTACCAATCCATGAGCATATGTATACCCATTTGTTTGTATTATCAGCAATTTCTTTCCTCAATGTTACATAGTTCTCATTGTAGAGATCTTTTACCTCCTTGGTTAAATATATTCCTAGGTATTTTACTTTCTTTATAGCTATTGTGAGTAGTATTGAGTCTTTGATTTGACTCTCAGTTTCAATGTTATTGACACATAGGCCTGTTACTGATTTGTGTATGTTGATTTTGTAACCTGAGACTTTGCCAAATTTATTTATCAATTCTAGGAATCTCTTGGTCAACTCTTTCATTTTTGTCTAGATATAAGATCATATTGTCAGCAAAAAGCAGTAGTTTGACCTCTTCTTTCCTGACAACCTGCAGAATGGGAGAAAATATTCACAAGCTACACATCTGATAAAGGGCTAATAACCAGAATCTACAAAGAACTCAAACAAATTAGCAAGAAAAAAAATCAAATCACCCCATTAAAAAGTGGGCAAAAGACATGAACAGAAGCTTTTCAAAAGAAGATAGACACACGGTCAATATACATATTAAAAACATGCTCAACATCACCAATTATCAGGGAAATGCTAATAAAAAAACACAATGATATGTCACCTTACCCTAGTTAGAATGGCTTTTATTAAAAAGTCCAAAAACATTAAGCTCTGCTTTGATCTTCGTTATTTCTTTTCTTCTACTAGGATTGGAAATTGTTTGCTGTTCTTTTTCCAATTCCTTGAGCCTATTCATTAGGTTTTCAGTATCTAAGCTTTCTGTTTTTTGGATGTGAGTGTTGATTGCTATTAGTTTTCCTCTCAGGTAAGCTTTTGCTGTATCCCACAGGTTTTGGTAAGAGGTCTCACCATTATCATTTTGTTCGAAGAAATTCTTGATTTCCCTCTGAATTTCTTCCTTAACCCAATAATTTTTCAATAGTAGATTGTTTAGTTTCCATGATTTTGTGAGGCGTTGAGTGTTTCTATAGGTGTTGAACTGTAATTTTATACCATTATGGTCAGAAAAGATGCAAGGTATTAATGAAATCGAGAACAAGAAACTATTCTAAAGATCAACAAAACCAGAAGCTGGTTTT
>VBSM01000361.1:47375808-47404815 GCA_008086735.1 Cheirogaleus medius
AAAAAAAAATTAAAAAAAAAAAAGTCCAAAAACAATCACAGCAGCAACAAAAATAAACAAATGGGAACTGATGAAATTAAAAACTTCTGCACAGCCAAGAAAACTATCATTAGAGTGAATAGATAACCTACAGAATGGGAGAAATATTTGCTTTCTACACATCCAATAAATGGCTGATAAGAATCTATATAGAACTTAAGAAAATCAACAAGAAAAAATCAAACAACCCCATCAATAAATGGGCAAAGGACATGAACAGGAACTTTTCAAAAGATGACAGAATAATGGCCAGCAAACATATAAAAGTGCTCAACATCTCTAATCATAGGGAAATGCAAATCAAAACTATAATGAGACATCACCTAACTCCAGTGAGAATGGCCTCTATCAAAAAGTCCCAAAATAACAAATGCCGGTGTGGATGTGGAGAGACTGAAGCACTCTTACACTGCTGGTGGGACTGCAAATTAGTACAACCCCTGTGGAAAGTAATTTGGAGATACTTCAAAGAGCTAAAAATATTAATACCATTTGATCCAGCAATCCCACTGCTAGGCATCTATCCAAAGGAAAAAAAAGACATTCTATAATAAAGACATCTGCACTGGAATATTTATAGCAGCACAAGGTACAATTGCAAAGATGTGGAAACAACCCAAGTGCCCATCAATACATGAGTGGATTTTAAAAAAGTTGATATCATAGAAGCAGAGAGTAGAATTGTGGTTACTAGAGGTGAGGGAGCATTAGGGGGACAGGGGATAGTCAAAGGTTGGGTAACAAAGGTACAGATGGATAAAAGGAATAAGTTCTAATGTTCTGTAGCACTATAACGTGACTGTAATTAACAAAAATTTATTGTATGTATTCAAGTAGCTAGAAGGGCAGATTTTGAATGTTCCTAACATAAAGAAATGTAAATGTTTGAGATTATTGGTATGCTAATTACCCTGATTTGATCATTACACATTGTACATAGGTATTGAAATAGCACATTGTACCCCATAGATAGGTACCATTTTTATGTGTTGATTAAAATAATAAAAGCAAAACAATAGTATTAATAGCTCATGTGTTAAGGTGTTTACTAGTTGCCAAGTAAAAAAAAAAATGTGGTATATGTATACCAGGCAATATTACTCAACTACAAAAAGACACTGGTGATCTAGCACCTCTTACATTATCCTGGATAGAGATTGATTCGAAGTGAGGTATCACAAGATTGGAAAAACATGCACCACATGTATTTGCCATCAAATTGGTACTAACTGATCAACACTAAGGTGTTCTCATGGTAGTAATACTCATTGCGCGCCTGTCAGGTGGAGGTGTGGTTGGGGGAGCAGTAAACCCACAACAAATGGAAGTGGAACACACTATATGGGGAAATTATACACTTGTAGCTCTGGCTTGGGTGAGGCAAATGCATTATATATAACCAAAATGTTTGTATCCCCATAATATCCTGAATTAAAAATAAATATATATAAATAAGTAATTAGTTAGAAAACAATTGATGCCAGTGTGGATGCAGAGAGAAAGGAATGCTTACATACTGTTGGTGGGACTGAAAATTAGTACAATTTCTAGAAAAAATAGTATGGAGATTTCTAAAAGAACTAAAAATAGACCTACTATTTGATCTGGCAATCCCACCAGTGGGTATTTACCCAAAGGAAAAGAAGTCATTTCATCAAAAAGACACCTGCACTTAAATGTTTATTGCAGCACAATTCACAAATGCAAAGATGTGGAATCAACCCAAATCCTCATCAATTCATCAATGGATTAACAAAATATGGTATATGTATACCATAGAATACTTCTCAGCCATGACAAAGGATAACTTAATGCCTTTTGCAACAATATGGATGGAACTAGAGATCATTATCCTAAGTGAAATATCTAAAGAATGGAAAACAAACGCCATATATACTCACTATTAAATTGAAACTAACTGATCAGAACATGTGCACAGAGGGAAGTAAAATTCAATGGAAATCAAATAAAGGACTGGGGGAGGGAGGATATGGGTGAAAACCTACCTAACAGGTACAATGAACACTGTCTGGGTGACAGGCACACTTATAATCCAGATTCAAGCATTACAAAAGTTATCCTTGTAAGCAAAATCATTTGTACCCATGTACTACTTTGAAATAAAAAATAAATAAATAATATAAAATAAAATTATATGGATCTTAACAATAAAAAATAAAATTTTGCATTTATAAATAAATCAAATAATAACCACTAATTTAACAGCTTTCTCAAAATACAGATATAAAAAGTAGAAGCAGAGAGCATGTAAATCATAACCTATATTGCTACATGATACAGATTAAGGCATCAGGCTTGCCTATAAGTAAAAAATAGCTATTACATACTAGTTTTGCTAAAACTAAGAAGATATATAATTTTTTACCTATATTGGAAGCATGTAAGTGCTCAGCAGGGAACAGAATGATTTATGATAGTAGAGGTAGCATAATGTTTTGGAAAAGAAATTAAGATAAAATTAGGCTGAATATTAGAAACCGTCTCAACAAAATATAGTAATCTTCCAGATAAATTGGTGGGATATTTACTGCCTGAGAACTTTATAGAATAATCACTTTTAAAATAAAATAATCCTTAAAATACTGTCAAAGACTAGAAAAAAATGAGTTAGTCTCATGAAACCATATATATTCTATTTTCTGTATGGAAGTACCCCTTAATATTCACACCAGAAGATAGAAGGTATACACACACACACACACACATATACATACACATTTTTGCAGAGTTTTATTTTAATCATTAAACCACTATAATTGCAACTTTTAAAAACCACAATTAGGGCATTGAACATCCCACTAAGGACATGTTCCTGTAAATATAAATATATTGTCTCCTGCTTGTATAAACTAAACTGCCAAGGAAGAAAGTTTACTTTTATATTAGTTTTGAAAATCAGTATTCTCCACCACTGAATAATGTCCATGTTCCTGTTGAAGAATGAATGCTATCTAAATCCAAAATCACCACACATGCTCCCAAATGTATACAGAACAAAAGAACAGTGAATAGTGCTTGTTTTCAGAAGCCATACTTGGGTAGAGTACTCTGAAAGCTTTTGTCTCAGTAGTGTTTAATATTTAAATGAAGATTAGACATGTGCTATGGTTTGAATCTGTCCCCCAAAAAGTATATTTTGGAAACCTAATCCCCAAAGCAACAGTTTTGGGAGGTGGGACTTATTGGGAGGTGTTCAGGTTATACAGGTCCCACTCTCATAAATGGATTAATGCTGCTTATAAAAGGGCTTCAGGCTTCAAGTTCAATCACTTGCTGTCTCTCACTGGCCTTCCACCATCAGATGACATGGCAAGTAGATCCTCATAAAATGTCAGCACCTTGATATTCAGCTTCCCATTTTCCAGAACTATGAAAAATATTTTTTAAATAAATTCCTTACTCTCTGGTATTATTTTATAGCAGCACAAAATGTACTAAGTCATCATGGCTTCAGTCCTGACTCTTAAAAATTAAAACAAGACCCCAAATTATCATTGTTTCCAAGTAACTTGAATGAACTCCAGAAAAAGCTCAAGAATATTTACAGAAACATAAAAATATTCAACACCCAACAAAGTGAAATTCACAATGTCTGGCATTGTAGCAAAATGACTAGGCATTCAAAACAACAGAAATACAGGACTCATGATAAGTAGAAAAGGCACATCAATTGAAATAGAAAATAACAGATACTTCTTAAAAATAGCAGACAAAAACAAAAAACAGTTATTTTAACTGTCTGTCATGATCAGAATTGTGAATAGAGACATGAAAGATGTTTTACAAAAATCCAAATGAAATGTCCAGAGATGAAAACTACAATATGTGAGTTGAAAATTACACTGGATGGGAATAATAGCAGAGCTGACATTGCAGAAGAAAAGATTGGTGAACTTGAAGACATAGCTATAGAAATTAAATAAACATTGAGAGAAAATAGAATTAAAAGTAATAGAAATTCCAATTCTGGAATTATGAAGTAGACACATTTCCCTATTTTCCCTCTAAATTTAGCTTAAAAATCCTAGATAGCATATAGGAAATGAACATTAAAAAACTCCAAAAGAGGAAGAGGAAAAGTAGGCTGACTATAGACCTTCATACAGAGAAAAGATACAGAGTATTGAGTCCTCTGGAATTTCTTTCTGCTTCATATATTTTAGGCGGAGTGCAGGAATATTTAGCAATCTAGAAACATCAACAGTAGCAAATAATAAAGCCCCCAAGAAATCTCCTTGCTCTAGCTAAAAGACCAAGAAAGAGGTAGCCTAATGAGACTTAGATAATAACCACTTTATGTCAGCTAAATACAACAGAAAAAAAGAACTGTGATTCTTCCCTTTGCCTCACCAGGAAAGGATGAGTTCTACCCTTGTCAAGCTCTAAGTACTCATCCAAACCCTCCTTCTAAGTTGGTATCAGAGAAGTCTGAGTAGAGTAAGTCCATTTATCACCACTCAGTTGTCACAAGGCCACACATAACTCTTCCCTTTATTCCATAATATCATTGGAGGATATGTGGGGAATCTGGATTTCCACACCCATGGGGTAATGGCAAAACACCCTTCTTCCTCTCCAGCAGTATGGTGCCAGAGGAAGCCCAGTGGAAAATCAAGATGTACACCAATGTTGAATAGTAATAGAATCATACCCACACTGCTAGTGGAAGTCAAATGAAAGCAATAACAAGACACCAGTTCTGCCAAGACAAGGTGATATCTACAGAGTCCAGGTAAAGAACAGGGTCACTCAACCCTGCCCAGTAGTGATGGGGATGACATAAATGACAAACAGGAAGATTGAAATAACAGATATTTCTACAAACCCCATAGAGAGCAAAGAACAATGAGGGAATATCATGAACAAGTCTACACACATAAATAGACCAAATTCTAAAAAAGTAAAAGCTACATAATTCATTTAACATGAAATAAATAATGTGAATAACCATCTGGCTTAAAGATTACTTTTTGGGGAGATTTCAAATAATGATTTCAACTTTTCTGGTCCATATGGATTCACTGGAGAATTGTACCAAATGTTTAAAGAATTAGCATCAATTTTACAGAATCACTTCCAAAACACAGAAAATGATGTAATACTTTCAAAACATTTTTGTGATGTCAGTGTTATCCTGATATCAAAACCAGAGAGACCTAAAATAAAACATACTGACAATACTAAATGTTAGTGAGGATGTGGAAAATTAGATCTTTTAACATGGTTGATGGGAACATAAAATGGTGCAGTGACTCTGGAAGGTAGTTTGGCAGTTTCTTAGAAAAATGAAACATGCATTACATTAGGACCAAGCAATTGCACTGTTGGACATTCATTCCAAAGAAATAAGAACCGATGTTTGTTCATACCAGCTTTATTTGCAATAACCAAAGGTTGGACAAAATTAAAATGGCTCTCAGTGGATAAATGTCTTAACAAAACATTGTACATTCATACCATAGAATACTACTTTACAATAAAAAGGAACAAATTATTAACATATAACTTAGGTAGATCTTAACGACATTGTGCTCAGTATGAAAAAGCCAATCTCAAGGATCAATGTATAATTCAATTTATATAATATTCTTTGTATGATGAAATTATAGAGTTAGAAAATAGATTAGAGATTACAAGAGGTTAACAATGGTAACCACAAGATGGGATGAGTGTGACTAAAATGTTGCAGAATAAGGGAGACCTTTGTGGTAATGGAATAATTTCTTTTTTCTTTTATTTTTAAGAGACAAGATCTTTCTCTATTGCCCAGACTCAAATCTCTAGCAGCCGGGACTACAGGCTTGCACCATGATGTCAGGCTGATTTTTTGTATTTTTTTGTAGAGATGGGGTCTTCCTGTGTTGCTAAGGCTGTTCTCAAACTCCTGGTCTCCAGTGATCCTCCTGCCTTGACCTCCCAAAATTCTGGTATTATAGGTATGATCCATTGTGCTCAGCCTTCATTTTGTATCTTAATTTTGATGGTGATTATATAGATCTACACATATGATAAAATAAAGTAAAAGCTCACATATTTTACTACTAAAAATTTCCTGATTGCGATATTGAACTCTAATTATGAAAGATGTAACTATTGGGGAAAACAGGTGAAAGGTACACAGGATTTTTCTTGTACTATCTTTGAAACTTCCTGTGAGTCTATATGTATGACAAATAGAAAGCTAAAAACTATAAATAAATAAATAACCTGAAAATATATAAATAGGTGGATAGAGAGATGGAGAATTTATGCCTTGTGGGACAACTTAAAGTGGTATAATATATGTGTACTTAGAATTCCTGAAGGAAAAGAGTGGGAGCAAATAAAAAATGAAGAATTACCAAAAAACATTCAAATTTAATGAAAATTATAATCTCACAGATTCAAGAAGTTCAATGACCACCAAACACAAAATAGGATAAAATCTGCAATATTTAGGGACATGGTAAGTGATACTTTGAGTCTCAGGAAACAAGATCAATATACAATAAACAAAATATATTTTTACTCCCTAGCAATTATAACAGGCATTTTAAAATTTTTAAAATGCTATTTACTTAGCGTAAAAAATATGAAACCCTTAAAGATAAATCTGACAAATATTGGGCAAATTCTGTTCATTGAAACCTTAAAACATTCCTAATATCTCTGTGCTGAAGATCTGTACAAATGGAAAGACACACTGTGACCATGAAATAGAGGATTCAATATTGTTAAAGTGTCAATTCATCATAAATTGATTTATAGATTCAATACAATCTGAATAAAAATCCATGCATGTTTTCTTTTGTAGAAGTTAGAAAACTGATTCTAAAATTCACATAGAGATGCAAAGGACCTAGAATAGCCTAACAACTTAGAAAAATAACAAAGTTGAAGGATTAAAACTACCTGATTTCAAGACTAAAGCGGTGGTGATCAAGAGATTGTAGTATAGGAGACAAACTGGAAAAATAGATTAATGGAACAGAATAGAAAGTCTACAAAGAGGCTTAATATTCATGGATAACATATTTTCAGTGAACATGCAAAGGCAATTAAAATGAGACAGCATAGGCTTTTCATGACATAGTACTGGAACAATTCAAGCTCTATATAAAAAGAAATTAATTTCAATCTATACTACATTAATTAAATTAACTGAAAATGAGTCACAGACCTAAGTGTAAAAGCTATAACTATAAAATTATTAAAATAAAAGGTAGAAGAAAATCTTTGTGATCATATGTTGAGCAAGTTTTTCTCAACATCAAATATATAGTGAAAAATACAACCCACAAGAAAATTGATGTGATTGATTGCATCTAAATTAAAAATACTTGCTCTTCAAGACACCATGAAAGAATGAAAAAATAAGCCAATGGCTGGAGAAAAATGCCAATCACATGTACAATAAAAGACTTGTATCCAATATATATACATAACATTAAAACTCAATAAAAGAAAGCATAAAACATATGGGCAAAATATTTGA
This sequence comes from Cheirogaleus medius, assembly GCA_008086735.1. NCBI lineage: Eukaryota > Metazoa > Chordata > Mammalia > Primates > Cheirogaleidae > Cheirogaleus > Cheirogaleus medius. Next base: position 47,383,343 of record VBSM01000361.1, read on the forward strand.
ATAAACACCTCACCCAAGATGACACATAGATGGCAAATAAGCAAATAAAAGGTTACTTAACATTAAAACTATTATGTAAAGCATACCTAGCCGAATGCTTACATGTATGCATATGCATATGAACATGATTTTGATTGTGGTGATGGTTTCATAGGCACATACAGATATCAAAACTTGATAAAACTGTACACTTTAAATGTATGCAGATTATTGTTTGTCAATTATACCTTGGTACAGCTGTTAATAAAAAGTAAAATAGATCAAATATAATAAACAATATAAATATTAGAAAAATATATAGAATAATTTTATTACTCCATATATGAACTGATTTTTATAACAAGTCATGGAAAATATATACTAATGATTTATAATTATCAATCAAATGAAAATTTAATATCAATTATAGACATTATGAAAATAATAGAAAATGTGTGTCTCCTAATGTAGGTACATACCTATAAATCAAACCTAAATCTAATCAGTTCTTTAGATATAATTACCAATTTATAAAAAGCACAGATGAAAGAAAAATATGGTAGGAGATGCCAAGGGATTGTCATCAGCCACATACAATCTATGAGACTATCAACTCTAAAACTGATAGATGTAACAAAATAATGCATGAGAAAAACTGATGAATAGAAACTTTTGTTTTCAAAGAAGCAAACTAAAAATGTGTATTTCCTTTGATGCAATAATTATGTTTTTATTTGTAGCTGCCTTGGGGTATGTATAGGTGGTGAACTTGCTCATGACCACAGGGGTGCATATTAAAATATTTTAGGTAATCTCAAGTAATTGTCAACAAGTACTATTCTCAATAAAAATGTAATAACAATTATATTATATAATGTCAAGAAATTGTGCATTACTTGGATAAATAGCAAACTAAATTTTGATATTGTAATACCATGGACTATGATGTAATAGTTAAAGAAAACAGAGTAAAATTTTTTATTTTAAAATACGAAGGAGGTACAAATGTTTTCGTGATATGCATAGCTGGTATTAAGCTTAAGTCAGGGTTTTTCCTATGCCTGTCACCATAATAGTGATCACTATACATGATAAGTAAGTTTTTATCCTTCATCCTCATAGCACCCTTCCCCTTCCTTGGTTTCCAATGTGCTTAACATCACTTTCTGCCTGTGTGTACCCATCTTTAGTGAGTCTATGTGGTGTTTGTTTTTCCATTCCTGAGATACTTGACTTCAGATAATGATCTCCAGTTCCAGCCAAGTTGTTGCAAAAGACATTATTTCATTCCTTTTTATGACTGAGTAGTACTCCCTGATATACATGCATCACATTTTATTAATCAGCTTCTGAATTGATGGACACTTAAGTTGATTACACATCTTTTCATTGTGAATTTTGCTGTGATAAACATTTGGGTGCAGATGTCTTTTTGATAAAATGACTTATTTTCCTTTGGATAGATACCCAGTAGTGAAATTGCTGGATCAAATGGTCAGTCTACATTTATTTCTTTGAGGAATCTCCATACTGTTGTCCATAGAGGTTGACTAATTTGCAGTCCAACTGACAGTGTATAAGCATTCCTTTCTTTCTGCATCCATGCTAGCATCTATTGTTATTTGACTTTTTAATAATGGCCATTCTGACAAGGGTAAGATGATATCTCCTTGTGGTTTTAATTTGTATTTTGCTGATGATTAGTGATAGTGAGCATTTTTTTCTTATGTTTGCTGGCCATTTGTCTATCATCTTTGGAAAAAAACATGTTTATGACTTTTTCCAATTTTTTATAGTATTGCTTGTTATTTTCTTGTTTACTTGTTTGATTTCTATATAGATTATGGATATTAGCTCTTTGTTGAATATGTAGCATGAAAATATTTTCTCTCATTCTGTTGTATGTCTAATTACTCTGTTGATTATTTCCTTTGATGTGCAGCATCTTTTTAATCTAATTGATCTCATTTATGTATTTTTATTTTTGTTGTTGCTGTATTTGTCTTTGAGGCCTTATTCATAAATTCTTTGTCAAGGCCAATGTCTAGAAGAGTTATTCCTACATTTTCTTCTAGAATTTTTGTGATTTCATGCTTTACATTTAAATCTTTTATCCATCTTGCATTAATTTTTGTAAATGGTGAAAAATAGGGATTTTGATTCATTCTCCTGCATGTGGGTATCCAATTTTCCCAGCATCATTTATTGAATAGAACTTCCTTTGCCCATTGTATGTTGTTGTCTGCCTTGGGGAACTTCAGTTGGTCATAGTTATATGGTTTCATTTCTGGGTTCTCTGTTCTGTGTCATTGGTCAATGTCTCTACTTTTATACCAGTTAAATGCTGTTTTGGTTACTATAGCCTTGTAGTATAATTTAAAGTCAGGTAATGTGATGCATCCAGATTTGTTCTTTTTGCTTAGGATTGCTGTTGTTGTTTGTATTGTTTTTTGGTTCTAAATGAAGCTTATAATTATTTTTCCTATATCTGTGAAATATGGTATTGATATTTTGATGGGAATTGTGATTAATCTGCAAGCCACTTTGGGCAGTATAGATATTTTAATGATGTTGATTCTATTTTATACCAATCCATGAGCATGGAATCTTTTTCCATTTATTGATGTCATCAATTATTTCATTCATCAGTGTTTTATAGCTCTCCTCACAGAGATCTTTCACCTTGTTTGTTAAGTATATTCTTAGGTCTTTTATTTTCTTTGTAGCTATTGTAAATGTTATTGTGTCCTTGATATGACTGTCAGCTTGACTGTTATTAGTATATTGAAATGCTACTGACAATGTGTACCCTGATTTTGTTACCTGAGAACTGATGAATTTATTTATCAATTCCAGGAGTCTTTTGGTGGAGTCTTTAGGGTTTTTTAGGTATAAGATCATATACTATCAGGAAACAGAGATAGTTATCCTCATCTTTATTTCTTTCTCTTGCATGATCGCTTTGGTTAGGACTTCCAGTATTATGCTGAATAGAAGTGGTAATAGTGGACATCTTTGTCTTTTTTCAATTTTTAGGGGAAGTGCTTTCAACTTTTCCCCATTCAATATGACCTTTTATATGGCTTTTATAATTTTAAGATATGATTCTTCTATGTCTAGTTTGTTGAGGGTTTTTATCATGAAAGGGTGCTGGATTTTATCAAAAGCCTTTTCTGCAACTATTGAGATGTTCGTATGGTCTTTGTTTTTATTTCTGTTTATGGGTGAATCATGTTTATTGATTTGTGAAATGGTACAATCCTTGCATCCTTGGGGTGATATCCCCTTGATCATGGTGGATTATCTTTTAGATATGCTGTTGAATTAAGTTTGCTAGTATTTTGTTGAGAGTTTTTGCATACCTGTTCATGATGAATATTGGTCTGTAGTTTTCTTTTTTTGTCGTGTGGTTTCCTGGCTTTGGTATCAAGGTGATACTGGCTTCATAGAATAAATTAAGGTGTATTCCCTCCTCGATGTTATGGAATAATTTCTTTAGGATAGGTACCAGTTCTTCTTTGTAAGTTTGGTAGAATTAAACTGTGAATCTATCTGGTCCAGGGCTTTTTGTTGTTGTTGTTGTTGGGAGATTTTTTATTACTGCTTTAATCTCACTACTCACTATGGATCTGTTTGGGATATCTATTTTCTCCTGATTCAGGCTTCAGATGTTGTATTTTTCCAGGAATTTATCCATTCACCCTAGGTTTTCAAGGTTTTTTTATGCAGAGATTTTCATAGTATTCATGGATGTTATTTTACATTTTCTATTTTGTCAGTTGTAATGTCTCCTTTTTCATTTCTGATTAAGCTTGTTGAGTCCTTTCTTTTCTAATTCTGGTTAATCTGGCTAGTGGTCTATCAATTTTATTTATCTTTTCAAAGAATGAACTTTTTGTTTCATTGATCATTTATATTGTTGGTTTTTTTTTATTTTCATTTCATTTAGTTCTGCTCTGAGATTTGTTATTTGTTTTCTTGTGCTGACTTTCAGTTTTGTTTGCTCTTCTTTCTCTAGTTCCTGGAGATGTGACATTAGGTTGTTAATTTGTGATCTTTCTGTCTTTTTGATGTAGGCTTTAGGCAATTAACTTTCCTCTTAGGACTACTTTTTATGTATTCCATACATTTTGAAAGTTTGTGTCATTCTTTGTTATTTAGTTCAAGGAATCTTTTGATTTCTCTCTTAATTTTATCATTGACCCAAGGATCATTAGCAGCAGGTTGTTTAATTTCTATGATTTTGTGTAGATTTGAGTATTTCTGTTGGAATTGATTTCTAGTTTTCTTCCACTGTGGTCTGAGAAGATACATCACATGATTTTGACTTTTTTGAATTTGCTGAGATTTGTTTTATGGCCTAAGATATGATCAATCTTGGAAAATGCCCCATGTGCTGATGAGAAAAATGTGCATTTAGTAGTTTTAGGGTAGAATATAATGTGAATGTCTGTTAGGTTCATTTGTTCTAGAGTCCCATTTAAGTCCAGTGTTCATTGATGTTCTGCTTTAATGTTGATTGATGTTCTGTCCAGTTCTGTTAGTGGGGTGTTGGACTCCACAGCAATTATGATGCAACTATCTTTTTTTCTCTCTTAGATCTATTATAATTGGTTTTATGAATCTGCAAGGTCCTGTGTTAGTTGCATATATATGTAGAATTGCTTCCTTTACCATTATATAATGTCCATATTTGTCTATTTTTACCACTGTTGATTTAAAGTCTATTTTATCTGATATGAGAATGGATATAACTGCTTACTTTTGCTTAACATTTGCATGGAAAATTATTTTCATCCCTTTACCTTGAGTCTGTGTGAGCCTTGTAAATTAGACAGGTTTCTGGGAAACAATGTATAATTGAGTCACTTTTTTATTCATTGAGCCCGTCTACAACTTTTAAGTTTGGCATTAAGAACATTCATGCTCAGTGTTAGTACTGAAATGTTGAATACCTTTGTATCATTCTGTTGGATGATATCTTGTTGTTTTTTTTTCCATGTTGTGCTATTTCTTTATAAAAGGTGTGATATTTATCCTTCAGGTGTTTTTACACTGGTGGGTATCTATTGTGCTGTTCCATGTATAGCACACCTTTTAGAATTTCCTGTAGGAGAGGTCCAGTAGTGACAAATTCTCTTAGCATTTGTTTGTCTGAAAAGTTTTATTTCTCCATCATTTGTGAAACTTAGTTTTTCTGGATATAAAATTATTAGCAAGCAGTGGTTCCATTTAAGAATACTTAAAGTGAAGCCCCAATCCCTTCTAGATTCTATGTTCTCTGCTGAGAAATCTGCTGTTAGCCTGATGATGTTTTCTTTTTAGTTTTTGCTTTCATCTTGAAGCTTACAGAATTTTCTCCTTCATTTTGACTTTGGCCAGGTTGATGACTATGTGTCTTGGTGTTGTCTTATCTGCCTTGAATTTCCCCAGGTTTTGATGACCATTTTGTATCTGGATATCTGAATCTCTGGCAATATCAGGGAAGTTTTCCACAATAATTCCCTCAGATAGTTTCCATGCTTTTTTCTATTCCTTCTTCCTGACACATATAATTCATATATTGGCTTCCTTCACATAATCCCACATTTTTCTGAGTGATTATTTATTCTTTTTAATTTATTTTCCTTCATGTTTGACTAACTGGGTATTCAAAAATCTTGTCTTCAAGCTCTGAGATTCTTTCTTCTGTTTGGTGTAGCCTGTTGTTAATACTTTCTGATGTATTTTTAATGACTCTTTCACTTCTTTAAGTTCTATTATATCCTTTCTTTTTTTTAATCTGTCTCTCTAGTGACTTTTTCATTTTTTTCATTCAAGTCCTTTTATTTTTTTTGGCTTCTTTCTGTTGGCTTTCCACATTCTCTTCAATTCCATTTATCTCATTTGCCATGCATATTTGGAATTCTATTTCTGAACATTTTGAGAATTTCCATTTGGTTTGGGTCCATAGTTGTGGACTTATTGTGATCCTATGGGGGTGTTAAACTTGCTTGTTTTTTCATGTTGCCAGGATTCTTTTGCTGATTTCTTCTCATCTGAATTCTCTTCTCCCAGTTCAGGGTAGATAGTTTTGTGGCATACTTGTTCTCTTTTACTGGGAACTCTCCAACTTAATGAGAAGAAAGAGAGGTCCCTAGATTACACGTCTTTGTCCTACTCCAGAAGATTCATCTGGCAAGAGAGAGGTGGATGCATTGAGAGCCTGTAATGCAGTTGTTACGTGTTGTCTCATTCACCTGTGATTGTTACAGTCCAAGCCAGTGGTAGTCGACCTTCATGTGGAGTGGTGGGTTGTTTCTCAGGCCATTGTTGGAAACTCAATTGGGGGGCTAAATGAGTCCCTCTCCACAGAGGGTGGTGTTGTGGGAGATTGCACTGCCTGAGTCTCCTCATGGTAATGGAAGTGGTAGCTGAGTGTGGCTATCTAGGCAGTGGTCATGCATGTCAGGGTCATGTGTATTCACTCTACCTGGGTCCAGGTGCAATGGTGGCATCCAGCTAGCAGGTCTGTGGTAGAGCATTAGACTGCAGAGCATGTTCTGCCAGGTGGTTGGTGGGATCTGTGGGGACATGGCCAAAGGGCCAGGCAACAATGTGGAAGCCATGAGGCACAGCAATGGGGCTGTGTGGCAGCAAGGGAGCCACAGGGGCCTTAAGAGCATGGTCACATAGTTAGGTTGTGACATGAGATCCTTGGGGGTGAGGGTGGACTGCTTAGCAGTTGGGACTCTGTCCCTGAAGCAAGTCTCACTGAGGCAGTTGCCATGGGGTTTGTCAGGTAGAGGCAGCAACACCTGCTCTTTTCAAATCCCCCATGGGGAGGAGAGGCACTTAGATCCCAGTTATTGGGCATGCAAGAGCATTTGCTCTCCCTGATGAGCCCTGTGTAGACCAGGAAGTCTGGACCTGATAGCACAGAATGGCATCTGTTGCAACAATCCAGGAACTTAAGCCACCTGGTCCATACTGTACCCACTCTCCACTTCAATGTTACTGCACAGTCTCTAAGAAACTCCCTGATCAGTCTTGAGGTCTGCAGTGGTGGAGAGGGCCCCCTCACAGCTCAGGTTGCAATATCCATGGTGGGACATGGAGCCACAGGGTTTTCTCCTGTCCTTTGCCACAAGTGGATACCTCCCCCAGGTACCTCCCTATCTTGTGGACTGGATCACCTCATCACCCTCTCCTTCACTCTGAGAGTCTCTTGCCACTTCCTTGATTATTTGAAATGTTCTCTCCAAGAATGTCCATTCATAGGTGGGCATCTACTTGCAACTTTCAATCCACTCTTTTAGAGAGGTATGTGTGGGTTGCTTCTAGTCTACCACCTTGACTGATTTCCCCCCAGAGTAGACTTTTTATACTAACATGGATATAAATCCATGATATGTTATTATTTGTTAATAAAAGGAAAACATAACAATACTATACACAAACACATACATATGCATTCACACACATGTAAGGGCATGGAAAAATGTCAAGAAAGATATACAATGAACTCATTACTGTTACGTACCTCCACCAGGAGTGTGATGGCTTTTAAATAAACATGCATTTATCCATAAACAGCATCGAATATTATTTTGTGTTGTTTTATATATTCATAAATGCTAACAATTTATACATATTTTGGAACTTGTTTCAGTATTTTTGTGTTCTATTTGTGTAGTGTATTCTGTTCCGTTTTTAAACTGTCATGCAATATTCCATTTTATGATTAAACTGAATTTTATTTACACATTGATGATAGTGGTTTAGGCTGTTTCCAATAATTTGATAGTACAAAAATTAACCCATTGAATATACTTTTAGAAATCACGTTGTAATAACACATGAACATTTCTCTACGCTATATATCTATAAGTGAAATTGTTATTTACTGAGTAGTTAATGCAGATTTAACTTTGTGAATCTTACAAATTGCTCTCTAAAAGTACTATTCCAATTTACATGTCCACTAATACTGTCAAAGATCCTCTCTTCCCAAATAATCACCAAAAGTTGGTGCTGCCACCACATTTTTTTAAATTTTAAAAGACTTGTGAAGAAAAGCATTGCTTTAATTTAATTCATATAAATTTACTTATAACCTATGAGGTTGAGCAACTTTTCACATGGTGCTTCCTTCTGCACAAACCTGAACTTTTAAATACCACTTCAATGTAACCTAAGAAGCATGAATGTTGTACTGATTAATCAACATAAACATTTTCAGCCAATATTATTAACAATGCAACAGTTATTAACATGAACATTAACACCAAAGCATATATTAGTTACAAGGTAAGTATGTATATTTGCAATGATTTCTAATCCTTTTATTTAAAGTTACCTCATCATAGCACTTATAAAATACTTGGAAATTATATTCAACGTATGCCAGTTGAAAATTCTAATATGATGTTATAATATTTTCAGGCAAAAATTAAAATGCTTTTATTTTTATTTAAAATGAATATTTAAACTCATGTTCTTACATCTTAAATAATACAGCTTAAGCTAGGCATACCTAGTAGGTAGACATCTGTCAAAGGGTAGTTACTTTGGGACCTCTTATCTATAACATTTCTGGTACCAAGTGTTTATATTTCACCATCACTCTAACACTGAGTAAAGAATTTATACTGTGGATTCTTGAAAATACAAATATATTTCAAAGAGTAAAAGGAAGCCATAAAAAATACCAATGAAAGTCTTTTGTTGTTATGCAGTAAACTTTTATATTAGAAGTACACTATTTGCATCAGGTTGTTCATTTAACATTGCTTACTTTCATTTTACCCCTCTTGTGTGACTAATGAGAAGGGCAAGGGAATGAGCAGAATAATTTTAAGATAAGCTATACTCCTTTCCAATTTTCTTTTCTACAGTTATACAGGCCACTGATATTCAGTATGATTCATATATTTTTAAAAATTCCCCCAAGCACAGCATTCCGTTGTTTATCTCTAGGAGCCCTGATGATCCTTTTGATTAATTCCAAATTTAATCTACAGAAAGCTTTCACAATGCAAAGGCAAAGTTTTGATTTCTCCAGATCTTATTTGTGGAAAATCTTGCATAATCTCTGCTAAAATACCAAGCCTCACTTTTGATAGGTAATTCACGACCAAGGTCAAAGAAAGAGCAATGATCCCTGAGGGACCACCCACCTTGGGCTGACTAGAGTAATACATTGTGAAAAAATGATTTGAATTATGCATGCAGCAGTACAGGCATGACACTGTCATTTAGCTGACTCTAAAAAAGATCTGGTGCACAGTAAATACAACTGATTTTTATGTATCTTGGAAGATGACACTTTATTATAAAGTATGTCACAGTCATCCTTTCTGGCTGTTAAGACATCTAAAGTCATGTCGGTTTTACAACCTTCCCTCCAGATTACAATTCCGAAGGGCAGTTAGTGACAAGTGTGCAGTGTTTTGTCAAGCTATTCCGTTTATACAGATGAAATGTTTTGCTCACCAAATCCATTTCAAGTGCAAATATGTGACTAAATGGACCAGCGTTTGTTTTAGACGTGAGTTCAGCCAGTAACTGGAATATTTTAAAGAGCATCTCCCGTAACTTTACTGAATATAACTCAACATTCCACATTTCTTTCCAATGATCATCTGCTCCTATGAACCCCTTTCTACCTTACATTATTTTGAATGTGACATTGAAACAAACAGTCCCCAGAGGAACTCTCCTAAGGATAGAAACCATTTGGTTCTGTCTATTAAAGGCTAAAATGGGTCTAGCACTTTAGTATAGGGCTAGTCTCATTTTTCCCTCTGATTTTAAAGGCTACTTTAGAGATTATCAAGCTCTAGTTTAGAAGTGATGATAAAAAAAGACAGTTCTTTAAAATTCTAGGGGATAAAAATGGTTTTACTTCTTTCAAGGGAAAATATTGTGTTTTACTGGACATCAGTCATGAAGGAAGTATAGTAACCAGATCAGTCATTTAAAGCCTTGTTTCCATTATGCTGCCAACTGAATCAAGAAGCAGAGAGTAATGCAAAAGGGAAAACAAATGGTTTGTCCCTTAATACAGAAAATGCATGGTAAGCACCATGCTGGCGGGCTCTAGTGCCATTAATCTTTTCCTACAGTGCAAACTGTCACCATAACAGCTTTAGCGACACACATGTTCTTAGGTCTGCATTAGGGATGAAGAACAACTTTGCTATGTTTTGAAAGCTGTCTAGCTTCATGAGTAGACTATCCTTTCGCTACTAGATAAAAATCAAAACAAATCTGATAATGGGTAATGGATTTGAATAGAAAAATATTTCCTAATTTTTTAAGTGATGTAGCCCACATTCTTTCTGAGGCACTAAGTTCCCTGTATCATAAATGAAACTTACATTAAAGCTTGGCAGGGCCTCAAGTAATGATATGTAAGAAATTAAAAAATTATCTTGCAAATATTTTATCTTTAGACCATGTAAATGGAATCTACTGTATCTACTAAATTCATAGCCTGGCTAATTTTTTCTTTAAATAATGGTAATGCCAAAGATTTCTCTAGCTGCTGAAACCATTTTCCACCTGACAGCTCATTGAAAAGATTTCTTTATTCTAAAATATCCTTAATAAATTAACAATAAATATGAAAGTGTCATAATCATAAGGCTTTTGAACAGAATTCTGTAATTTGTCATTTTTTTCTAGTTATCTGTTTCTCTCTCTATTTCAACATTCTATATTAACAGAAAATCATCAGGGCAATAAAGACCATACTGAGTCAGACTAATGAATCTCAAAAACTTCAGAAAACCCTGCCAAAGAATATTCTTGTTTCTCACAGAGTGACAAGTGAGCGTAGTCATAGCCAAAATGGCCAGTCTTGCTTTAAAGTACAATTGCATAAATCCATCACATTTATTTGTCCAGGAAGTTAACTGTGGAAAAATAATGTGACAGTAAAGTGATGAGAAAGCAGAATAGTTGTGGAAAGAAATTTAATTAAAAAATGATGAAGATAACAGAACATTTATGATAATATGATAACAATATGAAGCTTACTGGGGATATTAGCCCCTGGAGAAGACCTAAAACCTGAGTTCTAGATTTCTTCACATGGCAAGTAAAGAACTCATGATAACTTGACGTGTGTGCGTGAAAACAAATTAAAATTTGTTAACTAAGGGATAGATCTTTTTATGGGCTAAACAAATGTAGAAACCTAAGTTAATTCAATTAGATCACATTTTCCAAAGGAAGTCTATTTATCCATGTATTTCTAAATCCAAACCAATCACCAAACCCAACCATGTTTCCTACTTTCATGGGTTGGCTAGATGAAATTTACCTTCATTTTACTGCTTGGTCAATCTAAAAGCATAGCAATTTTAAAAATATAGGTTTTCAAAGATTTTACTATCTAAGAAAAATAAGAAAATAAAGTAGGCTTAATCTCCAAGAAAAATAAGAAAATGAAATAAAGGAAATAGAGAAATGGGGGGAGGGAATCAAAGAATAATAGAGCAAAAGAAAAATGCTATCTATATCTTATCTTAGAATTGAGCTTAAATAGCTTTCAAGATGGTTTCACATTGCCTCACAGAATTGCTGTGAGATATAACACATGGAAAGAGTGAATAAATTATGGATTTCAGTGAAATTCAGTTGAGTTCCAACCCTTGGAGTTGTGAGTTCAAAGGGACAAGAGTGAAGGTATTCAGGTACAGAGGAGAGAGATACTAGTTATACTAGGGAAGACTCATTAAGAAAAAATATTTTAGCAGTCTCAGGGCACAGAGGACTTCACAGTAATAGGAGAAAACAAATCATGTTTATTTAACTGAGTTTTGGTTATTAAAAAAATTCAGGTAGAGCATAAATACAGCACATGGTCTGTTCGTGCATATCAGCAAACATAGAATATAAACAAAACAACTCTTCTAAACCTGAATTCATAAGTCTACACAGGAAGAAAAGAAAAATGTTATTTTCCCCAAATCTGAATGAGTTACATGCTATTAATAAATGTGAGCAGGTGCCCTACAGCACCTGGCTCCATGAAAATAAGCTTTGTGTTAGGAAAACCACACAAACAGCAATTGCAATACAACTCTGTATATACCACAAACATACACTCTGTTTTTGACAAAACTGAGGCAAATGGATCACCCATGAAGTAGGCAGTCTTCCACAAATGCTCAGCCCTTCTTTATCTCATTGACTGTCACAGTGGGAAAAAAACATTGCTTTTCCTTGGGGTTACAGTGTTCTACTACAAAAATAGAATAAACACTTTGAAAACAAACTGATCCTTTTAATTTAATGAAAAATTTGTTATTTTTATTGTTTTCTGTGTGTGAGTTATATTCGATTAAATTGTCAGTATTAATTGCAACAGTAAGAACATCAACAAGTAAGGTTTTCATGAACCAACTGCAGCGTTTTGCTCACTCATCACATAGCATGTATGCTATAGCATGGCAGTGTGAGTTGCCTGTGCACCACACAGCTCCCAAGGTAAAGAGACGTGTGAGTTACATAATCTTCATGAGTCCCCAGGCTCCAAACTAGTGTAAGTTAAATACAACTCACATGGCAGTTAATGTGTTATTCCCCCTTTTCCTGCCACAATTTCCTCCTTTAACTGCTCTTTCCGAGACCCTCTACCTTTAACAGTCTTTTTCAACACTATGTGGAACTGCACTACACAAGAAACATGGACTTTGCCAACTTATAAGAACATTCAAAATATATAGAATTTTCTTCCTGAACCTGACTTTCTTGAGAACCTGGCAATCATAGCCAACCTAACTCTTAGATTTTTACTGTACTCTGAAATATGTACATATGAAGTATGTTGTCATCAACTGTGCCCTAATAGCAACCACATTTTACTAATTTTAATATTAATATATGTCTCTTTCTTGTAACTAATGCATAGCCTAACATCTTTAGTCTTTTGGCTTTATATATTACTTTGGCAAGTGATATTTTCAGCTTTCAAACAGTTTTGAACAGTAATACATCTATCTGTAGGTTGGCAAAGGGGAATAAGAAAGATGAGATACGTGGCATTAAACCAAATCCTCTAACTGAAGCCCAAATTTTTAGGAAGAGCTAACATAAACATTTCAGTTTTCCAAAATGTCCTGCCAAAGCAAATATAAAAAATAATTTTAAAGTCTAGTATATACATTAACACATATAATTTAAAGAATCTGAGCCTACGGGATCAGAAATATTATAAGCCCATTGTTATATACAAACCAGTGGGTAGCGTTTCTTTAATAGAGTCACTTAAACTATGGTAACTACCTTTAGGGGCATTTCATTTGTTTGACGTTTAATACCAATTATTTTTTCTAGTTTAACCACATTCCTGAGCATCTGCTTCATAATTCCAAACACCTGTGGATATTTCAAACTAGTTTTTCCGCCTTAATCTCAATTTTGACATAAAAAGGGAAAGCACCCATCATATTCCTAAATTAAACCTGTTCATCCTCCAGTAATCTCTGTCTTTATTACAGGCAGAGCCACTGTCATTTTAATGTGATTGTAAATGAGAGTATAATCTCTTCCTATTCTTTTTAAGGCCATCATTGATGAATCTTCTGGGTATTTCCTTTGTAGCTTCTCTGAAAATGTTTCCCTTATTTTAATTCCTAATATCCTTTTCTAATAAGGAGCTCAATTCTTCATGGGGCATATGTCTAAAACCTCTTTCTACTCTAAGTTATCATTTGTCATACAATGCTCAATAAATATTCAAATATCCACTGAATCCCTACTACGTGATGGCACGGAACTACTAATAAATGTTGAATTAGACAAGAGATGTTGCTATCTTTGTGGAGTGCAGTGTCTAGTCAGAAGGACAGACAAGGAACCTTTCACTCAGCTAATTAATCAATAAGCAAGTGAATAAATACAACAATGACAACAAATGGTGGAAACTGTTATAAAAGTGGTCAGGGGCAGCCTTTCTGAGGGGTTAAACATTAAGTTGAACAATAACATGAATTAAACAAATATAGGGAGATAGCCAAACAAAGAGCATAGATTAAAGTATTGTAAACAGAGAAAGAAAATACACGAAAGCTCTTAAATTTGAGGAAATCAAAGATCAGTGTTGTTGTAGTACAGAGAAAGGGAAGAGCTGCCAATAAGGAAGGAAAGGGTATGAAGGACTGAATCATGTAGGGTCCTATTGGCTAGAAAAAGGAGTTGGTATTTTCTTGCAATAGCAGGTTATTGGAGTGCTATAGGGAAAGAAATATAATCTCATTTGTGTTTAACCACTTCGGTACTGCGCTCACTGGCCGCGAAACCTTGCCCACAGTCGGCACTCATAGTCCGCAGAATAGTTTGTGCTGTGCATTGACGACGCATCCGTTTTGCTCTTGTGTGATGAGGAAAGCTTTAAAGCACTGAAAGCTTGTTTTACTTTACAGGCAGCTTTAGGAAAATAACTATAATAACTCCTACTAAGGACTTGTTAAAAGGTCACAGATTCGTAGTAACTTATTAGCTGAACGTACACACTGCAACTGCAGAGATAAAAGCTGTAAAAGTAAAAGCTTTTGGCTGTCGACTAAAGCCGACGCTCGGCTGTGCGCGTTCATCTGTGGCTGTAGACTATAGTTGACACTCGTACAGAAGTGGTTAAACTTATTCTGTCTGATATGAGAGGATGTGAAGTCTAGAAGACAGAACATGAGGGAGATAGATCAAGCCATGCAATGTTTCAAATCATATTGTCTTCTCCAAAGCGCTTGACTGCAACACTCAACATTCCTCTGTTTGTTAAAACTAAACCCATTATTCGTAAAACAGTCCATAAAAATTACCTGAGTACTAAACTATAATCAAAATTTACATTTCTGTTTCTATTTAAATTATAGCATCTATTGCCTTTCCACCTAAATACTTGTGTTATATATTAAACTTGGTATCCAACTTTCTCTCACTGCCCGCCTCTCTCCCTGTTTCCTTTATATCCTTTCTTCCACTGTCCTCTCTCCATCCATCCCTCCCACAATTTTTCATTGAACATCAATATGCTCTGGGCACCATTCAAGTGAAAGATTTTTCTATAATCTTATCTGTGTATCACCTACCACAGTAGTTTGCACATTTTAAGCAAAAGCAACTTTTATTTTAATAGTATAGTGAACATTATTGAAATGACTTGCTTATACCTGCTATTTATAAAACTGAACTATATTTTCCACCCAAAAATATCAAAAGCAACCCAAGTAATGCTATCTATTTAATATTTTAAAATCAATATTTCACTATAATTCTTTAAAATTACATTTGATTTTGTTCAAAACGGATCTTTGCGTATGGTTGAAAAAAGTAGACAGGGAGAAATATTTTTTAAAATAACTTTAATTATATAATAAATAATTGTTTTCTTCATATTTTTCTGGTTTTACTTATATAAATACATATAAATTAATAAATATATGTATATATGTATATATTAAAAGTTTTTTTAGAATTGTGATATACTGAGGATATGGTTTTATTACTTTTTCTCTAACAATTTACCTTGAGAATTTTTCTAGAAATAGAATAGCTATGCGATTTTCATCATATTAATGACTTAAATTTTACTTAATTTTCCTCTTTGTTGTGTTTTAAGTTTATGTCCAGATTTATTCTTAGAAATAATTTCACAAGGAATTATCCTTATACACATATCTTATCTCTGTATCTTTGATTTCTCCCTAAAATGAAGAAGTATAACAGAGGTGGAACACAGGTTTTCAGATTGCCTTGGCAATGGTGCCCTGGTCTGTCCATTCACCTCTCTAGCCTCCTAAGTTGCAGTGCTTTGGACATACTGATCACTCCATCTGGGTGAATGAAAGAGGAATAAATGAGTGTTTACCTATTAAAATGTTCTATCTTTTCCTTTAAATAAACTAGAGAATAAAGTGAATGTTTCCTATAGTGTCCTGACAGTATGGTATATAAAATTCAAATCCTTATCCCTAGTTTTCCTACTAATCCACTGCTACCTGTGTTCTTTCTAGTTCAGCCTCTTCAATAATATATTTTCTCTGGAAGGAAAATATCCCAGGTCCATGTTGGGTGCTCTAATCCCTCGGAAGCAGAACAACATACTGACCTTGAAGTTAGCTAATGAGTCTTCAAATCCAGGTTTTGCTGCTTTCTAGCTGTATCACCTTGCTTGAGTGATTGAAATTTCCCTAAGTCACGGTTTTCCCATCTCTGAACAAAGATAACATTCACCACAAAGGAATGCCTTTGAGAATATATAGAAAAAGCTCTAAATGATATGCCTGGCTCATCAGAAGTTCTTAGTAAAGAACTTCTATTAATATTAGTATTATTATATTATCATTAATGGAAAATAAAAGATGTTATGGGGAAGAAGGAAGGCATAGAAGTATATTCTTTGAATTGCATAAACCATGTGTCAGAGATAAAAAATCACTGAACGTTTTAAAATAAGATATCTAATTTCATGTAAATCATTTTCTCTAAAGACATAGATCAGTGTACATATATGGAAAATTTTCTTCTGATATTTATTTTCAAGTCTATCTTTTTAAAGTATTCCAATAAATTGTTTAATGTAAGATAAAAAGTAAAAAAAATTATACATCAATATAAGTTTTTAATACCAAAATGGGATAGTTCTCATGTAGATGAAAAATCCTCAATATATAAATTTCAATTAACCTATAAATAATAAAACACTATAAATTTAAACCAGTGAAAAAATTGTTATAATTCATTTTCATTATACAGCATTGAATACATACAGAAACGGTATTGGTGAATGGATAAGATGAAAACCTTATCCTTCATTATACTGAACTAATTTTTCCATTTTCTTGCCTCAAGGGGAGAAGAGCATTAATAACATGTTTCTTCATTCACTACTACAAAATTTTTAATTGTCAAGGAAATGAAGTCTCGTCTCCTGATTACCTTGAAAAGGCTCAGGAGCACCTTTCCTTTTCCTTGGAAATAAGGGAAACCTAAGCTTTTTTTATTAAAACAAAAGAGAATTTCGATTTAGACAATTAATTTCATACATAATAATTTTTTCATCGCATGAGTGCTCTTTTCTCTGCTTTGCGATATACACTCATAATAAGGGAAAGGTGGATTAGGCTAAATTAATTGCAACATGAGTGATAAAGACAATTACAAAGGAAAGCAGTTACCATTTTTCGTACTCTAAAGTGGAATAGAAGGGTAGTGTTTCCTATTCTTCAATTAAATTAATTTTGACAGAAGACAAACCATATGCAATTTTTCTGGGTGGTGGAGGAGGGGAACATCACAGTGATTCTTCATGTTTTGGTTAGAAAAACTCATTTTCTTACATATGTGTATGATGAGTCATTTACTTACAGTCACCTACCAAGAACTCGTATACATCAACACTGTGCTCTGCCTGCTCTGCTTGGCTTTCCTGCTGGGCTAGCCTTGCTGCCACTCTATTGGAGTAATGAGATAATTAACAAACAGCAAACAAATCCCTGAGCAAACATTTGTTTTGAGGGACATAAGCGGTGAAGACGCACATGCCTGTAAGTCACAAAAATCAAGAATAACTTAGCAAACTTACCCCAAGACATCAAATTGAGCTAGTATGTCTTCATAGTAACATCACTGCACCCAAAATATCTCCTATCCTTTGACTTGAATTATTTGCATACTTTGATATACTGCTAAATTTTTAAAGCCTGAGGATTCAGTCAGTGTCAGAAAACTCTTTGTTGAAAATAAAAATATATCTAGGAGAGTTATAGATTTTTTTTGACCACTTATTTTTTGACCAGGTATTTATACAGGACAAAGGTACCATTTTGTCCAATCAGGATGCATTTCTTCTCATACTTAGATAAGTGCAGGAAAGATTTAACATAGAGACATATTGCAGGTAAATTTATATACTATGCACATTGAATAAAAGGAGAATAGTAGGACACAAAAGGAGTTTCACAGAATATGACTGGGACAATTATATAATACAGGGTACTGAAAGAGGCAAACAAAGAGGTGAGAGAGTGATACAGAAAAAGAAACAGCAGTAAAGGAATGACTTCTATTTGTTACACTTTCAAAGTTCAGTTCTATGCCCAGGAAAAAGGGAAGAGGCTTTCTTTCCTTATAACCTGCCCGCATAGAATTTGTCTCTGCTATTAGGTACTAGAAGTTGGGCTAATAATATTAATATAATTCATTTAAGCTATAGATGAGATCATCTTTGGGTTGGCCAAGCCCCAACCAATTGATTATGTTCTCATTTATAAATAAAAATCATGGCCAGTATTCCAGACAATTTAAGAATTGTGTTATCTTTTTTCATAAAGTAACAATATAGTGAAATTATCTGTAATATGATATTTTGTGATATTTTAACTGAAGTATATATATTTTAATCATTTATTGTATTTACTAAGAACTTGTAAGGGAAAACACAAATTCAAAGTCAGAGTCATAATTCTCCCTGTTGAAAATAAGAGAAGAGATTTACTTCTTCTATTTCTTAGAGCACTTACCTTGGAAAACTTGTGAGTACTTTCTCCTCCCTTTGAATGTATCTATATCCTCTTGAAGACTAGGTAGGTTTTTGTCAGCTTTTTGACCCAGGAATGTTTCTCTCAATGACCTGGGAGCCACCTCTTTGAAACATTTAGCATCAAGGGAGATGGCACTCCTATTTTTCAGTCTCTTTGGAATGGTGGGAACCTAAATTCTATGGGTTCTTTGCTCCAAGTTGCAAAACTACCTCCTTTCATAAACATATGAGAAGCTTGTTTTTCCCCTGGGTAAAACCAATTA
Organism: Cheirogaleus medius; assembly: GCA_008086735.1. Lineage (NCBI taxonomy): Eukaryota > Metazoa > Chordata > Mammalia > Primates > Cheirogaleidae > Cheirogaleus > Cheirogaleus medius. Next base: position 47,402,117 of record VBSM01000361.1, read on the forward strand.
GCTAACACAGATGGTCAAACAAATTACCAGGTACAGTTAGAATGAATTATGCGTGACAAATGGTGCTGTCAAATCTTCTTACTTGAGGCCTACTTATTGTTTATATTGAAACGTGTATGCAATGAGTTGTATCTGCTTGGCTATATAAGGGGTTGAGATGTCTTTATGTCTTTCCAATCTCTTAGCAGATTGCCTGTGATACATATCACATTCTGGTTTAATACTTATTCAATATTAAATTGCTTTTTTTCCCTTCTATGTTACCTTAGTAAAGAAGATTTCTGGGTTAAGAGAGATTTGGTTTTTATTAATAATTCTCCCAACAAACTCAAATTTCTGTTATTATATAATGATACTGTTCTAATTTACTACATATCCTCTATTTCTTGCAGTATACGAGGTTATTTATAAGTACAAAAATTTTAAAATATTAATAAAATAATGCAATGTTTAAAAAATAAAGATGCACGTGATATTTTTGTAGTGCAGAAATGCATTTTATTAGTTCCCAAAATTAAATAATTTGCGTTTCCTTCCAGGCAAAATCAAGGAAAACATAATCACTTATAACATTCATACTATCAGTGAGAGAATAGCAAACCAATTGCTCAGCAAAAGTGAAAATTTTCCTAGCACAGAGATTCATTTCTCTAGAATATTTATAAAAAGCATACCAGTGATCTTGCGGAAAATAACCTCAACACCCTTCCTATAGTACAAAGAATGAAGAATTCCATGCAGTTGTTTTTATAGTGTCCATCAATGCAATTCAAGAGCATGATCTCAAAATCAAATGTAGCAAAATCAAGTACAAGTTGAAACAATGAGTTTCAAGTTTGTACTCTCTGATCTTCTTGCTTTCTATAGGTTAAGTTTTGAATTTTAAGAACACTAGATTACTTTTCATGCGTTCATCCTTGAATTTTGTTTCTTCTAAGCAGGCAAAAGCAATTCAAGGTTATATTCTCAGAAACAACTTGTATTGCAGACATTGTGTGCTGATGCTCAAAGTCAGATCCACTTACTTTAAAAACAAATTAATTAAAGGTTAGATTTTTATGGAAATGGTTTGACCAAACCAATACTCCTCATATTCAAATGGATGAATGGAAGAAGTAGTGGCCAAAGGCTAAGATATTCCATATCTGGCAAGATAGCAAAAAGATAACCGATAAATCTTAGTGATGCAAAAAATAAAATAAAAAGGAGATAAAAAATAAAATAAAAACCTAGAAAAGCTTGGTAAAATATATCAAATATTTTAAAAATACATAGGTGAACTTTCATGAAGAACATTTCCTGAGGCCCCAAATTAGAGGAAACCCCAAAACAAAGAATCAACTGGTGCTGAGCAACCCCAAAGGGGTTTGCCTTTCTCAAGATCATTGAGGCTTCAGTTTAAATGCCATGTGGTGACAGGAGACGAGACCATGAACCCAAGAGAGGCGGGGAGTTTGTACCAATATCGTCATACAAATCTGAGATACTCAAAAGGCTTTCCCAGCATTGATGGGGTAGACCAAAAATGTCTGGTTTACAATGTTTCTCTCACTTCAAACTGTACACCAAATCACCCATCCCCATCCTCCTAGGCAACTCACCATCCAAAAGGAAACAGGAAAGTCTGGGGAAAAAGTTATGTATCAAATGACATTGAAGGCAATTATATCACTAGTATTTGGATTGTTGTTTTTTTAATCTCTTCCTAGAAACATCTGAAATTCCCCATTTCTTTTCTTAGTGTCATCTTCCTTCATTCCACTAAGCTCAAAGTCTAGACATAATCTTTTCAACCTGCATTTGTACAAATCATATCAGAAAGCACTGCTCTTTTTATACGTTTCTTTTCTTTAAACTGAAGGGCTCAGCATGGTGTGTGTGTGTGTGTGTGTGTGTGTGTATAAAACATACAGTGAAGGTGGTATTTCATAATTTCAAAATTTTAAAGATTATTGATGTTTTAAAATCATTCCTATTTTTAAGTAATGAAACAAATTTGTAGTAAAGTAAAATTTCAAATAGAAAATACATGGAAATAAAAGGGGTATATATTAATTTAATTCATTGAGACAGTATTCCCATTAATATAGAATATCAGAATATCTTACCTGAAAACTTAAATTTCGTTGCTATAAAGGAAATATAATAAAACCAATTTAATTTGTAATGATAAATTTCCTTCTGAATACATTTTTATTTCTAAATGTCTCTAAATTCATTTCTTTAAGTTGCAAATTTTTCTGACTATAGAGTCTAGGGGTAGAGAGAACTTTATTGGTGTTTTCTGTAGTCCTAGCCCAAATCCTATCGGCCAGAACACCTGAATTTGAAGATAAAATAACTTAACAGCATTAAAGATAGTCCACGATGGGGAGAAATACAAAATTGACATCCATGGTGAAGAGTTGGGATTTTTGAATTCCCACTTAGAACTGGAACCAGGCAAGGCTGCCCACTATCTCCACTTCTATTCAACATAGTGCTGGAAGTCCTGGCTATAGCAGTCAGACATGAAAGAGGAATTAAAGGTATCTGAATTGGGGCAGAAGAGATCAAATTTTCACTGTTTGCGGACGATATGATATTATATTTAGAAAACCCGAGGATTCAACTAAGTAACTCCTGGAATTGATAAATGAATTTACTAAAGTCTCAGGATACAAAATCAACACACAGAAATCAGAGGCATTCATATACAC
>VBSM01000361.1:47404915-47439638 GCA_008086735.1 Cheirogaleus medius
GAGATAGGACCACTCCTACACTGCTGGTGGGACTGCAAACTAGTTCAACCTCTACGGAAAGTAATATGGAGATACATTAAAGTGATACAAGTGGATCTACCATTTGATCCAGCAATCCCATTATGGGCATCTACCCAAAAGATCCAATGACACTCTACAAAAAAGACACCTGCACTCAAATGTTTATAGCAGCACAATTCATAATTGCAAAGCTGTGGAAACAACCCAAATGCCCATCAATTCATGAGTGGATTAATAAAATGTGGTATATGTATACCATGGAGTACTATTCAGCTCTAAGAAATAACAGTGATATAGCACATCTTGTATTTTCCTGGATAGAGCTGGAACCCATACTACTAAGTGAGGTATCCCAAGAATGGAAAAACAAGCACCACATATACTCACGAGCAAACTGGTATTAACAGAGCAGCACCTAAGTGGACACATAGGAACTACATTAATGGGGTATTGGGCGAGTGGGAGGAAGGGCGGGTATATACATACATAATGAGTGAGATGTGCACCGTCTGAGGGATGATCACGCTTGAAGCTCAGAATTGTGGAGGGAGGGGGGCAAGGGCATTATTTGAAACCCAAAAATTTGTACCCCCATAATTTGCTGAAATAAAAAAAAGAGTTGAGATTTTATTTTTTAAAGAAATTTTGGAACAAATATAAAGAAGTATGTAGTTAATGAGTTCAAGCATGTTATTATCATTAAGATTTAAGACACTATCAATTTTCTGTATTTTAATCACTTAAGAAAACCATCCATACTTTCTGACTTTCAAACTTCATCAAAGATGGTAGTCAAATCCACAAGCTATTTTGTAAGTCCTCAATATATGATTTCTTGATTATGTTTGAGAATTCCTGCTTTAAAAAGAGGAAAAAGGACAAGTAACACCTTGAACACAAAGCCAGTATTTGACCAACATTTGGATATGAAGAATGTCTCATTGACTGTAAGGGGGAGAGAAAAAAGCCAGACTCTTGCACTTTGCAAAGCAAGAAAAAGAATAAAAGCAAATTTAAGTGACTCCATATTTATTCTCAGGGTTATGGAAGGCCTTTCTAAAGTACAATGTCATTACAAATTCTACAAATTTAACTAAAACAATATCTAGCCCTTATTTATTCTTACATTATGAACATAACTTCTAAAAAAAGATGTGAAAATACATATTGGGTTAACATCCTTAATTTTTGATCACCCTTATATTACATATTTCAATAAAATCTTGATTACCACACAAGCAAGAAATGAGCAAAGTCACAAATACACCAATTATACACAAAGGCATGGAAATAGCTAATAAATATGAAAAATACTGAACCCCACTATTAGTCATGTAAAAAATTTTTTTGTTTTGATTTTTATAATTTTTTACGCTTCAAATTGAAGCAAACTAACAGAACAAAACAAACAAATTAAAATAAATAGTTTTGTGTAAGAGTTCAGTGGGAAAACCTCTCACATATTATTGGTAAAAATAAAGGTACATATTTTTTGCAAAGTATTTTGGCATTGCAGGAATACTCTGTTTAGTGCTAAAACTTCACAAGGTGAATTTGTAATCATATTTGTTTCTAAAGTATGTTCCTTAAAATGGGAAGAAATAGATAGATAAATAGGTAGATGTAGATACACTTTTGTAGCATAATTATAATGCATATTTATTTTCATGCTTTGAGTGCTACCTCATGCTCTCAGCCAATAAGAGTTAGCAAAGAAGATAAACCACTGTATTTTTTTTGTCCAATGAGTACTAGAACGACACAAACATTAACCTATTAATCTATCCCGAGTTGTATATAATCTGAAATTTGTGATATTTATTTCATTACTAGGCTTTTCATTCTGATATTTTACTTTTCTCTCATATTGATTGATAAAACTGTAAATATAGTACAAAGAAACAAAGAACATGTATAAATGTATAAATCCTCATGCTAATTAAGCTAGTTAAAGAGTGACTCTGACATCTGCCAAGATATGAGAGAGGAGGCAGAAGATACAAATAAGGGAGAAATTAGGGTTGATTAGAATTCTTTGACATTTTTAAGCACATCACATATGATGTACAGCTTGGGAGGACTGACCAACAATTATCTGAGAGTTGGGACATCATAGAGTAAAGCAAGTAAAATAGAAGATCTGTTGCCAACATAAGATACCAAGATAGCATCTCCATGACAACTATACTATAAGGATCCACATAACTCTTATTTAGATAAAGTCTCATATCCAAGAACACTTACCCTGAGCTACATTGAAACATTCAGGTGTATTTAAAAGTTCTTTAAAATATATAAATTTCAAAACAGCTATATTTACTCAAAGAAATCTACCCTAAGAAAATAATCAAGATCTATATGCTCATTAAAACATTATTCATAATAGCAATTAACTGTTTAGAAAATAGATATACAACCACGTATTGAGAGTTGAATAAAATAATTATGTAAATATGATTAAATATTATAGACTGTTACATACATAATTTATTACTAAGTAAAAATCAAAGCAGGGTATAGGCAGTATAATATTAATACCATTTTAATTTTGTCAATATCTTATATACTTACAAAATTACATTTTCTATGATAGAGTAAAAATAAAAATGTTAAGTAGTCATTGCTAGCAGAAAAAATTATTAGTAATGTTTATATTTCTTTATTTTTTATTTCATCATATTATGGGGGTACAAATATTACAGTTACGTATATTGCCCATACCCCCCCTCCCTCCTCGAGGCAGAGCCTCAAGCATGACCATTCCCCAAACGGTGCACATCTCACTCATTATGTTTGTATATACTCATCCCCTCCTCCCCCTTCCCATCCGCCCGACACCCTATAAATGTTATTCCTATATGTCCACTTAGGTGTTGATCCGTTAATACCAGTTTGCTGGTGAGTACATGTGGTGCTTGTTTTTCCATTCTTGAGATACTTCACTTAGTAGAATGGGTTCCAGCTGTATCCAGGAAAATACAAGAGGTGCTATATCACCATTGTTTCTTAAAGCCGAATAGTACTCCATGGTATACATATACCACATTTTGGTAATCCACTCACATATTGATGGGCACCTGGGTTGTTTTCACAACTTTGCAATTGTGAACTGTGCTGCTATAAACATTCGAGTGCAGGTGTCCCTTTTGTAGAGTGCCATTTGATCTTTTGGGTAGATGTCCAGTAATGGGATTGCTGGATCAAATGGTAGATCTACTTGTACCGCTTTAAGGTATCTCCATATTGCTTTCCACAGAGGCTGAACTAGTTAAGTTATTCTGAAATTGCATGTATGCTGTAATGATTATCTATTACCAGTCTATTTAAAACAACAAATCATTAGAAATGTTTGGTCAATCATTATAGTGGTGAATTTAGCAAACAGGTCTCCTTTTAGTTATTCTTTGATTTTATTGATTGATTGATTGATTTTTTTTTATTTCAGCATATTACGGGGGTATGAATGTTTAAGTTAAATAACTTGTCTTTGCTCAACCCGAGTCAGAGCTTCAGGCATGTCCATCCCCTAGACAGTGCACACCACACCCATTAGGTGTGAATATACCCATTCCCTCCTCACCCTCCCATCTGCCCAACACACGGTGAATGTTACTACTCTATGTGCACATAAGTCTTGATCAATTAATACCAATTTGATGGTGAGTACATATGGTGCTTGTTTTTCCTATCTTGTGATACTTCACTTAGTGGAATGGGCTCCAGCTCTATCCAGGATAATATAAGAGGTGCTTTATCACCATTGTTTTTTGTGGCTGAATAGAACTCCATGGTATACAAATATCACATTTTATTAATCCACTCATGTATTGATGGGTACTTGGGTTGTTTCCACATCTTTCAATTGTGAATTGAATTGTGCTTCTATAATCATTCTAGTGCAGATGTCTTTTTTATAGAATGCCTTTTTTTCCTTTGGATATATGCCCAGCAATGGGATTGCTAGATCAAATGGTCATTCTACTTGTAGCTCTTTGAGGTATCTCCATATTACTTTCTACAGAGGTTGTACTACTCAGCAGTCCCACCATCAGTGTACGAGTGTTCCTACCTCTCTGCATCCACACCAACATTTATTGTTTTGGGACTTTTTGATAAAGCCAATTCTCACTGTGGTTAAGTGATATCACATTGTGGTTTTGATTTGCATTTCTCTGATAATTAGAGATGTTGAGCATTTCTTTCATGTTTGTTGGCCATTAGTCTATCTTCTTTCGAAAAGTTCCATTCTTGCTGATTTTCTGAGTTCTATATAGATTCTAGTAGAATCTGACTTTCATTTTAATCGAGCGCAATCATATCCTAGAATATGTGCATTATGATACATTTAAAGACATATGTCAATACAGTGGTTGCTCAGTATCAAGACTTCAGGTTCTTCATTTGCTACATTTGGCAGGGTTGAATTCTAAATGTATTTTTATGCATATTGCACGTGCTATATGCTGAGCCACCACCATCATTGGTGAATTTACTACTTTTTCTAAAAGCTGAATTGTTAAATTTACAGAATAATCACAAGCAAAACAAATATAATGGCAAGCCTGATTGTACTTTTAGAATTTTTGGAGAATCCTTGAGTGATTCTCTTGAAAAGAATAGAACTTGAGAAATGCACAACTTTCAGTATTTCTTACCTCCCAATTCAACAAATAGAACTCCTAACATCCCACAGTTGCTTAAAGATATTTGAGGGTGAGGATTTTCTTCTTTTGTCTCTCAGTCACATTCTGAAGATATCTGACTAGTTTACTTGAAAATTCCTATCCTGATACCGGAAATTCTCAAAAGGGTGCTGGTATTATATTTATTTTGCTTGCTATTGTCTGTTAATTTAACATTTATTTCTTCTTTTCATAAGATAATAAATTTACCAGTGGTGATGGTGGTACATGTAGGATGGTGGTGATGACTCTACAGGGTGTCCCAAAAGTCACCATACATAGGGAAAATGGGAAATTGTAGCTAAATGTACCTTTATTTATAAAATATTCATTACAAAAATTTTACAAAATTTTTCTTTTGCATAGAAACTTTTGGGACATCCTGTATATTTATTATAATCTTTTAAGATTAAAAAAAATTGTTTTAAAATGGTAATGTTTCAAGGAGGGAGTTATACTAAGTTATTTTCTTCTAATTTCATGTACTGGTAGAAAACAAGTATAGTATTTTTTTCCATCATATTTGACTAATACTGAACAATCAGTGCCTGATCTCTACCTTTCCTCCCTTTCCACAAATAAATATCACTATCAGCCAACTTCATTTTATTCTGTAGGCAACCTCAATAGAGCTAAGTTTTCTGTCAATCAATTTGTTTCCTCTTATTGTTCAGTGAAACTTTCCCCCCATGTCTTTTTTTACTCTCCATCACTCCCACCTCAGGAAAGAAAATAACATCTGGACAATTTTATGTCATTTCACATGGCATAGCCTGTTCCTTAAATTGCACTAAGCAACAATAGCAATAACAACAATAAAAATCCTTTAAAAAATTGCAAATTACACAAATCTCTAATAAGTGCAATTAAACACAATTCACTATGACAATTAGGTCACTCTCTTTTCAGTAAGTAACATGAAGGCTGGAGGGATGACTGAAATTCATTTAATATAATCAAGGAAGGGTAACATAGATCACACTTAGAAAATGCACTTGAATAAGAGCCTCAACTGGGGTTAGGCAGGGCAAAGGCATACCTTATGCCCTTATCCTGAACACTTGCACAGAACAGAAAGAACTCAAATTGCTTTCCCTGAGAGTTTGGCAAACACCAAGGCTCTTGCTGTGTATTTTTCATTATTTTGGAATAATTCATTAGCAAACATTATAAGTTGGCAGCATCACTGATATGCATTAGAATAAAACTATTTTTTACTTTTATTACTTCTATTTTATAAATTAAAAGCATTTAATCAGTAACTCCTGAAAAACGGAACTATCACTTTTTAAAAATAGTGAGCTATTCACCTATTTTAATGAGATTAGTCAAAAGTAAATTAACTGAATGCCTGCCAAGCCAGGTATATAAGAATACATAAGGACTTTTACTTGTAAATAATTAGTAGTGTTTATTATACTTGTCATTTATTAGGTACTATTCAAACTATGTTAAATGTATTAATTAATTTAATCTCCTCAAAGAGGTAAGTAATATTATTATGTTCACTTTATAGATGAACAATTCTGAGACCAAGAAGTTAAGCAATCCAATGCCACACAGCTAGAAAATAGCACAGATGAGTTTCAAATCTAGGCATGCTTCAAAGCCCATGATTGTAACCATAAAGTTATCCTTCTTCTCAAACATTAACATGTCTATGTTTGTGTGTGTGTGTTTGGAAGAGGGATAGTAAAAAAAAAATAGGAAGGATGCTTTGTCTCTAGTTTGTTTGGTTAAAGCATTTGCTAATAGGAAGAGAGTTTAATAAATAAAGAGGACCATAACTATGATACATAAATTCTAATTATTTAGTATCTTCACAGTACTTTTTATAACTTTTTTAAAAATTACAAAATTAAATATTGGTCATACCTAAATACATCACTATCTTGGTGTGTACAATGTGACTGATCATCAACAAAGTTTCTAGGAGTGAGTCACAGGCATGGCAAGTTTATATAAATAATCATAAATTTGCAAACAGCAGGAGCGGTAGGAACTAAGAGTGCAAGACTATATCCATTTTGCTAACTACAATTTCTCCTATGATTAGCACAGTACCTGGTAATCAAAAACTATATATTAAATGACTATGAACAAGAAAATGACAATAATATATTCTGATTGGATTAGCTACATCTCACACATTCACAAAACACATATACATATTAACCATAAACTCACAGTAATGTGGCATAAATGTAAAGATGCATGTAGCTACAGACATTATAAAAATATCATCCATTTAATCATACATACCTTCTGAATATACCAAACATGTCAGCAGATTTAGAAGATAATCTGTAACTTGTTACGCAGTGATGGTTTATTTTGTGTAAACTTGACTGTTCCAGTCGTTTGGTTAAACCTCAAAACTTTGTTGTTTTTTTCCAAAAATGTCTAGATGTGGCTGTGAATGTATTTTTTCAATGTGATTAATATTTATAATCAGTAGACTTTGAGTAAAGCAGATTATTCTCCTTAACATCAGAGGGCCTCATCTAGTCAGTTAAAGGCCTAAGAGCGAAGACTGAGGTTGCCCAAAGAAGAGGGAATTCTCCTCTAGACTGCAACATAGAATCTTTGCAGGTTTCCAACCTGCTTCCCTGTAGAGTTCAAACTCAAGACTGAATCATTAACTCTAACCTAAATTTCCTCCCTGCCAGCCTATCATACAGATTTTGGACTTGCCAGCTTCCACAATTATATAAGCTGATTCCTTAATACATATATACCTATATGTATTATGTATCATATATACACAGACACACACACAAATATATGTGTGTGTGTATACATATGCAGTCATCCTTCGGTATCCATGGGGGATTGGTCCCAGTACCTTCCCCTCCCAGTGCATTCCAACATTTGCAGTTGCTCAAGTCCCTTATGTAAAACGGCATAGAATTTGCATGTAACCTATGCATATCCTCCTGTATACTTTAACTCATCTCTAGGTTACTTATAATACCTATATAACGTAAATGCTATGCACATAATTTTTTTTTGTATTGTTTAGGGAATAGTGACAAGGAAAAAAGTCCTTTTTGAATACGGGCCTCCATAGCTGCAGATTTTGCAGCCTCAGAGTCAACAAACCACAGGTTTTCGATTTGTGAATACAGGGGACCGACTGTATATCTAGTCTGTTGGTTGTGTTCTCTGGCGAATTCTGACTAATACACATGTCTTACATTCTCACTTAACTGTCATCACCAAAATGCCTCAGTTTCAATTCTGAAGACCTTCCTATGTAAAGTTAGTCATTTTGTTTCTGTACAGAATAAAATCAGTAATAATAAGTACCATGAGTATCATGTTTCCTAATCAATGGAGATAATAACAATTAGTCCATAACATCAATGAGATGTTGTAAAGATAAATGAGAAAACATTAGAAATTCGTTCTGCAGTCTCCAGGGAAAATGATTCTATATAAATAGAAAGTATCATCACATTATTCAAACATATATAAATGATTTAATACTTCATATCAAATAAAATCACCTATATTCATAACATTAGTACAATAGAAGCTGCACCAGTAGGAAAAGCAAGCTTAGAATCTGAATACCCTGAGATTTCCATTTGCGATATTTAGATGATTTCAATAAAGGAATGTGACTTGGGATCTTTATTTGTTTCTTCTGTCTTAGGACGAACCTTAAAGGTAAGTAAAAATGTCCAGGAAAAATAATGGCTACACATGTTAATTAAGACAATTTAGAATTGGGATAAGTTACTAACTTAATAACAATTAGCAACTATTGTTCCCTATGTACTTAGAGGACAGAATTAAATTTTACCCTGTTGAATAACTTGCATCAATATCAGGACTTTTGTTTCCTGAAAATGAACACTAGTCACCCAACAATAAATCATGTTCTCATCCATGTGGAGTTCTTTTATTGTGAGCATTGAACAGAACCACTGAAAATTCTCTAAACTTGTAAGCCCGTAATTGCAGGCTGCAAATAAAAATGCATACATACATACATACACACACATGCACACATTCTTAGTGAAAGTATGTAAGATAACTTACTTATGTAGAAACAAGTATATTGTAATAAGAATTAACACAAAATGTTCCCATTTCTCCTGACAAGTATGAAGAAAAACAAAATGGTCAAAAAACATTCAGCACACCTTTATTATTTAGAAAGTTGAAATGGCAAATTTCTAATAGTGTAATTTCTGCCAACAGAATATTTTTACTATTTGGCTAGAGTAGAAAAAAAACAGGTAAATTTAAAGTACAATTACATAAATGTTTATAGTATCCAAGAGGACTTGAGGTGTTTTCTTTCAAAGCAAAGGATACTAGAGAAATATTGCATCCCTGCTGGAATCATAATGGGAATTATAATTGTCAAATTCATAGTGTCTGTCATAGGAAATCAACAATTATTTTGGACTGAAATGTCAGTAGGATAGAAGGATTATTTTAAAATTAAATAAATATATTAAAATATTTGGTTTTAGAGAAATAAACATACAAGAAATTGCAAAGATAAATAAAATACTTAAAACCCAGGATCATGAACAATACTGATTAAAATCTTATTTGCAAAGAGAACACAATAAGTGAGAGTCAATAGTAATGTGGACATAGTCTTTCCCTTCTATGATAGAGTCATCTGAGAGATGGGCCAAGTGAAGCCAAGAGAATTAAAGAGGGAAATAACATTTACACCAATGCTATCTTCAGTGTTGTCAATATGGATAATAAAATCACCTAAGATTAATAAGCTGTGTGGTTCCAGAGAGAGTTGAGAAAGAAAATCTATAAATTCATTAAGAAAACTTGTGGTTTCTCAAAGAGGTTTGTAAATTAAAAGTGTTGCTAGAGTTGTATGCTCAAAGCAGACAGATACATAGAAAGAGACATGAGATGTTTTGATGTCATAGCAGAATACATTAAAAAAAGATTTAGCTCTCACCTTCAGAGACTAAAACAAATTTTTACTATATAAATTAGAGATACAACAAGGCCCATATGAGGCCCAAAACAAGATTTTAATTGCTTAATTCCCTTACTATCCAAGTTAACTCAAGCCATTTTTAGAATGTTGAATTTACCACACTGACTTTGCAATGTTGGTAATAATTATTCATTGCTCTAATATTTTATTACACTGTATTATAAGGAACTCAATTTAAAATATACAGCTTATGGGTAAAAAAGTATAGTTATATTGTTAGATAGAATGAACTATTTGATAGCACAACAAAGTGATTATAGTCAGCAATAAGTTTTGTATACTTTAAAATAACTGAAAGAGTGAAAATAGAATGAAATGCTTGAAATGCCTCAATTACCTTGATTTGATTATTACACATTGTATACCTGTATTAAAACATCACATGTACCCCATAAAAATATACTATTATGTACCCATAATAATTAAAATATTTTTAAAATAAACAAAATATACAACTTATATAAAAATTTTGAAATTATGGATATGTACATCTTGAGATTACTCTAATGTACAAATACATCTAAAAATATTAAATAAAAGTAATTATGTATTTCATAAAATGACTTGTCTGTCTTTTTTCTGTTAATACTTTTAAAATTTCATCTCTGTATCTCTAGTTTTCTTTAACAAGTATTACAACATTCTGGCTAGATGTGAGATGGAAAATGTGCAAGTCTAAATTCATAATTATAGATTTAAAAAAACTAAGGCACAAATATATAAAGTAAATTTACTCAAATTCTCATGGATTTTTAGTTCAGAACCAGGATTAGAGTACAGATCTATGGGATTTCATAACAGTTTCTTTAATTTTAAAAATGCTGCCACTCCATAACCTAAGGAAGAATCGGCTTCACTTCAAATCTAGCCCACATGCCAACTAGCTGTGTGACAATGGGTGAAGTACTTTACTTCTCCAAATCTCAATTATTTACCTGCAAAATGAGAACTATTATAGCACTTAATCCAGGTGGTTGTTGTAATTAAAGCACTTCGTTAAGCTTTAGGGTACATGCTAAGTGCTCATTGCTTACTAGGTATGGTCGTCATTACCGTCACCAACCACTCCTTGCAAATGGCCACACAACAAATATTTGCTGATTATTGGGTGAAATTAACAAGTGATTTTAGAGTATACAAAAAAAGAACAAAAAATGGAGAAAAATCTCCTAGCTACTTTGCCCTCATAGTTTCCTATTTTTAATTTTCCTAGAAAAGCCTATTTTTATTCTTTTAAATATATTACATTAAAATATCCACAGGTTCTGACAGTTTATATTTGTTTATTTCCCCACTGTATCTTGCATTTAATGTTTCAATCAAGTTTGTGAGTTAAAAAGATTAGTCATTCAGAAATTTGCCTCAGAGGAAAACTTCTACATCCTTTGTAGTTCATGATGCAAGGTGATCTGCACTACCCTCTTCCCCCCAGATGGGACAAACACTTTTGGCATGAGTCATTTTAACAGGAAAATAGTTAAGTATTTCTGAATTTCTTTTCAGAATTACTCTCACTCATTTTATTTTTGTCTATAACAAAACAGAATAGAAAGCCATAAATTGCCGACAATTCAGTTTTAAAGGGAGGGGTAAGTACACAATTAAGATATTTTTAAAAATGTACAAGTCATGCATTCTTCTCTTTATTCTCCTATTTGGCTTTATTTTCTACTTCTTTAACTCTTTTCTTTTATTAACGTCTTTCTCATTCTTTTTATAGAGCCATTATAACCTGTAGAAACGTCCCATGGTGACTTTCTTGAGTTTGTAATCTAAAACCATTTTTTCTATCCTCTTGTAGTTGTTTAATTGATTCAAAGCTCTGATTCAAAATATAGACCACCATCACCCTTTTCTAAGCATTTACTGAGAGAACTTATAATTTTATTTCAAGTTGTTGGTTCTTCTCACACCAGAAAACTTTATATATACACATAAATGTCTGTGTCACTTGATTTTCTACACAATTTTAAACTAGAAATAGTATATGAAAGAGAAACCATGTATTTATTCTGTTCCTACCACACCTAAACAATTAACATATAAAAAATTACATGGAATTTAAAAAATAATCCTAGTGTGGTTGCCAAATCCATATTCAATATCTTAGATTATTTTTAGAGTTAATCCACTTATTTTTGTTTATTCTGAAAGAATTGCATTTTCTGTGATAAAAACACAACTAAATAATATCAATAAATATCATATAAACATAAACTTTTCAGAAAGTACTGGTTTTAGATACAACTCAAAAAAACTTAATCAAAATGAATGCTTTTTTTTTCTTTCAAAAACTGTAATTATTTCAAACTTGCTTTAATTTACCTTCCATGTTGCAGTCAGCCAGATCTGAGTTGGAGAGTAGACTGGAGAGCTCAGAGTGCAACAGAGACCATCAGGGATGTGGTCTTTTCTAGCAGAGAAGCCCCAGCAGTTATTTACTTAGGGTGCACTGTGAGTGATAGTTGAGGGAGCCTCTCTTTCTCGAAACTTTTCAGCCCAGATTATAGATACTTCCTAGTTATTCTAAGTTCTTTGAAAAATGAAAATGACTTTTGGATGGGTCATTTATTTTGTGTTTTCACCCACACGTCCTGGAGTGTAAATGAGTTTGCTCATATTTACATTCTTTCCAAAATACAGGTCAAGACAGAGATGAAGAGACAGAGTCTCCAGGGGAAGAGAAAGACAAAGTAGAAGTGTGGCTCCTCATCAGACATACACACACAGAGTCCAATTTTTTTTAACCCAGTTCAACCTAGCTAATATCAGTCCACTGATTTTGTAGAATTAGCTACAAGATAGTTCCTAGCCAAGTAAAAAAACAAGAAGGTGAGTTTAGTTACAAAGAGAATCAGGGTTAGACTCCTAGGAAAACTTATCACCTCTATTGGAGTGCCAATGTCAAGGAAGGGTGTGGAGCCACAACAACATATATCTAACATAAAGAACTAGAAGCTGGGCACTGTGGTGCACACCTGTAATAGCAGTTACTCAGGAGGCTGAGGTGGGAGGGTTGCTTGAGCCTGGGAGTTCAAGATCAGCCTGGGCAACAGAGTGAGAACCCATCTCTAATTAAAATAATAATAATGATAATAATAACATGAAAAACTAACATGAAATTTAAGATATTGGAAATAGGTTTTCATTAATGAAAGACTTTGTTCCAAGAGGAAACACAGTGTTCTGGGAAAGACTCCTTGTTAGGATTTTGGAGTTCTGGTCCTGGCTCTCCTTCAACTCTGTCCCTCACCTGCCATGTAATATGGTACCATCAAATTATCGTCTTTGGACATGGCTTCCTCGTCTGCAAATGAAGGGGTAAAGTTGTTGCTCTGTGACATCTAAGACTATGAGATAATTATGAAAAGAGAAAACCAGCAACTCTGAGTTGGTAGTTATACCTGCAAGTGTCTGAATATGATAAAAGAGGCCACAAGAATAATCTTTGACTAAAACATGCTTTACCAAATAATAATAACAAAGGTTAAAAATAAACATTATTATGTTTGAAATCCAAAATGCAACTAGTTCATAAAAAAACTTGCGAACACAGATTTAAACTACAAAATAATTTTAGGGACAAAGAGATCATACTTTTCGGAACCTAGCTTTTATTATATTGTCACTAAGGATTATATTTTCTTTACCATAAAGTTGATAGCACTGAAAGAAGCAACCAGTGATATATAATGCTGTTGGGTAGGTGTGAGGGGGAGGAGGGGATGGGTATATTCACACGTAATGGGTGCAGTGTGCAGCCTTTGGGGAATAGACATGCTTGTAGCTCTGACTGGTGGGGTGGGGTGGGGAGGCAGTGCAAAGGCAATCTATGTAACCTAATTATTTGTACTCCCGTAGTAACATTCTGAAATTAAAAAAGAAAACATTGTAACAAAAAAATAAAAAAAATATGCTGCGAACTTTTTGGGGGGTCTTGTTTCTAATTTTCATTGAAGTAAATAAATATACCAGAGGAATAACTATTCTCACCTAATATAAGATCAATACGGTAAAGGTCTAAGAAATTTCTCACTGTTTATTCTACATTCAGAATTTAATGGAAGCTTTAAAAAATTTTTAGCTATCTCAAGGAAGTTTACAATTAAAATTTTTTAAACATCATAAATTAAACAAAAATCAGTACATTCCAACCTTTGACGGAGATTCTGCTAAATTTTACTTCTAGTTCTGTGTAATTTCTCTAAGGTATCACACTTCACTGCATAAAAACACTACTCAGGTAGCATAGATTCATAATATATTAGCCACTTTATAAAAGTGCCTGTGAATTTTTTTAGAGAATCATATAAATCACAAAGTTCACAAACTTTCTAAAGTAACAGGGAAACTAATAAATATTACTGTTAAAATTCAACATGGCAGTATTTAAACATATTAATTCCTCTCTTTATTAAAATAAGTTTCTTAAAATCAAGCTATGAAATAAATAAAATTTCTATTCTTTATAAATTGCTACAATTAATATTTGTCTGTGAAGACTCCTACTAGTCTATAGAACATGTTATTTCAATAGCACATTGGCTTGAGAATAAATTATTGACATGCAATAACAGATGCATATTTCAAAACACAAAAATAACTTTGCCTTCATTCCCTTTGTAGTCTATAGTCATTGCCACTGGCATTTTTAAATAACTAATGCTTATAATCACAGTTTCAACATGGAGTACAATTTTTGAAACTTATTAGCTGTTCAAAAAGCAACATAATAGTCATGGACTTAACAGCTTTTAAGAATGAAGTATGCTGCATATATTTTGGGAATGCAAAGATACATAAAAAAATAGAATTTCTACAGTTAACCTCAGACCCAACTAGCTTATAAGAAAGAAAGAACATTTATTTTGACTGAATAATTAGGTATCTGCCTAGTAAAATCTTTTAGGATAAATAAAAAATATATATCATCTTTTTGTTTCATCATCAACCAAAGCATCAATATTATTAACATGGACTTGGTATGTGCACAAATTAAAAATGGGAGAGTAAGAAAACAAAGTCTAGAACATTGGAGCTTCAAGGGAACAACCACATAAGAAAGTTATAAACGAACTTAGGAAATTATGTGGATATATAGAAAACTTTAAATAAATAATTTGATTAGGAATAAAGTAGCTTTTCTGTTGGCTGGGATTTCATGGAGTTCCAAATTCTGGGAAGAGGGGGGTTAAAAGATAGTACATTATCTCAAGTCCTAATTTTATTTAGTCAACATATATGTAACATAAATGTTTGAGTCTTAGCATTTCTTAATTATGTTTTAAATTATACATTTTAAGAACTTTTGTATATTGAATCCCTTAGAACAATAGTAAATATTTTTAAACCTCAACAAAATATGTCAGACCTCAGCATCTGGTAAGATGTAATAATACACATTTGTTTATTATTCATTTAAAAATAGATTTGCAGGTTTCATTTGATTTTCTTCTAGAAAGATTAAACCACTAAATATGTTTAGACAGATATCTTGGTTTACCACAATTAGTAATAAGCTGGTTTTGTTCTGCAAAACATCAAAGGCATCAATGAATAATCTGTAATTCTTCTAGTAGCATTTCCATTATTAAAGTAAGTTGCTAAAGTATTATTACATTCAGAGTTTAACATGTACTTAAAAAAATATTGTTGGGCCTGCCAGATATGGGAGATTTTAGGAAGATTTCATCATCTAATTTGAAAACTAAACAAACAAAAATTTTCTCCACTAGTCTGAAAACAGAAAGATCTTACACATTAACAATTGAAGCCCAGTTCCTCAATAATCATCTATACTTAGAGAAACATCAGCAGAACTGATACTATTAGGGAAAATGACCCAATTTGGAGAATGCTGAGTGGATAACACGCTAAGATGTGCTTCATAGATATGAATTAGATGAGAGTTAAATGTGAAATAGTGTTCATCCACTGCCCTCAACTTCTCTTGTCCACTTCTGATAATCACAGCTAATCAGAATTCATCCCACTTGTCAAAATGCCTCAGCGTTAAGATGACAAGCGATGGAAGTGGAAACAGAGACAGTGATTGGAGGAGATGAATGCATTGAGGGCAGCTGAGAGGGCTCTACTATCTCATAAGAGAGGGATCAAGAGGGCCAAACAGTGAGAACTAAGACTTTGAAGCAGTAATTTCCTGGTTTTTTGTTTGTTTGTTTGTTTTGTTTTTACATGGTTGATAAATTTCAATGAGTGGGAGTGTCAGGCTGTTGCTCTGTTGGGAAACCAGTGAACACAATAAATGTAAAAGATTTATACAGAACTCTTAAGAGAGGCCTGAGTGAGGTTAGGAGGCCTAACAGGGGAGCCTGTTCAGGCTCCCACCTACAGGGTGTGCCAAGTTGTGACTGGGATGAGTTTAAATTTTTTGAAATGTATTATCCCATTATCTCTGCCAAGCCATCCCCCAAAGCTTTCATCTCCTTAAGGAGTCATAGCTTTTAGAATCAATTACAAGAGAAAGAAAAGTCTCTTTTATTCATAAAGAATTTTTGTTTTTGCTTTTGTTTCTAGCATAGCAACTCTAATGTACATTCTTGCCCGTAAAGAGAATTATCAGGGAAACTGAAGAAGAACTGGAGTTGAGAGAATTTTTCCCCATAATTGCAAAGCTATTTGCATGAACTTTCAGTTCACTCCCTTCCCCAGTTTCTCTTTGACTTTCAATAGTATCTAGTATTATAATTATTCTTAAAATAATGTTTGGTGGTTTGGGTGAACAAAATAAAATAAGTAAGGCTTTTCTGACCTGGAACTCTTCACAAAAGAAGCAGCACAGAAGAAAGAATATAATTGGCCAGATGGAAATTTCCTACTTGACAACCAGTCAAGGCACACTGCAACTATATTTTCAGGTGTACCTGTATTCATTTTATTTATATTTACCTATCAATTATATTATACTTTATTTCCTCAATTTTAAAATACTTTTTCAAATCTACTATATCTACCACTGCTTCTGAATTAATTACTGAGTTAGATGCTAGTTCAAGAGTTCTTGGCTTAGCTTTATATTACATACTTTAGAATTTATACTCAGATTCAAATTCAGATGAAGCCAAGAGACATATCATCTGATGGGAGGAAGCTTGGGAAGTACCTAGTTATCAAGGATTTTAACATGATATACTGTATATGGAAGCTCTTCATAGTGTTATGTTTTTGTTTTCCATTTTCATGCACAATAACAATACCTGACAAGATTTAGACTGGCACAAGTATATCGTATGTCAAAGATGCTTCACGATTTATTTGTCTCTTAGTCGACTCACATTACTGCAAGCTTTTTGATACACAGAGCACAAAGCAGCTTAACACTGTTGCTATTAGTGCTCCAACCACACTGAAAACACTTCATTAAACAGCCTACTGCAGTGTAATTGTTTAATAATATTTTGATTAGGTTGTTTAGCAGACAATCCATGCTGTAAAACATTCTCTTGCTGTCAAGTGAATCACTGGTAAAAAGGCTACTGCAAAATACTTGAAAGTCTCTTAGGAAAGAAATCAAAATGGGGTAAAAAACAAACAAACAAACAAAAATACTCTAAGTCACTCTTCTCCTATTACCCATTGTATTAGTTTTCTATAGCTGCTGTAACAAATTACCACAAACGAAATATCTTTAAAAAACACACATTT
Organism: Cheirogaleus medius; assembly: GCA_008086735.1. Classification (NCBI taxonomy): domain Eukaryota; kingdom Metazoa; phylum Chordata; class Mammalia; order Primates; family Cheirogaleidae; genus Cheirogaleus; species Cheirogaleus medius. The sequence continues at coordinate 47,422,271 of VBSM01000361.1, forward strand.
ATTATTTTACAATTCTTGAGGTCAGAAGTCTCATGGATTTCACTGGTCTAAAATCAGTGTTAATAGGGCTGCACTTCTTTCTGAAGATTTTAAAGGAAAATCTATTTCCTTATCTTTTCCAGCTTCTATAATTTCCCAAGATTTCTTATTGTCAGTGCCTATTTACTAAAAAAGTCTGCATAATTCTGTTGAATTATGAATTTTTGATGTCATTTTGCTCAGTGAACAGGGGAGAAGTCTCCTAATTCTTTAAGATGTTAGACAAAATATGTCAATATTGGAATCAAATAAAATATTTTAGTTTACAGAATAACCAACTCCAGAATAATAAAGGTACTTTAAATATCATCTATAATAACTCCCTAACCTCAGGAATTTGTGTCCAAAACTCTGGTTTGGAATATTCATAATGTAAAGGGAATTGATATTTCTGAAAACTTGTTTCATCTTCCTTTTTCTGAATATTAATAATATCTTCTTAATATCAAGGTGAATTCTTTTTCCTTGTTTATTTTAATCTCCTTGGTGGAGTTTGACTCCTTAATGGTTGTGTAGAAAAATTCTTATTTCTGTATTTATGACACCCTACAAATACTTAAATAAAGCTATAATCTATGCCCTTGAATAGAATAAACATTCTCAATCCCTATTATGGCTTGGAGTCTGATCACTTCATCAGCCTGGTCAAGTATATTTAAATGGAGTCCAGTTTATTACAGTATTTCCTTTAAAATCTTATTCATGGAAGGAAATAACTATGTCCTAGATGTGGTCTGAGCAGATTTCCTCCACCCCTCTGCTTATATACTTAATTTTCATTAACATAGACAAAGGCCCTATGAATGATATAAACCATCACAATTCACTTTTTATTTTTAAAGTGTATTTTCCAATAATAGCGCTAGTGTTTTTATTCTGCTTTTTACTTCATTGTAATTTGTTTTACCAGTGTTGTTATTAATTCTTCCTTATCCTCTATTGGAACTATTGAATTTTGTCTCTTATTAATCAACTTTTCATCTTTTATTTTTAATCTAAAAAACAAAACTTTGAATATGGCTTCATTTAACTTCATCTTATTAGATGTAGTCCAAGCTGACTGAGAGCTGTTGGGATGTTGATTCTCTAACCCAAAACTATCCATTTACCTTCCTATGGTCATGTCAGCTGCACAGTTTATTAAATGCCCTGGATATCGTCAATAAACTAATGGATAAAAAGTTGAATGAGATGAGTCCTAAGAATGGCAACATTCTCCAAGCACTGCTCTCCAAGTACACAAAATGACACTCCTCCAGCAAAGGTTTTCTTACTCACACAACTGGAATAGTAGCTATTGCAATACTTTTGAATCATCAATTTATTTTTTTATTTAGGACCCTTATCACTTTTCATATAAAATTGAATGTTAAATTCTGGTGAGATATACTAGGCAGTTAACTGTTCCTTGATGTCAATGTCATGCTGAGATATTAAACTATGACATTATCATTATATAGTAAGCATAATTTCTAGTCCTTAATTATTATAATCACAGAACACAAAATTTAGAATTAGGCAAATATTTAAGCCAGAAGGGATTCTAGAAATTGTTGAGTATGATTCTCTCATTTTATAGATGAGAAAACTACAGCCCAGGGAGGTTAAAGAACTCTGTTAATAGCACACAACTAAACACTAACAGAAGAAAACTCCCATTTTGAATCCAGTGATTTTTTTCATGTTCTTGTGGTATTTCAGACCAGAATTGTTTTGTTAAAATACATGTATTAGACATGTGAAGAAAGTGAAACCTGGAGTACATTTGAATTTAGCCGGTTCTTCCTGCTGCCTTATGAATAATATATAAATGTTAGCTTCCATACTTTCAGGAAATTATAAATTTCAACAATGAATTTGATGAAAGTTTAAAAGAATTTGTCACTTCTATAACTAATACTGCATTATCCCTATGTAATTTGTATTTTGATGTAAAATGTTTCTGAGGGAAGTAAGGGCATAAGAAGGGAGGATCTGCTATCAGTTTATATGAAAATTTGCCAGTCTTGGGAACTACTAAGATTTTACCTGCCATTGAGCTATGCATGAGTGGAATATTTAAAAGATTTGAACTATAAAACCACTTACTGACTTTCACATAATGTCATTCATTTACATACTTATGTATATATTAACATGTGTCTTAATGTGATAGAGACAAAAGACCATTTAAAGGCACTGCACAGTTAATAATCTTGATAACAAACACATTAGCACAAATGCTCTTTCACCTATTGAACAAAAATTATTAGAGTTCTTAAGTATGCCTGTTTAATTTTATAACCATTAGTTATTAAAATGAAAAAGATTTATTTATTAACATATTGTCTTCAATGATGGCCGACAATGTTAATGATATATTTTTTTGTATTTTTATTGACATATCCTAGTTGTACTATTGGGGTGTATGTGTAATGTTTTGATACATGTATGCAATATGTAATAATCAGAGTAATTGGAATATCCATCATCTCAAACATTTATCTTTTCTTTGTGTTGTGAACATTACGTATTTTTAATTTCAGAATATTACAAGGGTACAGATGTTTTGATTACATGATTTGCTTTTGTGCAGTTTGAGTCAAAATTAGAAGTGTGCCAATCACCAAGATAGCATGCATTGTAGCCATTAGGTGTAAATTTACCCATGACCTCCACCTTCCTCCCACCTGCTTGGTTTCTGATGAGTTTTACTACTATATGTGCACATGGGTGTTGATCAATCAGTTCCAATTTAATAGTGAGTGCATGTGGTGTTTGTTTTTGCATTCTTGAGATACTTCATTTAGAAGAATGATCTCTAGTTCCATCCAGGTTGTTTCAAAAGGTATTAGTTCATAATTTTTAATGACTGAGTAGTACTCCATGGTATACATATACCACATTTTACATTTTTTCTATCCTTTAATGCTTCTACCTTGTTTCAAAATGTTAGATTCTACTACCTAAAGATAATCTTTCAGAAAAAAAGAATATGGCTTGAGGTTCTTGCTTTACTAATATCTTTAGTACATTAAATGTACTCCACAGAAGAGGAAAGTTTTGTGGGAAAGTTTTCTTATTATTGTTAGGAGCAGCCTTATCTTAGAAAGTTAGAAGTGTCTGTTTTGGTTATGAGAAAGATTTAAATGATATTTTTTTCTGCAAATTTTATTAGCAGAATAAGATAGAAGAAACATTACAGCATTTAGAGTTATCCTTATTTACCTGCTTCCCACTAAAGTTTATTCTTTATACCTAAATTTATTTAGGGATAGTTTAATGTTGAACATGTTTGCATAAAACAGATCTGCTAGTTACACATTATTTTTGAAATCTTAACTAGTTAACAAACTTGATTTTATATGTAAGTGTATATAACATACAGTTCTAAGAGCTTAAAATATCTGTTTTTCATGATTAAATTGTTTAATTCATCTATTTCCTTGTATGATTATCACCAAGCATCATGTCCTAAAAGTAAATTGGAGCCAATGTAACTCTTGCTTTATCTTGGATAAATATCTTGCATAAGAAACATGAATAATTAAGATTACCCAAGTCATTGCCTAACATTAGAAGAAAAAAACATGATAAATTGTATAGAACAATTATTAAACTAACAAAGTTCCAGCAAAACAAATTATCCCACAACGTGCAATAATCCTTACATGGTTATGAGCTGAACAATAACTGTAACTGCTCCCAACTGGAAGTCTTTAAATGATTGTGGCTACAACTCAAAATAAAAGCAAAATGATAAAACATTTTCTGTTTTCTCAGAATCTTATAATAGTACAACAAAATATGCTGCAGTCTTTCATTTGGTTTAATTCACTAGCCAGTGAGCAGTTAATCATATTTAAAAATCACTATTTACATTTACTTAATAGTCTCTAGTCTCAGAGTGCTTCATAGAATATGTTCAGTCAAAATCTAAATTTAATTACAGTAGTTCATTTAACTAAAACAGAACAGGGGAAAGGTCACCCATTTAATGTCTCTCTTTCCAGTGGTAAACACATGCATGACTAATGAATATTTTAATTAACGACCATGAATATAATTTAACAAATATAACTAAGTCAAACATAACTCTTAAGATAGGACATGATTAATCAAGCTTTGAAAACTTCTCAGATCAGGTCTGCAAGCAACTTGGTATATTCTCATTTTAGAAGAATAGATCTTCAATATTTTTATGACATCATTATAAAGCCAGTCTTTTTCATAATTCATTTCAATTTGTATTTTCATATAAAAAGCATGCAATCCAAAACTAAAGGAAATAAATCCATACTTTAATCTTTACTTTGCTTTCAGCAAAAGTTTTTCAAAATTTCTATTTTTAAAACACTTAAGAAACAAACCAAAAAATTAGCATAATCTAAAATGCCAGGATGCCTGGAACTTAAATATTGGACTAATGTACATTAAGGAATTTGAAATATTTTCCATAAAAAATATTTTAAAGTGTTAGTCACTGGGTAGTTTTTGGGCTACCATCAAAAGATGCAAGTTATTCCCTGCAACATAAGTAAATACACAGGACAATGTTGTAAAATTCTTTACTTATTCCAATCTTCCGTTATCACTGACAAATATTGCTAGAGGGTGGTGGTAAAGGGTGCAATGCTAGCAATTAACATAAGCGTTTCCTGTGACACATTTTTCATTTACTTGATAACATGTGTTTTCAAATCAAGTTTTTGGTTTTTTTTTCCCTAAAATATGTGCTCTATATCCTTCTCCATAGCCATCTTTTCCCAATGATATATGTCAATATTAAGCAAAACTGTATCTTCTGGGGCTTATTATAAATTCAATCTATTGAAAGTGAAATTTAATCTTGATTTATCTGAAAATCTAGGAAAGTAAAAGAGGGAAATCAAAAGAAGTTGAGCCTTCAAACAGCAGATTTTTAAATATGCCAATATTGCTATCAGCAATAAAAGGTCTTGTTGATTAGAAGCATATGGAGACACAGAACAAACATGGTTCCAGATTAAATGCTCTTAAAGGATAAATCATTTGATCTTGTAAGAAATGGAAAGAGTAAAGGAAAGGTTGCTAAGGGAGAAGTGCTTCCACTTCCCCAAGGCCCCTGAGGAAAGAGAAAGAGCTTTCGAATAATTCTTGATACCACAGGAGCCCCTGTTTCACTACCCAGCTCAGAATTCAATTTACTTGCTTGTTTTTCAGTTGGGTTAAGTCAGAAAAAAACAGACAGATAGCTGCGTCTTCAGTTTCAATGTAATACATTTACCTGATCTAAGGGAAAATTCAAAATTGATTTTTACCCGGCTTTTGAGGTCAGATAAATTTTCCACATTCTAGAATTCATAAAGAGGTCAAGTTATTGATTCCTGTTAAATATAAGCAGGTTATAGTATCCTGTTCAAGAGATTAGGACAAATAAAGTCCTTTCTTTCTAACCATGACCCAGTTGCATTTCTTGGGTGTCTAGTCTATTAATTTGAGATCATGTGAAAATTACTCTATAATTTTAAACTTAATGATCTCTGCAACCTATGATTCATCATAGATGTCTGAAAGGTAAGAGAAAAATCAAGTTTACTTTGAAAGCACTAGAAAAGTTGTTCCTATGCTCTATTAACTCATTTAGTCTAACTCTTCTCTATTTATTTCTTAAAAAAATAAACACCTAAAAATGAATATTCCAAATTTGTGTATGGTCATCTTAAGACTTTAAATTACCATTTCCCTACAGTGAATTATTTTAGGGGGTATAATTAGCTCATGTAGACACCTAGAGCACTATTGATTGTGTTGAAATGGCTGTACCCCACTACTAAGGGTTCTGGTTCATTTTCCCAATTGCCATGAGGCTTCTAGTTGTCAGAAACAATTTATGTGTGAAATAAAAATATCATAGAAACAAAGAAATGAGGTCCTAAGAGGAGAATTATTTTAAAGACCCAAATATATTTGTATCATTTAAAAATTATATTTGCTGAATTCTAAGTTGATAAAAGTATTTAACTGTGTGTGTATAGATACATAACCAAATTTCGTAAAATGTCATCAACCAGTTTAAGAAATCTTTTCTATTACCATTACCTTTTATATGGCTTGTATGAACCCCCCCAAACTGACACCCTTATCTTGCTCCTCTAGGTATGAAAATTCCTAAGCTTTGTTTGAATTATTTCTGTGCTTTTCTTTAGAGTTATATCATCCATATATGTATGCATTAATACATGCTGTTTACTTGTGCATTTTTACTTTATCTAAATGGAGTCAAACTGCTTATAGTATTCAGTGAATGGCTTTGTGTGCTCATATTAAGGGCCAGTCTTTCATCCCTGTTGTTTCTTCTAGTTGAAATTAATTTATAGTACTATTTTTTTATATTACTGCTTATGACCACTTGCATTTTCAGTTTTGTTTTGATATTAAAAGTTTTTCTATGAGCAGTTCTATTTATGTCTTGTGGTTCTGTGTTAAAAAGTTTCTTTAGGTACATATTAATACTTAGTAATAAAATTTCTGGGTTTAGGGTTTTTTCATCTTCACATTTCTTAGATATATCCAATTATTTTCCATAATATATTTTACTAATTTATACCCTATGAGCACCATAAGAGTGCTTGCCATTGCTCTATGTTTTTCCAACACTTGATATTGTCAAATGTATGATAGTTTCGCAAATCTAGTGGTAGTGAAACTGTATTTGATTGCAGGCTAATACTGCATATTCCTAAGTACTAACTTAATTGCGTACTATTCTATAGACTTATGTACCATTTGAGTTTCATTTTGTGTGAAATGACAATTCAAGATTTTTTCTACTGGGTTTTTTAAATTTTATTGATTTTTAGGAGCTCTGCATGTTAACTTTTTGTCAGTTATATTAATATGTGTTGGAAATATCTTCCCAGTTTAGTGTTTATTTTTAATTTTTATGGTGTTTATTTATTTATTTTATTTCAGAGTATTACTGGGATACAAATGCTGGGTTACATAATTTGTCTTTTCATTGCCCAAGTCAGAGCTACAAGCACCCATCCCCCAGACGGCATGCACCACACTCATTGGGTATGAATTTACCCATGCCCTTTCCCACCCTCCCACCTGCCAAACACTCTATGAATGTTACTTCCCATATGTGCACATTAGTGTGAATCAATTAGTATCAATTTAGTGCTGAGTATATGTAGTGTTGGTTTTCCATTCTTGTGAAACTTCATTTAGAAGAATGGGCTTCAGCTCCATCCAGGATAATACAAGAGGTAGTTCACCATTTTTTATGGGTGAGTAGTACTTATATGGTATACATATACCACATTTTATTAATCCATTCATGTATTGATGGGCACTTGGGTTGTTTCCACATCTTTGCATTTGTGAATCATGTTATTATCAACTTTTGAGTGCAGATGTCTTTTTCATAGAATGTGTTTTTTGTCCTTTGGGTAGATATCCTATAGTGGGATGGCCGGGTCAAATGTTAGTTCTACTTTTAGATCTTTGAGATATCTCCATACTACTTTCCATAGAGCTTGTACTAGTTTTCAGTCCCACCAGCAGTGTATGAGTATTCCTATCTCTCTGCATCCATACCAACATTTGTTATTTTGGGATTTTTTGATAAAAGCCATTCTCACTAGAGTTAAGTGATATCTCATTGTGGTTTTGATTCGAATTTCCCTGATGGTTAAAGATGTTGAGCATTTTTTCATGTGTTCCTTGGCTATTAGTCTGTCTTCTTTTGAAAAGTTTCTGTTCATGTCCTTTGCCCACTTTTAATGGGGTTATTTGATTTTTTCTTGCTGATTTTCCTAAGCTCTATATAGATGGAAGTTATCAGCCCTTTATTGAATGTGTAGCATGCAAATATTTTCTCCCATTATATAGGTTGTCTATTTGCTCTCATGATAGTTTCATTGTCTGTGCAGAAGCTTTTTAATTTGATCAGGTCTCATTTATTTATTTTTATTGTTTCTGTGATTGCTTTTGGGGTATTCATAAATTCTTTGCCTTCCTGATATCTGTAAGAGTTTTTCCAACATTATCTTCTAGAATTCTTATGGTTTCATGCCTTAGGTTTAAGTCCGTTAACCATCGTGAGTTGTTGTTTATGAGGTGAGACGTGTGGTTCCTGTTTCAGTCTTTTACATAGCTATGGTGTCTTTAGGTGAATAGAATTTCTTAATTTTAATGAAATAAATTTTTTAACTTTTTTCCTTAATGGTGTTTTCTGTCTTGTATATATATTTTCTACTCAGAAAATACAAAGATTCTTACTGTTCATTGTATTCTAAAAGTTTTACAATGTTTCCTTCCTATTTAAATTTAAATCTGCTTGTTATATATTTGTGTATATGGTGTGAGGTAAGAATCTCCTTTCATGTATTTACATAGAAGTAATCAATTCTCTCAATACCATATATTGACCAAGAAAGTCAGAAAACCCTAAATTTGTTAACCTTTGTTTTCCATGCCTTATTTATTTATTGTAATATCAATATCATAATAAATCAAACTTTCATATAAGTGAAATAGTCATATTTCACTGGACTATGTGCCCATCCCTACACTAACATCAGACTCTTTTAATAGCTTTATAATAGGTTGGAAATCTGGTAAGGTCAGTTCCTTTCCTTTGTTTGTCTGTTTTAAGAGTGTCTTGACAGATCTTGGAATGTCATATAAATTTTAAAACCAGATTGTCAAATCAAAAAAAATAATGCCTATTGTGAATTTGATCAGAATTTTATTGACTATATATTAATGTTGAGAATTGTCATGTTTTTTATAATATGTGAACATGATGCAACTTCCCATTGATTTATATCTTTTTCAGTATTTTTAACAATATTTTATAATTATCTACAAAATATTTTTAAAAACATTTATTCAAAAGTATAATATTTAGAAATGAATTGGTGTCACAGGTTATTGTTACAACTTATTGTTAACATATAATTTTAAAAGTATAAATTATTAAAGCATTTAAAAAGCTAAAAAATCCTAGTCAAAAGAAATTGGTATGAAAGATGAATTCCATGTATATAGAGCAAGAAAATTTGAAAAATTTAGAAGTACAATTTTTAAATTGCATCAAAGATATAATTTGCTAGTGTCTCTGCCTGAGTTCTACCAAAAATAGAGCCTAAAACAAAGACTTCTTCTTACATAGTTCATTTGGAATTCCAAGAAGAAAGAGTGAAGTATAAGGAAGCAAAAAGAGAAGAAAGATTCATTATTTAATTAGCCACTATAGGGGTGACTTTGCTGGAATCTGCATGGCAAGCATTATAAAATATGCCTTAGAACCACCTATTTGGCAATGGAAAGGAGAAAACAATTATCCATCAGCTCCTATCTCCATTAGTCAGGAGTTTCCCCATTGAAGCTAAATTCCTTTGTACTTCCATGTTGCACAAGCAGGAGGGCCAATGCATTCCCACACTTCTGGCATAATGTAACACCCACAGAAGAAATAAAAGAGTGTCAACCTGATCACAAATTAACAAAAACCATCGTATACTACAATCCTTATATTTATCATCACTTTTACACTTTTCAAATGACAGAGGCATAGCATAGTTTTACTACGGATCCAGTGTTTTACTATGGATTTTCCCCTCATCTCAGTCCACCACAGGTAAGAAACTTAATAACTGTGATGTCACAGCATGCAAGGAGTAACCATCAGCCCATTTATTATTAGTTATTGGGTCCTTACTGCCATTTACTTTGTAAATAATTTAGCACTGAATCCCACCTTGAGGGGCTAGTTTTTAGGATTACTTCTGGTATACACTATCTCAGTCTGAATTCCCCAAAAGCAGCGACTCCAATAAAGTTGTATGTATGAGTAGTTTATATGGAAATGTGATTACAGACATCAGGAAGGATTGACAGAGCAGGTGAAACAGAAAAATAGGATGAATTATCAATGTGTCTATAGCACAGGCCATGAAATTACTGAGGAGTCTTGTGAAATGATCTCAGGGTCATCTTGCATGGAATGAAAGAGGAAAGCATTTGGTCAATGGCTTCTATTCTCTGCTGATGACTAGAATAAAAATTTCAAGATGGTAGGGAGAGATTTGTATCTGTTTTATTCACTACTATATATCCAGTACTATAATAGGCACTGAATAAATATTCTTGAAACAAATGAATAAATTTCTTTAAAATTATAATCCACTATCTTCTCAGATATTGTCTTTTCTCTCTCCTCTAATCATAGAATTCTAATTATAAATAAATTAGACCTTCTCATTCTATTTTTTGCATCTTTTAGTAACTCTTTTATATTTGTAATACCCTCCTGACTACATTCAGTAAAATTTCTTCAGATTTATATTTTGTTCAGTAATATACTATGCAGATTTACATAACTGAATTTTTCATTTCAATCATTATATATTATTAATAGAATTCTATGTGATTTTTCTTCAAACCTACTTGATCATTTTACATCAGTTTTGTGTTTGTACACATACTTTCAATTTGTTTATTTTGGATATAAACTAATTCAATTATATTCTATACATCTGCTTATTCTAATATTAGTTGTTAGTTCTAAGTCTTCTCTCTGTTTTTCTCTGTTGCTTGGAGCTCATGGTACCCTGGTTCCTTGTATATTTTGTAAATTTTGACTATGAGCTTATATTTCTTATAACACCATCATTCAAAATAATTTGAGTATTTTTTGAAGACAGATTTCTGCAGAGAAGATTTGCATTTCCTTCTGCCACTCCACTGGCAGCATCAGTCAGTAGTAACAATAAGCTTTAGACTAAATTTACAGATTTGAAAACTGGGATTGTATTAATATAGGCTAGAGGGTAATATTATAGTCCATATGGTATTCATAAGGGGTGTTTCAACTCCTTGCTAAGGTTTTAAATAGGGAGTTTTCTTTTTGATGCTTTTAGGGTGTAATTTTGGCTTCAACTTTATATTGATGATCATGCCATTTTGACTCTCAGGCTTATGCAAACAGGTCTTCAATAGATTGCATAAATTTGACTACCTCTGAACTTTATATTCTATACCCCATTATCCATATATGACTAGAAAAATAAAAGCTCAAGTTCGTCTGTTTGACTTCCAACACAAAAGCCAGATTCAGTGTCAGCTTACCACTTCAGGATTCTAAATTCATTGAATTTTTGGCTTCCCAATACTTTGATTTCTAGTTAGTTCATTGATGCATCTAAAGATATTAAAATTTTTATCAGTATTTTAAAATATTTTCAAGGAGAATTTTTAGTTACAATATCTGGTTTGCCTGTCCCATTCCTGGAAATAAAAGACAAATGTGTAATTCTTTATAAAATAACCTAAATAATGAAAATAATAATAATAAAATATTCATTTATTGAATTCATTTATATACCTGGCCTATAGCAGGTCATTTATATATGCCATTTCAATTAATACCATTATTAACATTAGAAGAAAGGTATTTACAAGTATTCTGAGCTCAGGAAGGTATGTAATGAAATACTGAATGTTAAACAAGTAAAATGGTAAAGTCTGCATTTAACGGAAGCATGAGTTAAAAAATGAAACTGTAACTGGAAATTTATTCTTTTGGAAATGATTCATTCTTTTATGAATACATTTAAACGTTTTCTAGGGAATATAAATTTACTTAAAGGCCAATAAGAAAGAGCACAGGCCACTTTTAGGTGGACAATGAACACATTTGATACTGCTGCCTGATTGGCATCCTAGTCACTACTAATCAATTTATGACCCCTGAAATCAAATTATGTATCATTTTGCAACAATCAACATGACTATTCTATTATATATTAACAAGTACCTCCTTGAACCTTGCTTTTCAAATCAAGTTGTAGTAAACATTCATCTATAAATGTTACCAAACTTTTGTGTAATTCCAGGAAAAGTACTGAATGATGTTCAAGATCATTACAAATAATGTTTCCAAGAAAAATAAAAACAAAGTAATAAAAAATTAAAAAATAAAATTCATAATCTGTATTTACTATTTTATCCAAATATGAAAGTAAAATTCTATATGTTTTTAAATGTTATCCATCATAAAAATAAATTTCTTAGAAATGTCATAGAAATTATGTAATTGGCATTCATTACTTGTTTGAAGTATAGTGTCAACAGAACCAGAAAATCAACAAAAACAATAGCCCTTTCATAAAATGTATTTGAGGTGGAAAAACATCTGTGTTGTAACATTTCATAATAGAACTCCGTAACCTTTATTCAGAAATTAAATGCTTTCATTTTAAAACATTATTCTACTAAATTTTTCTCTAACTTTTTATCCTGTATTAACTAAAACTTAAAAATATCCAGTAAAAGAGTTAATGAAAGCATGAAATAATGACAGATTTTTGACAGAAAATTAGCAGATAGTGTTTAAAAATCACATACATGAAGCAGTATATTTTAAGGAAGGAACAAAATACCTCAAAATTCTCTGAATATATCCGTAAACTAATGAATGTTTACAATCACATTTTAAGTCACTAAGAATATTTTAAATGGAGGATTATAAATTCTTCAATTCCATTTGAATAAAAAATTTAAAAAGAATCTTCTTATTGACTTTGTTAAATTAAAACAATACTTTAATATTAATGGCATTATTGGTCTTCTTTAATTATAATAAGCATATTGTAATAAATACTTACATTGTAACTACCATTCTATCAGTTTCTCTAGAAATATTCTCTTTAGTTTTATCCACTTAGCATCTGTTCACCTTTTTTAGAAACAGCATCTCATTTTATCTGAGTGCTTGCTTCTTTTTTCCACTCCCAACTTAAGCACTGATTTAAATGTCTTTGACCCATAAAAAGTTAGTTACTTTGGAGGAATAATCTGATCTAATGGGTTAATAATATTCTGCCTTTGGATTTTTGAACTTGGGTCCAAAAGAATAGAAGGTGTTCTCTATTTCAAGATGGTAGTCATAAGATATAGAATTTGGGCTCTTGGAGTGTTCATGTTTTCCACCATGTGCAGGAAGCCAATTTTTGGCAAGGAAGGAATATTTAGTAGAAAGAGGTCAGTAAATCTTTGATAAATTAATGATTTATAATTTTTCTCTCCTTTTTATGATTTTTTGACTTTGTAGGCTCATTATCCTGCTATAAAATTATTCTAACGTGCTTTTGCATATGGCTTTTTAAAACCTTATTCTGTAAAGAAATACTGCCTTATAAAACAAAAATAACCATGCCTCTTGGAGGTTGCTGAAAGCAATGTTGGCAAGAAGCAAGAAGTGGTAAAATCAGTGTCATTAAACTTCCTGTTAAGCATGTTGAATTATCCACATGCTGTAAATGCCCTTCTTCTCTAACCACCACTAAAAGGACAATAAAAAAATTGAAGTCATAAATACATAAAAACAAAGAATAAAGGAAAGAAGATAGCAATAGACAATAGATTTTAACTATCATTGAAAAAATAGCTGATGCTCAAGTGATGATCAGCAGAAACCATTTCCTATAACCCAAAGGTGCACCAGTTTCCAGATTGAAAGTACAATAAATAAAACACACACACACAAACGCACACACACAGAACATTATTTTGATGTTTCAAGCAGTGGAGCAAAGAGAATAACCAAAATATATAAAAGTTAAATTCAAAGGCAAAGGAATGTAAGAATGGCTTCCTAACAGCAACATTGAATATTATAAGACAATAGTATAATATCTTTGAAAATCAAAAATAATATTGTTTTTCAACATAAAATTCTACACCAAAGCAACAACCAATCAAATCTCACCCCTTTTCTCTGTTTTTCCCAATCCTTTCTCATTCACACTACTGTAATTTCTTCCTACCTCTTCCATCTACATCCTTTATGGCTCTTTCCAGGTTGTCCTTTGCAAAGAAGCCAGAATAATTTTTGTTTCAGAGTGATATTTTTGAAATACAAATCCAAACTTGTATACTGCCTGCTGAAATTTTTTGATGTTCTTAAAGAGAAAAATCCGTGCGTGCCCTCATGTTCTATAATGGTTTGGCCCAAACCCACTTCTCAGATTGAGATTAAGACTTAGTCTCACTATCTTTCTCCCTCCCTCTCTGCAACACATTTGCTGCTCTCAGACTCTTATGCTTAGCATGCTCCTTCTTTCTGGACAATTTTTACACTCCAGGGGACAAACTCTTCAGTTCTTTCTTCACACAGTAAATGCATACTTTTCCTTAAGTTATGGCTCAATAATTACTTCCTCAAAGAAGGCTTCCTTGATACTGCCTGCAAGGTAACCATCCCCCATTATAGAATTTAGTGGTATTAATGCACCTCATATGTGAAACTCTTATCACATCTAAAATTTTAAATTTTTGTGTAACTAATTTCATAAAATTTCTTTTGGATGCAATATATTAAGTTCCATGAGAACAGAGGCCTTGTCTATTCTTATTCCAGAGTGCCTAAATCTTGGTAAACCCTCAATTATTATTTGAAAGAAGGATATATTAACAGAGAAATAAATGAATGAATGAATGAATGAATACTGAGACTTCTCATACAGGAATGTTATATATCTTTGTGTCTGATTCTCTTAAGTTTTTTAGATGAATTTTTTCATTTCTTGATAGAGACCTTATATATCTCACATTTAATCTAGGATGTTTTAATATTTTGTTGCTTTAACAAGTGAGAATTTCTCTATTATTGTTTGAACTTTTTAATTATCTTTGAATCATATCAGCAAACTGAAGAAATCTAGTTCTCCACCTGTTTCATAAAGTTTCATTGGAACAGTCACGCCCATTTATTTACACATAGCCCATGGCTGCTTTTGTGCTACACTAGCAGTGTTGAGCAGTTGCAGCAAGGCTGGGTGGCCCACAAAGTCTAAAAGACTAGCTGTCATTTTACAAAAAAAAAAAAAAAAAAAAAAAAAAAAAAAAAAAAAAGATTGAAAATTCTTGAACTAGAGGATAAAGATTAAATTTAGAATGCCAATGGTGATAGCAGATATTTCATTGTCCTTGATTTTAGTGGGAAAACCTCTAGAATTTCATGACTAAGTCAGATTCTCTTTGGATGTAGATTTCCAGTTTATCTTATATGTACTTCAATATTTTGAATACATTTCTCTAGTTTTCTAATGCCTTATGTTACTGATGATAAGGCTTTTATAAATCTAGTTTCCATTTGTTTCAAACAATTTGTTTTGCTTCTAGTAGTTTTTCATTTTTTATGTCTTTTTCTCCAATAAATGTATTTATTTTTATTCTCCCGTGGGTCACTGTAGGGCTGCTTCAATGTAAGTTCAATTTATTTTATATTCTGAAAACATTCTCAGCAATTAGTTCTTTGATCATTGCATCTTCCTTATTTTTTCTTTTTCTTTTTTCTAAACCTGATAGAGAGTTGTTTCTTTCTATACTACATTCTCAGAGATTTTTCTTGTACATCTTTTGCAATTTATTAAGTTCTGAATCAATAGCAGTATTTTCTTTGTTTATTGGGTTTTTTATTTCACTGACTATATTTTTCATTTCTAAATTCAGAGTTGGTTTATTTTTATAGCTGGCCTACTCCTGTTCATACCCTTCTGATTTTATGTCCTGAATGCTAATCTGCTTTGATTTCTAGGATGATTTAGAACGTATTATTTTATCTTTTAAATTTTATTTGTATTATTCTATATTGTCCATTTCCTTGACTCTAACAATGCCTGTTTATTGAGTCAGCTGAATGCTTTTGAAATGGTACTAAAAAGAGACATTTCAAAGTTTCTTTGTGTGGTTTATAAACTGTGCTTAGAAATTTCCCTTTAGTGGGGGTTTTCTTACTTGCTTGCCCCTCCTCTGACACCATTAAAAGACTGCTTGCCCCTTGGCTCTGATATAGGTTTTCTATTAGTAGGCATCCTTGAGTTTCTGATGGACTCTTAGGTTACAGCTGGTAGATTTAGGCAAGATGAGTTTTTGTTTATTTGTTCATTTGTTTTTGCATTCTGCGATTTCAGGGAAAGAGACTGAGCTATTCCAGAGGAATTATTTTTCTAAATATTAGCTTTCCTTTTTTTCATTTTTTCTGTAGAGGGCCTGGTTCTTATCCCATTCCATAGACTGAGCTCTATCCTCCCTGGCATTGGAGCCCATTCATAGTATTCCACTAGTCATATGATTTCAGTACCAAATTACTAATGATAATATCCCCCTCTCAATTTTAGTACACTTCATTCTCCCCCTTTTTTTTTGGCAGCTCTAGAATTTAAATACTTCCTTATATATAATATCTATAATTCCTGAGTATTCTCAGTAACAGAGAAAGGGTTCTGATAAAAATTCAGAATAATTCAAAAGCTAATTCTTGAACTAGAATTTTGTTAGTCAGAGACTACAATTCTAATCTACCCAGGCAATGCACATATAACTAAGACACTTCAATAAGAAAATATATTATCTGTTCCTGGAAAGACTATAACATCATGAATTAATTAGTTACAGTAAGTCAGTTGACTTTACTAATTCATCTAAGAGTTAGAGAGATGGTCATAGATACTTTTCCAATCCTATAAGTTTTAGCAAAATATGATAATTTTTTAAATTCATATTTCTACCTGTTTCAGCAGAAGAAGATGGATCTTTCTATTTTATTCTTTGTTTATGGGATCACATTTGGAAAACTGGACATAAAATTCTGAGTTTTTCCAATGATCTTTTTGTATCCCCACAGAGTAATTACTTGATGGCTATAGCTTCTAAGTAGAATTGAATTTATATTTAGTATATTTTATTTAAGCAAGTTATGTGGTTAGGTAGTTAGGATAGGCTAAATACTATAACAAAGAACATGATAAATGCTTATTTCTTACTCATATCTCAGTCCAAATACTATATCTGGCAATAAACTAACAAAATGATAATTTAGGAACAGAGGTTTCCTCAATATAGTGGTTCTGCTATCCCATAGTCTCCTAATGTCTCTGAATTTTTCAGATGAAAAAGAAGTCACTAATTTGTGGATTCCATGGGAAGTTTAAGGGACCAGGTCTAGAAGAGGCATATATCATTTCTACCCACATTACAGTGGGCAGAATGTAGTTATATAATCTTACCCGCAACCTCAAAGGAGTCTGGCAATATCGCTGCACTAAGAGAAGTAGAGTTGATTATCTAGGCACATAGCATAATTTTTACCACTTAAAATAAATATTTTTTCATTTTATGCATTTTTAAAATTATTTTTTCTTTACAAGTTTTACAAAGCATTTATTGAAAAATATATCCTACCTGTGAAATAGACCATAGTGAAAGGACCACCCACTTTTTCCATTAATGTGTACATAGCTGTCTGCTTCATACCGCACTTTCATTCTCTAGAGATAATTACTATGTTCTTAAA